>CAUJRU010000005.1:2476327-2926327 GCA_963277665.1 Viscum album | reverse complement strand
ATCAATCCTGAAAAAACAAATAACCCTTAAAACTGCCCAAAAAACCATTGAAAACCCATCAAGTACCATAAAAACCAAAAACACTCATTAACAACCCTTAAAAACCCTAAAAACCACTACAAACCATAAACAACCATGAAAACTCTAAATAGGCAAAAAAAAATAGTTACAAAAACCCAAAAAATGTTACATAAACCCTAAAAATGCAACATAAACCCTAAAAACGTAGCATAAACACAAAAAATGCAACATAAACCCAAAAAATGCTACATAAGCCCAAAAAGCACTACATAAACACTAGAACCGTAACATAAACCCTAAATAACACAACATTAACATTAAAAATGTTACATAAAACCTAAAAACACAACATAAACCCTAAAAAACTACATGAACCCTAAAAACATTACATAAACCCTAAAAAATGAAACATAAACGCTATATCCCCCCATTAAACACTACATAAACCCAGAAAATGCAACATAAACCCTAAAAAATGCTACATAAAACCTAAACCCTAAACACACTACATAAAACCTAAAAATGTTACATAAAGCCTAAAAATGAAACATAAAACCAAAAACCGCTAACTAAACCCTAAAACCACTATATAAACACTAAAAATTCGACATAAACTCAGACAATGTTACACAAACACTAAAAATGCTACCAAAACCCAAAAGACACTTCCAAAACCTCAAAAATATTAAACCCTAATATACCATAATATAAAAAATTAGTCCATAATTAACCCCTAATAAACTCTAATAATCTCTAAAAACGCCTTATAATCCCTAAAAACCCTAAGAGACTCTACTCAACCATAATAAAACCCAAAAAACACCTAATAAAACCAAATAAATGATAATAAAACCTAATGAACCCTAAAAACAAGTTAAGAAAACCTAAACAACCCTAACCAACCCTAATAGACACTAATAAACATTAAAAACCTTAATAAATACCAAAAAACCCCTAAATATCCCTAATAAACAAAAAATAAATCCATGTAAACCCTACTTAACCATAACAATCCTTAGCACACTGTAATGAACCCTAATAAAACACTACAAAACCCTAATAACCAAAACAAATGCTAGTATACCTTAAAAAATCTCTAGAGACCTTGATAAACTCTAATATAACCTAATAAACCCTAAAAACTCTCACAAATAATAAAAAAATGATCACAAACAATAAAAACACAGTATATTACAGAAAAAGACCTAAAAACAATAATATAACCTATTAAAGACAAAAAATGATAATATACCATTAAAATCCCTAGAAACCATAACAAAACATAATAAACACTAATATAACCTAAGAAACCCTAAAAACGCACACAAACAAAAACAAAATGCTAACAAACAATAAAAAAGGCTACATTATCTAAAAAGACTTAACAAACACTGATATAACCTAATAAAGAAAAAAAAACAATAAACCACTAACAAACCCTAAATAACCCTAAAACTCCCTAATAAACCCTAATAAAAAATAATAAACCATAATAAAATCTTAAAAATACCTTCTTAATCGTAACAAACCTAGACAGACCATAATAAAACCTAATAAAACCCAAATAAACCCCAATAAACAAAAAAAGCACAAACAAACCATTAAAAACCTTTAGAAACCTTAATAAACCATAATAAATTCTAATAAAGCCTAATAAACCACAAAAACTTCTCACAAACACTAAAAACACGCTAATAAAACATAAAAATTCCTAACAACCCCTCATATATATTAAAAAAAACTAAAAAACACTCATATACCAAAATAAAAACACTAACAAACCCTAGTAAACCCTAAAAATAAATAACAAACCCTAATAAACACTACTCAACCCTAAAGAACCCTATAAACTCTAAAGAACACTAAAAACCGTCAAGAACCCAAAAAATGCTAAAACACATTATTTAAACCCCAAAAACTGCTACAATACCCAAATAAACCCTAAAACACACTAAAAACCCTTACAACCCCTATCAACCCCAAAAAAAACAAATTAACCCATAACCCCCCCCCCCCCTAAAAAGCCATTAAAAAGCCATCAGATACCATAAAAAACTATAAACACACGTTGACAACCCTTAAAACCTCTAAAAACAACAGACCATAAACAACAATTAAAACACTAAAAAGGCTTCAAATAGATACCTAAACCCTAAAAACATTACATAAACCCTTAAAAATGCATCAAAAACAGTAAAAACAACACATAAATCAAAAAACACAACATAAACCCAAAAACTCTACATAAACCCAAAAAGAACTACATAAACCCTAGACCTGTAACATAAACCCTAAAAACACAACAAAAACCCTAAAAATGCAACATAATCATTAACAAATGCTACCTAAAACCTACAAACACAATATAAACCCTAAAAACACTACATAAACCTTAAAAATGTTACATAAACCCTAAAAAATGCAACATAAATGTTACATCACCCCTTAAAATGCAACATAAACCCATAAAACGCAACATAAACCCTAAAAATGCTACATAAAACCTAAACCCTAAACACACTACATAAACTCTAAAAACATTACATAAACCCTAAACATGATACATAAAATCTATAACTTGTAACTAAACCCTAAAAACGCTACATAAACACTAAAAATGCAACATAAACTCTAACAACGCTACACAAACCCTAAAAAATGCTACAAAAACCCAAAACATGCTTTAAAACCCTCAAAATATTAAACCCTAATATACCATAATATAAAGAATTAAACCCTAATAAACCCCTAATGAAATCTAATAATCCCTAAAAACACCTTATAATCCCTAAAACCCCTAATAAACTCTACTCAACCCAAATAAAATCCCAAAAATACCCAATAAACCTCAATAAATGAGAATAAAACCAAATAAACTCTAAAAACATGTTAAGAAAACCTAATCAACCCTAACCAACCCTAATAAACACTAATAAACACTAATAAACACTAATAAACTCTAATAACCCCAAACAAATCGTACAAAGCCCAAATAAACCATAAATAAAGACAAAGAAACCCTACTTAACCCTAAAAAACCTTAACACACCATAATAACCCCTAATAAAACCCTACAAAACCCTAATAAAAAATAAAATTCTAGTATACCTTAAAAATCCCTAAAAACCCTGAGAAACTCTAATATAACATGAAAAACCCTAAAAACACTCCTAAACTGTAAAAACATGATCACAAATAATAAAAACATGCTATATTACCTAAAAAGACCTAAAAACACCAATATATCCCAATAAAGATAGAAAAAGCTAATATAACTTAAAATTCCCATTAAACCCTTATAAACCATAATAAACACTAATATAACCTAATAAACCCTAAATACGCTCACAAACAAAAACAAATCGCTCACAAACAACAAAAACACGCTATATTATCTAAAAAGTCCTAAGAAACACTAATATGACCTAATAAAACAAAAAAACTAATAAACCCCTAACAAACACTAATAAACCTTAAAAATCCCTAATAAACCCTAATAAAAACTAATAAACCCTAATAAAACCATAATAAGACCCTAAAAATACATTCTCAACCCTAATAAACCTTGACACACCATAACAAAACCTAATAAAACCCAACAATAACCCAATAAACAAAACAAAATGCAACGAAACCATTAAAAAGCCCTAGAAACCTTAATAAACCATAAAAAATTGAAATAAAAGCTAATAAACCATTAAAAATGCTCACAAACACTAAAAACATGCTAATAAAACCGAAAAAGTCATAACAACCCCACATATATATTAACAAAAACTAAAAAAAAACTCATAAACCCTAATAAAAACACTAACAAACCCTAGTAACACAAAAAATCCCTAACAAACCCTAATCAATAGTACTTAACCCTAATAAACCCTAATAAGACCTTAAAGATACTGACTCAACCCTAATAAAACCCTAAAAATACCTACTCAACCCTAATAAACCTTAACACACCATAATAAACCACACTGAACCCTACAAAACACAAATATACCATTAAAAAGCCTTAAAATCACTAATAAATGTTAATAAAACATAAAAAATCTTAAAAGCGCTAAAAAACCTGAATAAACACTACTAAATACTGAAAAGACCTAATATATCCTCTTAAAAATTAATAAACCATAATGAACCATATTAAACCCTAAAAAATCCTAAACATACCCAAATATACCATAATATACCATAATATACCATAATATACCTTAATAAACCCATCTCAAACCTAATAAAACCCTAAAAATACCTAATAAACGCTAATATACTTTGACACAACATAATAAACCCTAATAAAATCCTTATAACCCCCATCAAACCCTAAAAAATGATAATATACCATTAAAAAACCCTAAAACCCTAACAAACCATAATAAATGTTAACAACACCTATAAATCCTAAAAATGATAGTAAACGCTAAAAATATCTCTAATAATAATAGTAGTAATAACTAACATGCATGTGCATGTGAATGTTCATGGTTTAAATAATAAATCATAATGCACATGCATCTGCATATGCCTGTTCATTTTCATGTGAATGATAATAAATTATAAATAATAAATAATAACGCACGTGAATTGCATGTGTATGCGCATGTGCATGTGAAAGATAATAAATAATAAATAATTACACACATATAAGTTCATGTGCATGTGCATGTGCATGTGCATGTGTAATAAACAATAAATAATTACCAAGTCCGCATGAATGTGAATTTGCATGTGAAGGATAAAAAATAACAAATAATACCACATGTGATAATAGAATAATGCACGTGCATTGCGTGTGCACTTGCGTTATAATTAATAATAATAACACATTTGATAATATAATAACACAACTGCATTTCATTTTCATGTGCATGATAATAAATAATGTATAATAGCACATGTGCGCGTGCATTTACATTTAATGATAATGATAATGATGCATGCATGCGCATGGTAATAAATAAAAAATAACAACACATGTGCATGTGCATATGTATTTGATTATACAAAAAACAAAAATAACAACAAGAATAATAATAATAATAATAATAATAATTGAATAATGCAAGTTCATTTCTTGTGCACGAGCATAGTAGTAAATATTAAATAAATAATAATAAATAAGAACGCGCAAGCACACCCATGTGAATTTACATTTGATGGTAATATTAATTTTAATAATTGTAATAATAATAATAATAATAATTCATGCACGTGCATGGTTATAAATAATAAATAACAACGCACATGCATGTGTATTTGCATTTTATAATGATAATAATAATGATAATGATAATAAAAAACTATGATAATAATAATAATAAAAATAATAATAATAATAATAAAATAATAATACAAGTGCATTGCATATTCACATACATAGTAATAAATAATATATAATAATGCACATGCATCTACATTTTCATGTGATGATAGTAATAATAACAGCAGTAGTAATAATAGTAGCAGTAGTGGTGATAATAGTTGTAGTACTAATGCATATTATAATAGAATATTGCATGTGCATTACGTGTGCATGTGTATGGTAATAAATAATAACTTTCATGCATTACATTTGCATGTGATGATGATGATGATGATGATAATAATAATAATGTTATTAATAATATTAATAATAACAATGCCTGTGATAATAGAATAACACATGTTCTTTGAAGGTACGTGTATGTGCATTTGGATGTGTATTTTCATGTGATGATAATAACAATAACAACAACAACAACAACAACAACGACAACGACAACAATAACCACAATATTAATAATAACAATAATAATAACAATGCATGTGATAATAAAATAACGTGTGTGCATTGCTTGTGCACGAGCATGGTAATAAAAATATAATAATAACACATGTGCATGTGCATGTGCATTTACATTAGATGATAATAATAATAATAATAATAATAATAATAATAATAATAATAATAACAGTAATAATAAATTATAGATGTTTTAAAAAAAGCAGACAGGAAAAAAGTGCTAGAAATTGTGTCACGAAAAACCTAACAAATCACAGAGTATTTAAAAAAACATAACTTATTCTTCAGGTGTCTATTTCTGCTCCTTGAATAGTCAAACTAAATTTCATGGAACGAACTACGATAAAAACAGGTGTCAGAGGCCGAACAGACACACAAATCAGAAGTTATGACCATTTTAAGAAAAATTTGAAAGGGATCCGAACAAGGAAATGAAGTTTTTGAGGCCTTCTGATGGGTTTTTAGGATTTTAGGATCCCAAAAATGACATTAACTTTGTTCAAGTTAGCCTTCTCCATAGATCTCTTCGCAGCTTTCGATTTGATTTGTGGTAGAGCACAAAGGGACAACCAGAGTTAACATTATAGTCATTTGAAGTTGGACTTGTTTGGAGTGGTATAACTAATATATCTTTTGTTTCTTGGATCTTATCACAGTTTCAATTAGACTTGGTCCTCACTCATCTCACTAGCTTCGATTTTACTAGTCATAGCACTCAAACGAACACCTGAAGGAGAAGCTTTGCCTATTTTGGTGAGTTGCGGGTTTCTTAGGTTTTTAGGCGCTAGGCGGGTTGCTCAATTTTATATGACAATAACTTCTGCTACGTGTGTTCATTTTGGCTATACCACATATCAAATCGAAGATTGTGAAAAGATATAAACTCTGGTAACCACTGGAACCCTTTCTGACATTCTTCAACCCCCCAAAAGACCCAAAATCCCTTTGGATGGTCAAACGATATGCTTCTGGTGTCCGTTTTTCAATACATTCTTCTATGGGTGTCCGTTTTGCCACTACCACATATCAAATCGAATCTTGAGACTAGACCTACACTCCTATAACCACTGAAGCACCTTCTCACATCCTTGAAGGCCCAAAAGGTACCTAAACCCTCCCAAAGACCATAACTTCTACTCCGGGAGTCCGTTTTGTCTCTACTATATATCAAATCAAATATTTCGACTAGATCTACACATCTCTGACCAATAGGAACACCTTATCACGTTCTAAAAGACCCAAAAGGTCCATAAGTCCTCCAAATGACCATAACTTCTGCTCTGGGTGTCCATTTCACCTCTACCACATATCAAATGGAAGCTTGTGACTAGCTCAACACATCTGTGACCAATAGGAACACCTTATCATGCAAATCCCTAAAAACCCTAACAACCCCTAATAAACACTAAAAAAACCCTAAAAAACATTACAAACACTAACAAACCCTTACAAACCCTATCAAACCCTAGAAAACCCTAAAAAATATAACAAACCCTAAAAAATCCTAACAAACTCTAACAAGCCCTAACAAACCCAAAGAAGCACTATGAAACCCCAATAAACACAAAATACCTGAATAAACCCTCAAAACCCCATAAGAAACCATTAGAAACCCTAACATAACCCTAAATACCCTAAAAACCCTAACAAAACCCTATGAAATCCTAAGAAAAAGTATCACACCCTTAGAAACCCTATCACACCCGTAGAAACCTTAACATACCCTTAGAAACCCTAGCACACCCTTAGAAACCCCAATGCACCCATAGAAACCCTATCACAGCCTTAGAAACCCTTATAAACCTTAACACACCCATAGAAACCCTAACCCACCCATAAAAACCCTAACACACCCTTAGAAACCCTAAAAACCCTTTGACACCCTAAATCACTCTTATAATAACTAATAAATCCTAACAAACCCAACCAACCAATAATATATCAAAATAAACCCTAATAAACCCTAAAGCCCACTACTAAACTCTAAAAAACACTATTAAATTGTAATAAACCCTAAAAACCCTATTAGACCCCAATAAAAGCTACAAAATACCTAAAAACCCAAAAATAAAACTAAAACACAATCAAACCATTCAAAATGTTAATATTTACAAAAAACCCTATCAAACCCGGCAAAACCTGACAAAACCATAAAAACCATAAAACCCCCCAAAAACCCAAAAAACCCCAAAACCATAAAAATCCTAAAAACCCTAAAACCCCATAAAAACCCTAAAACCCCTAAAAAACCAAAAAACCCCAAAAAACCTAAAAACCCTAAAAAACCTAAACAAATCTCAAAATACCTTAAAAATCCTAAAAACCACTAAAAATGCTAAAAAACCCCTAAAAATCATAAAAATGCCTAACAATACCCTAACCAAACCTATTAAACCCTTAAAAATCCTAAAACCCCTAGCAAACCCTAAAAACCTCAAAAGAAACCCTAATATACCGAAAAGAACCCAAAAACCCCAAAAACCCCTAAAGAACCCTAAAGAACCCCTAAAGCCATTAAAAACGCTACATGAACCCTATCAATTGGTACAAAAACCCGAAAAATGCTTCGAATCCCACAAAACACAAAAAAAAACCCAAAAATGCTAAAATAACCCTAAAAGCATAAAAAATCCAAGCACACCCATAAAACAAAAAAAAACGCATAAAACCCCAAACAACTCAAACAAACTATAACAAACCCTAAAAACCCTAAAAAAACCTAAAAAACCATAACAACCACTAATAACCCCTAAGAACCACTAATAAACCCTAATAACCCATAAAACCCACGATTAATCCCAAATAACCCAAATAAACTCTAATAAATCGTAATAACCTGTAATAAACCCTATTAAACTCTATTAGACCCTAATAAATGCTAAAAAATCCCTAAAACCCCTAATATACAATAAAAACACTATTAAACCATAATAAACCATAATAATCACTAAAAACTCTAACAAACCCAGTAAAACGCTGAAAAATCTCCAAATAATAGCCTACAAAACCCTATAACTCAAAAATAAACCCAATAAAACCCTAATAACCCCAAAATAAATCATAAAAAACCCTAAAACCCCAAATAAATCGTAACAAATCCTAACAATGCCAAATAAATCGTAATAAATTGAAACAAACCATAACAAACCCCTAATAAACCCCAATAAACATTTACAAATCATAATAAATCCTAATAAACCCAAATACACGTTACTAAAACCAAATAAATAAAATAAACCCTAATAAACCCTAATAAATCCTAAATAACCCTAAAAAGTTAATAAACCCAAGAAAAAGCTATTAATGCCTACAAAATCCCAATAAAACCCTAATATACAATAAAAATGCTAATAAACTGTAGAAAATCCTAATGAACACTAATAAACCCTAAAGAACCCTAATAAACCCTAAAGAACCATATTAAAATCTAAAGAACACTAAAACCCTATAGAACCCAAAAAATGCTAAAACACATTATATAAACCCTAAAAATCGCTACAATACCGAAACAAACCCCAAAACACACTAAAAACCCTAACAACCCCTATCAATCCCAAAAAAACGAATAAACCCATAAACCCCCCCCCCCCAAAAAACCATTAAAATGAAATCAGATACCATAAAAAACTATAAACACCCATTAACAACCCTTAAAAACCCTTAAAAACACTACACACCATAAACAACAATTAACACCCTAAAAAGGCTTGAAATAGATACATACACCCTAAAAACGTTATAGAAACCCAAAAAAAGTAACAAAAACACTAAAAATGCAACATAAACCAAAAAACGCAACATAAACACAAAAACCGCTACATAAACCCTAAAAGCACTACATGAACCCTAGAACTGTAACATAAACCCTAAAAAACACAACATAAACCCTAAAAAATGCAACATTAACATTAAAAAACACTATATAAAACCAAAAAACAGAATATAAACCCTAAAAACAATACATGGACTCTAAAATGTTACATAAACCCTAAAAATGTGACATAAACACTACATCGCCCCTCAAAATGCTACATAATCCCAGTAAACGTAACATAAATCCAAAAAAATGCTACATAAAACCTAAACCCTAAACATGATACATAAACTCTAAAAATGTTACAAAAACCCTAAAAATGATACATAAAACCTAAAACCCCTAAATAAACCATAAAAATGCTACATAAACAATAAAAATTATACATAAACTCTATCAATGCTACACAAACCCTAAAAAATTCTACCAAAACCCTAGAGATGCTTCAAAACCCTCAAAATTATTAAACCCTAATATACCATAATATAAAAAACTAAACCCTAATAAACACCTAAAGAACCACTAAAGCCACTAACAATACTACAAAAAACATAACAATTTCTACCAAAAACCGAAAATTGCTTCAAAACCCACAAAATGCAATAAAACCCCAAAAACGCTAAAATAACCCTAACAACGCATGAAAAATCCAAACACACCCATAAAAATGCATAAAACCCCAAAAAACTAAAACAAACCATAACAAACCCAAAAAACCCTAACAAAACCTAACAAACCCTAACAACCACTAATAACCCCTAAGAAAAACTAATAAACCATAATAACCCCTAAAACAAACTATTAAACCCTAAAAATTCTAATAAGCACCAATAAATCGTAATAACCTGTAATAAACCCTAACAGACTCTATTAGACCCTAATAAATGCTACAAAAGCCCTAAACCCCCTAATATTCAATAAAAATAACTATTAAACCATAATAAAACCTAATAATCACTAAAAATCCTAACAAACCTGACAAAACACTATAAAAACGTCCAAATAATAGCCTACAAAACCCCAAAACCCACTAATAAACCCAAAATAACCCTAATAACCCAAAATAAATCCCAACATACCATAATAACCCCAAATAAATCGTAACAAAACCTAACAACCCCAAATAAATTGTAACAAACTAAAACAAACCATAACAAACCACTAATAAACTGTAATAAACCCTAACAAATCATAATAAAACCTAATAAATCGTAATAAACCCAAATACACGTTACTAAACCCTAATAAATAAAATAAACCCTAATAAATAAAGTAAACCTTAATAAACCCTAATAAATCCTAAATAACCCTAAAAAGGTTGATAAACCCTAGAAAAATCTATTAATGACTACAAAAGCCCAATAAGACCCTAATATACAATAAAAACATGAATAAACAGTAGCAAATGCTAAAGAACACTAATAGACCCTAACGAACCCAAATAAACCCTAAAGAACCATATTAAACTCTAAAGAACACTAAAAAACCCTAAAGAACCCAAAATATGCTAAAACACATTATATAAACTGTAAAACTGCTACAATACCCAAACAAACCCAAAAATGCACGAAAAACCCTAACAACCCCTATCAATCCAAAAAAAACCCATAAAACCCCCCAAAAAACCATTAAAAATCCATGAGTACCATAAAAACCGTAAACAGCCGTAAACAGCCCTTAAAAACCCTAAAAAACACTACAAACCAAAAACAACCATTAAAACCCTAAAAAGTCTTCAAATTGATATATAAACCCTAAAAAATTCACCAAAACTATTGTGAGCTCCCACAATGAGGGGATTTGTGCTTACAATACCTTCTCATCCCTTTCTGGGAAGTTCTGGGCTGATCAAGCCGATGAGAGCCATGATACTGACACAATCTCTGAGGTGCCCTCTCCTCAGGTGCCTAAAACTGACCAAGTCACCAAGAAACCCCCTGGAAGACCCCCCAAGCAGGGAGGGAAGGTCAAAGAGATATCCTCTATGGATACACAAGGATTTCCTCGCCTGAGAGGCAAAAATACATCTAATCAATGAAGATGTTGTTCTGGAATTGTTAGGGGCTTGGGAACTCTCCCACTGTTGCAGCCCTTCGACACTTCCTCATCTCCCACAGGCCTTCGCTTGTGGCCATTGCTGAACCTATCATTAGTTTTGAAAACTGGAGGGGTTTCAACTGGTGTTCCCTTGGATACTTCCTTATTGCTCACAACAGATTGTGGATTATCTTGAAACCTTATGGGTTTTCCGACACAATGTTCTGCAAATCTCCTCTTTTGAGATTCGCAATCAGCTAATCTCGGTCCGCACCCAGCTACAGGATATCTCTTTTACCTTCTCTTTTGTCTATTCCTCTTGCTCCTACACCAGAATAAGAGAACATTGGAATGATTTATATGTTCTAAGTGAGAATATGGATCACAACTGGGTTATAACCGGTGACTTTAATGCTATCCTTTGCCCAGATGAAAAGATTGGACCTCACTTCTCCCGTGCTGCTGCAAATTATTTTCAATGTTGTGTGGACCAATGCAACCTCACTGAAGTTCCTATTGCAGGTTCCAAATTTACTTGGGGAAGGTTTACTATCAATGGTAGGCAGGCTAGTTAGATTGATAGGTGGTTTATGCAAATCAATAACAGCAGCTCCCCAGCTGTTATCTCAGGATTTTCTCTTCCGAAATTCAATTCTGATCATAATCCTATTATTGTCAACATTCGAGAGGAAAGTAGGAGGACCTCTCCTCTACCTTTCAAATTTAATAATGCCTGGCTCTTAATCCCAGGTTGTAGGGAAGTCATTCTTGATGGATGGAACACTACTTTTCATGGGATTCCTCACTTTGTGGTTGCCTCCAAGCTTCGCAAGATCAAAAGCCTCCTAAAAGTCTAGAGCAAGAACTCCTTCTCGAGGCTTGATGATGAAATTAGTGATTCAGAATATCAGCTGAAGTCTTTCCAGGAGAAAAATCAACAAGGGAACATTCCTACCAGTGAAGAGATTGTGTTTCATAAAAGGCTTGATGATCTCCTGGCACTCAAGGAGAGTCTGAGAAAATATCAATTCAATGTCCGCTGGCTTAAAGATGGTGATAGAAATTCAAAGTTTTTTAATCACTTGCAACGGGAGAAAAAATCTCATAAAGGACCAAATCAGATCCGTATCAACGGTCATACCATTTTTGATGAGAAAGAGCTCTCTGATGCTGTTGTTGATCACTTCAAAGTGCTTTATAATGATGATGGCATTCCCTCTTCTTCCCCGCTTGCTGCGTGCATTGAGAAATGTGCTAATGATTCACAGAATAATGATCTGAATTCTACACCTCTTGAGGATGAAGTCAGATATTCCCTCTTCTCTCTCAACTCGGATAGTGCTCCCGGCCCGGATGGCTTCACCAACAAATTATTCACCTTTTATTGGGACATCTTTCATGCAGAAATCACTAAAGCTGTCAGGGAATTATTTCTCTTGGGGTTAATCCCTCATGGAGTCAACTCCAATTTTATTTCCCTGCTTCCTAAAAAGAAAGCTGCAATTGAGATAGGTGACATTCGGCCAATTTCCATTGGGAACACTATACCCAAGACTATTAGAAAAATCATTTTTATCCAGTTAGGGAAGATTGTTGGCAACATGATTTCACCAAACCAATTTTATTTTGTTCCTGGACGAAGTATTCAGAACTGCTTATACACGGCCTCTGAAGGAGTAAATTCCATGAGGAGGGCATCAAAGTTTGGGTCCTTTGCCTTAAAACTGGATATATCCAAATCCTTTGATACTATTAAGTGGGATTTCCTGTTCAAGATTCTTGGCATGTATGGTTTCTCAGAAAAATTTATTTGCATGATTTCCACCATCTTGAATAGTGCCAGAATTTCTGTTTTGATTAATGGAGCTCCAAAAGGATTCTTTCAGTGTTCCCGGGGGGTCAGAAAGGGTGATCCTCTTTCCAGAATTCTCTTTGCACTTGCTGAGGACTACCTAAGACACCTTGTTACTAATTCTATGTTGGTTGGATACTACAGCCTTATTGAAGACGGGAGATATTTATTTGTGTCTTCACATCTACTTTATGTTGATGATATTCTCCTCTTTGGGCAGGCTAATATGCAGACCATATCTTCTATCCGGAAAAGCTTCGCTCATTATGAGGTTGTTGCTGGATAGGTCATTAGCTGGATTAAATCATCTATTGTGTTAGGGAAGGGGATATCTACTACGAGACAGACCAAGATTTTCAGATGCCTTTGTGTCAAAAAAGGATCCTTGCCTTTCAACTATCTTGGTGTTCCCTTATTTTGGGGGAAGGTTAAACGTTGTCATCTTGAAATCATCTCTGTTAACATCACTCAGCAGCTTTCCAAATGGAAGGGGAAGACCCTCTCACAAGCAGGCAGTGTATGTCTTATCAATTCTGTTTTCACCTCAATGTTTTCTCATACCTTCTCCATCTATAAGTGGCCAGTCAGCCTAGTTAAATCCCTTCAAGCCAAGATCCGGAACTTTGCATGGACAGGCTGTATTAATGAAAGTAAATTGATCATTGTTGCCTGGAAGGAATGCATCAAACCACTTGAAATGGGGGGGGGGGTCTAGGCATTAAGGATCTCAGGATCTTCAATGATTCCCTGTTGGCCAAATTCTCTTGGAATCTTTTCACACACAGAGAGGGTGATTTGGACTTTCTCAAAGAATGCTTTACTGGGAAATTGTGCAATGGTTATATTGGGTACACGCTCTCCTCTGTCTGGACAACGGTTAAATACTCGTATAAGGACATTATCTCTCAATCTACTTGGGCTGTCTCGAGGCAATCCAACTTGAATTGTTGGCTCATCCCTTGGATCAAGAGTCCGCTGCATGAATCTATGCAGGTTCCGCATGGCTTGCAACATATGTCCATTAATGAACTCAACACCAGACTGCCGGAGCTGGATGGGACCTTACCTGCCCATATCATTTCTGAGATTCAACTCTACAGTTACATGGATTATGAAACAATTATCTGGAAACCGAACTTGATTGGCCTGCTTACTGTAAAGGACTTTTACAATCACAAATGCCGGCAAGGGATAGATCCCCCCTCATGGCTCATGAGATACAAATTCCATTTTATTCCTACTAGAAATTTTCTGCTCTTCTGGAGGATATGGAGGAATCATCTTCCCATGCATGGCCAACTTCAAAAAGTTGGTTTGCATCTTGCTTCGGCCTGCTGTATATGCATGCAGGATGCTGAAAATGTGTAGCATCTTTTTGTTGATTGCAAGCTTGCTCATGGTCTGTGGAAGTACCTGCATGATGTATTTGGTCTTCAATTTCCCCTGGATAGAACCTTTTCTCAGATGACATCTCTCATCACGGAATCGAGGTATAGTGAGAAAATATACAATCTTCTCCTTGCTGCTTCGGCATCCGTTGTGGCTTTTCTATGGGCTACCAGAAACTCTGCTATGTTCCGGAATATGTCAAGATCCCTTCATGAGGGTATTCTTGCCATGCATTCTGTTGTCCGGATTGCCAGGGGCATTCAAACAGGTGCAATGAACAATTGCTTTACTGACCTTATCACTCTCCGCACTCTTGGTGTCTCTGGTAGGTGCAAAAAACCCTGGGTGGTGAAGTCAATCTGATGGATTACACCTATCCCATCTTGGATCAAATTCAATGTTGATGGTGCGACAGTAGGCTCTCCAGGGCCTTCTGGCTGTGGTGGCGTCTTCCGTACTTATAGAGGTTTTGTCAAGGGCACTTTTTATCACTTCATCGGAATTGGTTGTGCTTATGATGCAGAGTTTTGGGCTATCATCAAGGCGGTGCAGTTTGCAAATCAGTTTGGTTGGAAGCAACTCTGGATTGAGTCTGACTCCACGCTTGCGGTTGAGGCCTTTCGTCAAAATTCAAGGAAGGTTCCCTGGCGGCTTCTACCCCAATGGATTGATTGCATTAGTTTATCCAAAAATCTGGTTCTTAAGATCACCCATGCATACAGGGAAGTTAATATGGTAGCTGATGTGCTTTTCAAGAAGGTTATTGAAGAACGCTGCTCATGGTGGTCTTTTTTTGCTCCCTCTTTTTGTGAGTCAATTGTGGATTCAGACATGATGGGTGCTACCCGTACCCGTTGCATAGGTCCCCCTTGTAATGCCTTGCACTTTATTTTTCTTTTATACACCTGAGGGATCAAGCCTTCTGCTTGGCCCCACACCTTCTTTGTAACACCCCGAGATTTTATGAAAAATATTATTTTAATTTCATTAATGTCTTGTGTTGTATTCTACACCAAGATTACCTTGCGCTATACGCAACACCGTATTAGCTTGCAGTATACGCAACACTATTCTTGGACCGTGTTACACACAATTTTGATAATAGTTAATCTACGCAACATTCAGTATATATATATATATATATTAAATGTATAAATGAAATATGGTTGGATTCTTTTATACGAAACAACGAAGGATTCTTTCACAACACGCAACCCTAACTTGGCTTTCATTACACGCAATCGTGACCTTCCTCGATAGCGTGTGTTGTATGCAATACTGGGTTTTAATAAACAATGATATATTATTATAATATTGTCATGAACTAGCCATTATGAATAGTATTAACTAAATTTTAAATTTTATAACATTATTATTCATCTTACACATTTTCTAAAACATGGTATAAGAACAAAATAAATTTTTCGGGTAAAATAAGTATTTTTCAAAAAATGCAGTTTTGCCGCCTTTTAATGGCGCACCCACATTAAATCTAGTTTTTGACATGTTTATATGTTCAATTTGACAAAATAAAATTCTTTTTTTGAATCAAGATGTAAAAATTTACATTAGATAAAGTTTTGATATTTTTCCGATAACTTTCATATTTTAATGAATAGTAAAAACACGCTATATTTTAATTAAAAACAACTTTTTTCATCATAATCTCTTATGTGGTTAAATTATAATATTGAATGGTTTTAAAGTATAAATAGAATATATTTTTACCATTTAATATAATGTAAGTCATTAGCCTTGATTTTACATTGAATTCGTAGGTTAAATAAATTCAATCTTTTGCAATGTTTTAAACAAAAACTCGTTTTCTTTCGACAACGAGATTAATTTTAATTTAATTTCTGCAACTTTTGTGTATTGAATTTGGATAAATGGATTCCATATTTGGAATCAGTGGGTCCAAATTATGTTAATAATCCACTTTTTATTTTTGGGCATTATGAATAGTAACTACGGTAAATTTTATTTACCATAGTTAAAGATAAATCGGGTAATTAGGGGTAAATATAAGATTATAAAATTACCCTAACACCTGCCAAAATCCTATTGGATGACTACAAGTCGACCCATATCACCTAACGGTAGGATTAGAATCATTTAATGGACTTTGGCCCTTGAAAATAACTTAATTATTATTAAAACCAAAGAAAGTGACAACATGTCACTCTCTTAAATCTTATAAGTATATTAATTTTAATTTAGTGATAAACTTCATGAAACTTCGAACATGAATAGTCTACAGAAAGATAATGAAATTATCTACATCATATAAATTTATTTATAATTTTTAGGGATTAAATAATTATCATTAATTATGACACAATAGTGATGCAGAAATTGTTTATCTAGTGAAAAATCAAGAATATAGTTTTTATTAAACAAATAGTGACCATAAAATGCACAAAACCCTAACCAAAACTTATTTTCCATGTAAATGTAAACCATAAGCATCCAATGGTCGAATATTTGACCATTTTGAGCCTTATAAAAGCGATTATGACACTTATATTATTTTATTTTAAATGATGCAAAAGTTGTCACCTTCATAATTTAATAAATATAACAATTTAAATATTGTGATTTTAAGATTATAAATTCGAGTAAAAGTATTATTGTAAAAGTTAATAGATTTAGTTTCATCATAGGATTTTATTTTTAATTTTTAGGCAACAAATAAGTATATGAAATAATTATACAAAAATGTTGTAGTATTTATTTTATTAAGAGATAAACCAAATAAATGCTTTTAAAAATAATAAAATAAATATTATATGAACTATTTAATGTGCTCCAATAATTTTCTAGATACACATGACATTTTATAAATCTACTAAAGCTTTTAGTTCGAACATATCTTCTGTATTTATTTTATTTAAATTCAAATAAATGAATAGTGTCCAAATTGACACTATTGTTATTTTATAAAAATAACATATTATAAAATAGTTTAAAAATCACAAAAATATTTAAAAATTATAAATTTAAATTTATTTGATCTAAAATGTTATTAAGTATCCAATTATGGACAATTCACAACAAATAAGTAATTATTTGTTATAATTTAAAATTTAGAATGTTATTACCACAAATAAAATTAAATTGATTAAATAAGGATAAATCATGTTGATAATGTTTAAAATAAATTCCTAACATGTCTAAATTCTATTGGTTGATGAGATTACAACCTTATCTTATCTAATATTCTAATATGAGTCATTTTTGGAAGTTTTTAAGTGGGGTTAGATTTATTATAAATTATCATTTTTAAGAATTCCAAAGGTGCCCCTCTCCTCCCTTATAAAAGGGCACCTCCTCCATCTCTTCCTCACACAACATTGAGCCTTCAAGCTCGGCCAAACCCTGCCAAATTCTCTTCTACACTTCCCTATCAACATCCTAGAGGTTCTAGTCTTTCTCAAAGACCAATTTTAGTGCCCTAAGAGGAGGTCTCAAAAAGGCGCTTCAAAGAAGAGGTAATTTCCGTTACCGATTCTTTCACCTTTATTTCTTCTTCCACTCCTTCTTCTTAGGTTGTTTCATTATGAAGTAATAACATAATTATCAATCATATACTGATATGTTATTATAATTATGAAACAATCCTAATTCACCATCTATCCATCCTACGGAAAATGAAATCACCGCGCGTGCGTACGTACGGAATACCGTCTCCACGCCGTGGTGTAATCTGTTTTTCCACCAACACCTTACATGGATGGGTATTATGGTGTAAATAATAACTATACATAGTTATTATAAAATCATAATGATTCTGATATATTGTATCATCTAATCTAATTCAATTCAATAATTATGGAAATGATATCATCGCTCGTGCGTACGTACGGACTACCGTCTCCACGACGTGATGAAATTCATTCTCTATGTTAACCATTTAAGAATGATTATAAAGTATATATAAGCAATAATAATGAAATATATGACATTATAAAGCTACTGGATTTATGTGTATATATATGTATGTCATCTACTTAATTCCACTCAATTCAATAAGGAAACGAAAACAGCGTTCATGCGTACGTACGACCTACCGTCTCCATGAACGGTGTATTTCCTTCCATTTATAGATCCATTATATATATGAATATTCTGAATATATATTATATATAAATCATTTTTTATATTCTATAATTAAGTAATAATTATCTAAGTAATCATATGAATAATTACAAGTTAAAACACGAACGACAAATGAGACGATTTTACCCAAAACGCTAATTTAACATGAATTTACAAAAGAATGGGTAATATAAAGTCATAAGTGAACCATATATGATATAATAACAATAAATATGATTCTGTAATAAGTCAATGACATTATTTAAATCATTATACAGGAGGTTCGGACACTAACGAAGCAAATCGTACCTAAGGTAAGAGAAATATCACAATCTCATTTTTATCCGAGAATGTTTATTCGTAAGAATTTACTGGGGTGTATTTTATCATCCACATCCATGTTCCCTCAATATGTAATATTTTTTCCATCCACTTACAATAGTTTAAATACAATTTTACCCTTCAGTGAGTTTTTAGTAAAGAATATGAAAGGAATCTTTTGTCGTTTTTTCGTACGAGGTACTTTTTGACTTTTCCGACAAAAGTACGAAGATTGTTTTTTTAACTTATACGGCATGAATGGATTTTTAAAACATTATTTCCATGAAGCTTCCTTTACAAGTTTTCAAGTTTATTTTTAATCAACTTCTTTTATTTTAAAGTCGTATGACATGTTATGAAAGGAAAAATGTTTTTGAAGAAGAAAGGATATTTTCCTCAAGAATGGAGTTCAAGTATTTTATCAAAATTATTTTCCATCTAAGATAATAAAAGGGTTCTGTTTTTATCCCTATTATTACATGGATTTGATTATGTTGTGATGGAAATATTTTTATGAATTCCTTTGTCTTATATGAATTGTTTTATGATGTCATGTTGTTTAAGAATTCCATTTTTATTACATGGGTTACGCTATGATGTATGGTTTATGATTATGTGGCACACATAAGAAAGGATTCATTATAAGATGGGTGGGACCTATATCTCCCTCCAATTCATTGGGTAAAGATTTTATATCTCATGAGATAGACATGGCTGGAACGGTAGGTTATACCAGTTCAGTGAAACAGGACTGGAACGAGGGTGACTCGATTCAGAAAGGGACTTTGTCCACTAAGATAGTCTTGGCAATGAGTCTTGACTAACAAGAAATGATTCTCTATGATTATGTGTGTATTCCACTAAGTTTCAGGTTTTAAGTTATGATTATTGGGATTACATTTCACTTCTATGATTTATCCCATGTTATGATATTATGAGCTCTTTTGCAGGTTAAGATTTCCAAAATCTATGTTGTTATGTATATGATGTGATTGATATTTCTTTTGTTTACCCTTACTGAGAATTTTAGCTCACCCTTTTATGTTTTCTTTTCCCCAGGATATAAATAAAGGTTTTAGGTATAAAAAAAGAAGACCTTTATGGGAGATGTTGAAGATATTTCACCAGGATTAGAAGATTATATTCCGAGTTTCCAAAGACACTAAACTATTACGATCCTTGTGTGTGTGTTTTTGTTATGTACTAAGTTTTCCGCAAAAGTAATGTAATGTCAATGTACGTTAAGCTTCGGGTCTCTACAGTTGGTATCAGAGCAAAGGTTTAGTCAACCTTTGGAAACTAGGATGCGAAAACGTTAGTGAGATCCCTAGAGATATTTCTAAGGTATGTCTAAGGATGCCCCTAAGGATAAGTATACATATAGGATATAGTCCTAGAACTATGTTAACGACATTAGATTAAACCAAAGATGTTAGATATTGAAGTTACTCCCCCTCTATTTTGATTTTTTCCTCTCACACTATTCTTTTTGGGTTTTAGAAAATGGCTAGAAACAAGATGATTCACGATAATGGAGGATATGATGGACAATGGAATGATATTCTTCATGAGCAACCAAATGAAATGGGATTTGGAAGTCCAAACATCATTATTATGCCGAATCAGCAATCTCATAATATGATCAATAAAGTAAAATTTGGTAAGTTTCCTGACTCGGCTAATAAGAGAAAGATGGAGTTTTATGATGATCATAGAATAAAGAAAGTTCAATTTCCCCTATGTAAATCATGTGGGAAGAGGCATCAAGGAGAATGTTTCAAAGGAACTGGAAGATGCTTTGGGTGTGGAAAAGAAGGACACAAAGCCAGTAAGTGCAAAGGAAAAGGTTCAGTTAACACCAGAGATGAGGATAATGGTATTGCTACGACATCAACAATGGTTAAATGTTTTAAATGTGGAATGTACGGGCATTATGCAATCCAATGCCCTAAGGGAAAGTCTCATGAAGAGAATCAGTATGGTTGTATGGGTAGTATTTATGTAGATGATGATGAAGAGACTACAAATGATATGTGAGATGAAAGAATTGTTGAAGCTCGGTCAATGGTTTAAGAATGTAGTGGAATGATTACATGTTTATCTTGTATAATTTTGTATAAGTAATCTCATGGTACTATGGAATAAAGAGACATCTAAGGATTGTTACACTGTTGTCTTTACTTGAGTTTTGAAAGTGTATGATTAATGGTACCGGTATCCATGAAAGGTTATTCAGATATTTTTGGAATGTAGATGATATGCGCATAATGAAGGGATAAGATGATAATGAGATGTTTGATTTTATTCATGAGCTCATGATTGATATAAGGACTAAGTGATATCATGGTTTGGGTATATAGAATTTTGAGGATTTTGGTATGTGGAAAGTGTTAACTTTTAACCACATTCATGTTTTCACTAAGGTTCAATGGATATTCATTCTTCAAGAGAATACATGATTAAGGTATTCATGTATTTTAATTTGACCAACAAGATATATCTTATGATATATGGGGGATAAATGATGGCATTCACGTGATTGTTATGTGACATTTCAAGTAATCATTTTCTTTATACTATGAGCTTGGACCGAAGTAGTTTAGATAAGCCTAAAGATTGGAATGGATTATGTTAGACATAAGTTAGTACTGTTTAAGGATAAAACTTTTTTGATATTATTTATGGGATGTTATAGTAATATAGTTTTAGAAAAAGAGACAACCTGCAGAACGGGCGACAGCCCATCGCGTCAGACAAGGTCGTAGGAATCGAACCCACAACCGAAGTGTGACTGGCCTTTATCGCCTACCACTGGTCTACAGGAAGTCCTTGTTTAGTAGAAACTAGTTTTATTATATTAAACAGTACGATATATGAAGTATAAAGTCCATTTTAAGAACCATATATGATTAATCTCACTATAGATCGACTTATGTATATAACTTTTTCTAACCTTTTGTTTGAGACAGATGGAATGACCCGTTATTCTATCACATGATCTGCTAACACTTCACGAATAACAAATTCAACTTCATTTATTTAAGAGATGAAGTAGAAATTGTTCAAGGCACGAACAACAGTGAGATTGTACCAAAACAAAGTAAGTATTTATTCTAATTCAAATTATTCAACTTTAGGGAAACGATCTTGAAAACCAAAAATGTTGTCCTAGTGCTCTTATATCTGATTAATCAGATGGTACCTTAGATCGTCACAAATTTATGGATTTGTGATTGTTGGATTTTCCATAGCCATGTTCTCTACCACTCTCCATCAGAACATGATGGTTAGATTTCTCTTCCATATCCATATTTTCATCTATGTGGAAACCCAGTGATTAGTTTATTTGGGTAACCATTACGTTTCATACTTTTGTTTTTAAAGAATGGTTTTGGTATTCCTTTTTACGATGTGGGTTTCTATTAAAGAAACTTTCGAATAGTAAACCATTTATAACCCCGACGAATTTCGAGGGCGAAATTCATTTTAAGGGGGGTAGAATGTAACACCCCGAGATTTTATGAAAAATATTATTTTAATTTCATTAATGTCTTGTGTTGTATTCTACACCAAGATTACCTTGCGCTATACGCAACACGGTATTAGCTTGCAGTATACGCAACACTATTCTTGGACCGTGTTACACACAATTTTGATAATAGTTAATCTACGCAACATTCAATATATATATATATATATTAAATGTATAAATAAAATATGGTTGGATTCTTTAATACGAAACAATGAAGGATTCTTTTACAACACGCAACCCTAACTTGGCTTTCATTACACTCAATCGCGACCTTCCTCGATAGCGTGTGTTGTATGCAATACCGGGTTTTAATAAACAATGATATATTATTATAATATTGTCATGAACTAGCCGTTATGAATAGTATTAACTAAATTTTGAATTTTATAACATTATTATTCATCTTACACATTTTCTAGAACATGGTATAAGAACAAAATAAATTTTTCGGGTAAAATAAGTATTTTTCAAAAAATGCAGTTTTGCCGCCTTTTGATGGCACACCCACATTAAATCTAGTTTTTGACATGTTTATATGTTCAATTTGACAAAATAAAATTCTTCTTTTGAATCAAGATGTAAAAATTTACATTAGATAAAGTTGTGATATTTTTCCGATAACTTTCATATTTTAATGAATAGTAAAAACACGCTATATTTTAATTAAAAACAACTTTTTTCATCATAATATCTTATGTGGTTAAATTATAATATTGAATGGTTTTAAAGTATAAATAGAATATATTTTTACCATTTAATATAATGTAAGTCATTATCCTTGATTTTACATTGAATTCGTAGGTTAAATAAATTCAATCTTTTGCAATGTTTTAAACAAAAACCCGTTTTCTTTCGACAACGGGATTAATTTTAATTTAATTTCTGCAACTTTTGTGTATTGAATTTGGATAAATGGATTCCATATTTGGAATCAGTGGGTCCAAATTATGTTAATAATCCACTTTTTATTTTTGGGCATTATGAATTGTAACTACGGTAAATTTTATTTACCATAGGTAAAGATAAATCGGGTAATTAGGGGTAAATATAAGATTATAAAATTACCCTAAAACCTGCCAAAATCCTATTGGATGACTAAAAGTCGACCCATATCACCTAAGGGTCGGATTAGAATCATTTAATGGAATTTGTCCTTTGAAAATAACTTAATTATTATTAAAACCAAAGAAAGTGACAACATGTCACTCTCTTAAATCTTATAAGTATATTAATTTTAATTTAGTGATAAACTTCATGAAACTTCGAACATGAATAGTCTACAGAAAGATAATGAAATTATCTACATCATATAAATTTATTTATAATTTTTAGGGATTAAATAATTATCATTAATTATGACACAATAGTGATGCAGAAATTGTTTATCTAGTGAAAAATCAAGAATATAGTTTTTATTAAACAAATAGTGACCATAAAATGCACAAAACCCTAACCAAAACTTATTTTCCATGTAAATGTAAACCATAAGAATCCAATGGTCGAATATTTGACCATTTTGAGCCTTATAAAAGCGATTATGACACTTATATTATTTTATTTTAAATGATGCCAAAGTTGTCACCTTCATAATTTAATAAATATAACAATTTAAATATTGTGATTTTAAGATGATAAATTCGATTAAAAGTATTATTGTAAAATTTAATAGATTTAGTTGCATCATATGATTTTATTTTTAATTTTTAGGCAACAAATAAGTATATGAAATAATTATACAAAAATGTTGTAGTATTTATTTTATTAAGAGATAAACCAAATAAATGGTTTTAAAAATAATAAAATAAATATTATATGAACTATTTAATGTGATCCACTAATTTTCTAGATACATATGACATTTTATAAATCTATTAAAGCTTTTAGTTCGAACATATCTTCTGCATTTATTTTATTTAAATTCAAATAAATGAATAGTGTCCAAATTGACACTATTGTTATTTTATAAAAATAACATATTATAAAATAGTTTAAAAATCACAAAAATATTTAAAAATTATAAATTTAAATTTATTTGATCTAAAATGTTATTAAGTATCCAATTATGGAAAATTCACAACAAATAAGTAATTATTTGTTATAATTTAAAATTTAGAATGTTATTACCACAAATAAAATTAAATTGATTAAATAAGGATAAATCATGTTGATAATGTTTAAAATAAATTCCTAACATGTCTAAATTCTATTGTTTGATGATATTACAACCTTATCTTATCTAATATTCGAATATGAGTCATTTTTGGAAGTTTTTAAGTGGGGTTATATTTATTATAAATTATCATTTTTAAGAATTCCAAAGGTGCCCCTCTCCTCCCTTATAAAAGGGCACCTCCTCCCTCTCTTCATCACACAACATTGAGCCTTCAAGCTCGGCCAACCCCTGACAAATTCTCTTCTCCACTTCCCTAGCAACATCCTAGAGGTTCTAGTCTTTCTCAAAGACCAATTTTAGTGCCCTAAGAGGAGGTCTCAAAAAGGCGCTTCAAAGAAGAGGTAATTTCCGTTACCGATTCTTTCACCTTTATTTCTTCTTCCACTCCTTCTTCTTAGGTTGTTTCATTATGAAGTAATAACATCAGTATCACTCATATACTGATATGTTATTATAATTATGAAACAATCCTAATTCACCATCTATCCATCCTACGGAAAATGAAATCACCGCGCGTGCGTACGTACGGAATACCGTCTCCACGCCGTGGTGTAATCTGTTTTTCCACCAACACCTTACATGGATGGGTATTATGGTGTAAAGAATAACTATACATAGCTATTATAACATCATAATGATTCTGATATATTGTATCATCCAATCCAATTCAATTCAATAATTATGGAAATGATATCATCGCTCGTGCGTACGTACGGACTACCATCTCCACGACGTGATGAGATTCATTCTCCATGTTAACCATTTAAGAATGATTATAAAGTATATATAAGAAATAATAATGAAATATATGACATTATAAATCTACTGGATTTATGTGTATATATATGTATGTCATATACTTAATTCCACTCAATTCAATAAGGAAACGAAAACAGCGTTCATGCGTACGTACGGCCTACCGTCTCCATGAACGGTGTATTTCTTTCCATTTATAGATCCATTATATATATGTATATTCTGAATATATATTATATATAAATAATGTTTTATATTCTATAATTAAGTAATAATGATCTAAGTAATCATATGAATAATTACAAGTTAAAACACGAACGACAAATGAGACGATTTTACCCAAAACGCTACTTTAACATGAATTTACAAAAGAATGGGTAATATAAAGTCATAAGTGAACCATATATGATATAATAACAATGAATATTATTCTGTAATAAGTCAATGACATTATTTAAATCATTATAAAGGAGTTTCAGACACTAACGAAGCAAATCGGACCTAAGGTAAGGGAAATATCACAATCTCATTTTTATCCGAGATTGTTTATTCGTAAGAATTTACTGGGGTGTATTTTATCATCCACATCCATGTTCCCTCAATATGTAATATTTTTTCCATCCACATACAATATTTTAAATCCAATTTTACCCTTCGGTGAGTTTTTAGTAAAGAATATGAAAGGAATCTTTTGTCGTTTTTTCGTATGAGGTACTTTTTGACTTTTCCGACAAAAGTACGAAGATTGTTTTTTTTAACTTATACGGCATGAATGGATTTTTAAAACATTATTTCCAAGAAGCTTCCTTTACAAGTTTTCAAGTTTATTTTTAATCAACTTCTTTTATTTTAAAGTCGTATGACATGTTATGAAAGGAAAAATGTGTTTGAAGAAGAAAGGATATTTTCCTCAAGAATGGAGTTCAAGTATTTTATCAAAATTATTTTCCATCTAAGATAATAAAAGGGTTCTGTTTTTATCCCTATTATTACATGGATTTGATTATGTTGTGATGGAAAAAATTTTATGAATTCCTTTATCTTATATGAATTGTTTTATGATGTCATGATGTTTAAGAATTCCATTTTTATTACATGGGTTACGCTATGATGTATGGTTTATGATTACATCGCACACATAAGAAAGGATTCATTATAAGATGGGTGGGACCTATATCTCCCTCCAATTCATTGGGTAAAGATTTTATATCTCATGAGATAGACATGGCTGGAACGGTAGGTTATACCGGTTCAGTGAAACAGGACTGGAACGAGGGTGACTCGATTCAGAAAGGGACTTTGTCCACTAAGATAGTCTTGGCAATGAGTCTTGACTAACAAGAAATGATTCTCTATGATTATGTGTGTATGACACTAAGTTTCAGGTTTTATGTTATGATTATTGGGATTACATTTCACTTCTATGATTTATCCCATGTTATGATATTATGAGCTCTTTTGCAGGTTAAGATTTCCAAAATCTATGTTCTTATGTATATGATGTGATTGATATTTCTTTTGTTTACCCTTACTGAGAATTTGAGCTCACCCTTTTATGTTTTATTTTCCCCAGGATATAAATAATGGTTTTAGGTATAAAAAAAGAAGACCTTTATGGGAGATGTTGAAGATCTTTCACCAGGATTAGAAGATTATATTCCGAGTTTCCAAAGACACTAAACTATTACGATCCTTGTGTGTGTGTTTTTGTTATGTACTAAGTTTTCCGCAAAAGTAATGTAATGTCAATGTACGTTAAGCTTCGGGTCTCTACAGTTGGTATCAGAGCAAAGGTTTAGTCAACCTTTGGAAACTAGGATGCGAAAACGTTAGTGAGATCCCTAGAGATATTTCTAAGGTATGTCTAGGGATGCCCCTAAGGATAAGTATACATATAGGATATAGTCCTAGAACTGTGGTAACGACATTAGATTAAACCAAAGATGTTAGATATTGAAGTTACTCCCCCTTTATTATGATTTTTTCCTCTCACACTATTCTTTTTGGGTTTTAGAAAATGGCTGGAAATAAGATGATTCACGATAATGGAGGATATGATGGACAATGGAATTATATTCTTCATGAGAAACCAAATGAAATGGGATTTGGAAGTCCAAACATCATTATTATGCCGAATCAGCAATCTCATAATATGATCAATAAAGTAAAATTTGGTAAGTTTCCTGACTCGGCTAATAAGAGAAAGATGGAGTTTTATGATGATCATAGAGGAAAGAAAGTTCAATTTCCCCTATGTAAATCATGTGGGAAGAGGCATCAAGGAGAATGTTTCAAAGGAACTAGAAGATGCTTTGGGTGTGGAAAAGAAGGACACAAAGCCAGTAAGTGCAAAGGAAAAGGTTCAGTTAACACCAGAGATGAGGATAATGGTATTGCTACGACATCAACAATGGTTAAATCTTTTAAATGTGGAATGTACGGGCATTATGCAAACCAATGCCCTAAGGGAAAGTCTCATGAAGAGAATTAGTATGGTTGTATGGGTAGTATTTATGTAGATGATGATGAAGAGACTACAAATGATATGTGAGATGAAAGAATTGTTGAAGCTCGGTCAATGGTTTAAGAATGCAGTGGAATGATTACATGTTTATCATGCGTAATTTTGTATAAGTAATCTAATGGTACTATGGAATAAAGAGACATCTAAGGATTGTTACACTGTTGTCTTTACTTGAGTTTTGAAAGTGTATGATTATTGGTACCGGTATCCATGAAAGCTTATTCAGATATTTTTGGAATGTAGATGATATGCGCATAATGAAGGGATAAGATGATAATGAGATGTTTGATTTTATTCATGATCTCATGATTGATATAAGGACTAAGTGATATCATGGTTTGGGTATATAGAATTTTGAGGATTTTGGTATGTGGAAAGTGTTAACTTTTAACCGCATTCATGTTTTCACTAAGGTTCATTGGATATTCATTCTTCAAGAGAATAAATGATTAAGGTATTCATGTATTTTAATTTGACCAACAAGATATATCTTATGATATATGGGGGATAAATGATGGCATTCACGTGATTGTTATGTGACATTTTAAGTAATCATTTTCTTTATACTATGAGCTTGGACCGAAGTAGTTTAGATAAGCCTAATGAATGGAATGGATTATGTTAGACATAAGTTAGTACTGTTTAAGGATAAAACTTTTTTGATATTATTTATGGGATGTTATAGTAATATAGTTTTAGAAAAAGGGACAACCTGCAGGATGGGCGATAGCCCATCGCGTCGGACAAGGTCGTAGGAATCGAACCCACAACCGAAGTGTGACTGGCCTTTATCGCCTACCACTGGTCTACAGGAAGTCCTTGTTTAGTAGAAACTAGTTTTATTATATTAAACAGTACGATATATGAAGTATAAAGTCCATTTTAAGAACCATATATGATTAATCTCACTATAGATCGACTTATGTATATAACTTTTTCTAACCTTTTGTTTGAGACAGATGGAATGACCCGTTATTCTATCACATGATCTGCTAACACTTCACGAATAACAAATTCAACTTCATTTATTTAAGAGATGAAGTAGAAATTGTTCAAGGCACGAACAACAGTGATATTGTACCAAAATAAAGTAAGTATTTATTCTAATTCAAATTATTCAACTTTAGGGAAACGATCTTGAAAACCAAAAATGTTGTCCTAGTGCTCTTATATCTGATTAATCAGATGGTACCTTAGATCGTCACAAATTTATGGATTTGTGATTGTTGGATTTTCCATAGCCATGTTCTCTACCACTCTCCATCAGAACATGATGGTTAGATTTCTCTTCCATATCCATATTTTCATCTATGAAGAAACCCAGTGATTAGTTTATTTGGGTAACCGTTACGTTTCATACTTTTGTTTTTAAAGAATGGTTTTGGTATTCCTTTTTACGATGTGGGTTTCTATTAAAGAAACTTTCGAATAGTAAACCATTTATAACCCCGACGAATTTCGAGGGCGAAATTCATTTTAAGGGGGGTAGAATGTAACACCCCGATATTTTATGAAAAATATTATTTTAATTTCATTAATGTCTTGTGTTGTATTCTACACCAAGATTACCTTGCGCTATATGCAACACCGTATTAGCTTGCAGTATACGCAACACTATTCTTGGACCGTGTTACACACAATTTTGATAATAGTTAATCTACGCAACATTCAGTATATATATATATATATTAAATTTATAAATGAAATATGGTTGGATTCTTTTATACGAAACAACGAAGGATTCTTTCACAACACGCAACCCTAACTTGGCTTTCATTACACGCAATCGCGACCTTCCTCGATAGCGTGTGTTGTATGCAATACCGGGTTTTAATAAACAATGATATATTATTATAATATTGTCATGAACTAGCCGTTATGAATAGTATTAACTATATTTTGAATTTTATAACATTATTATTCATCTTACACATTTTCTAGAACATGGTATAAGAACAAAATAAATTTTTCGGGTAAAATAAGTATTTTTCAAAAAATGCAGTTTTGCCGCCTTTTGATGGCGCACCCACATTAAATCTTGTTTTTGACATGTTTATATGTTCAATTTGACAAAATAAAATTCTTCTTTTGAATCAAGATGTAAAAATTTACATTAGATAAAGTTTTGATATTTTTCCGATAACTTTCATATTTTAATGAATAGTAAAAACACGCTATATTTTAATTAAAAACAACTTTTTTCATCATAATATCTTATGTGGTTAAATTATAATATTTAATGGTTTTAAAGTATAAATAGAATATATTTTTACCATTTAATATTATGTAAGTCATTAGCCTTGATTTTACATTGAATTCGTAGGTTAAATAAATTCAATCTTTTGCAATGTTTTAAACAAAAACCCGTTTTCTTTCGACAACGGGATTATTTTTAATTTAATTTCTGCAACTTTTGTGTATTGAATTTGGATAAATGGATTCCATATTTGTAATTAGTGGGTCCAAATTATGTTAATAATCCACTTTTTATTTTTTGGCATTATGAATAGTAACTACGGTAAATTTTATTTACCATAGTTAAAGATAAATCGGTTAATTAGGGGTAAATATAAGATTATAAAATTACCCTAAAACCTGCCAAAATCCTATTGGATGACTAAAAGTCGACCCATATCACCTAAGGGTCGGATTAGAATCATTTAATGGACTTTGTCCCTTGAAAATAACTTAATTATTATTAAAACCAAAGAAAGTGACAACATGTCACTCTCTTAAATCTTATAAGTATATTAATTTTAATTTAGTGATAAACTTCATGAAACTTCGAACATGAATAGTATACAGAAAGATAATGAAATTATCTACATCATATAAATTTATTTATAATTTTTAGGGATTAAATAATTATCATTAATTATGACACAATAGTGATGCAGAAATTGTTTATCTAGTGAAAAATCAAGAATATAGTTTTTATTAAACAAATAGTGACCATAAAATGCACAAAACCTTAACCAAAACTTATTTTCCATGTAAATGTAAACCATAATCATCCAATGGTCGAATATTTGACCATTTTGAGCCTTATAAAAGCGATTATGACACTTATATTATTTTATTTTAAATGATGCCAAAGTTGTCACCTTCATAATTTAATAAATATAACAATTTAAATATTGTAATTTTAAGATGATAAATTCGAGTAAAAGTATTATTGTAAAATTTAATAGATTTAGTTTCATCATAGGATTTTATTTTTAATTTTTAGGCAACAAATAAGTATATGAAATAATTATACAAAAATGTTGTAGTATTTATTTTATTAAGAGATAAACCAAATAAATGGTTTTAAAAATAATAAAATAAATATTATATGAACTATTTAATGTGCTCCACTAATTTTATAGATACATATGACATTTTATAAATCTATTAAAGCTTTTAGTTCGAACATATCTTCTTTATTTATTTTATTTAAATTCAAATAAATGAATAGTGTCCAAATTGACACTATTGTTATTTTATAAAAATAACATATTATAAAATAGTTTAAAAATCACAAAAACATTTAAAAATTATAAATTTAAATTTATTTGATCTAAAATGTTATTAATTATCCAATTATGGACAATTCACAACAAATAAGTAATTATTTTTTATAATTTAAAATTTAGAATGTTATTACCACAAATAAAATTAAATTGATTAAATAAGGATAAATCATGTTGATAATGTTTAAAATAAATTCCTAACATGTATAAATTCTATTGGTTGATGATATTACAACCTTATCTTATCTAATATTCGAATATGAGTCATTTTTGGAAGTTTTTAAGTGGGGTTATATTTATTATAAATTATCATTTTTAAGAATTCCAAAGGGCCCCTCTCCTCCCTTATAAAAGAGTACCTCCTCCCTCTCTTCCTCACACAACATTGAGCCTTCAAGCTCGGCCAACCCCTGCCAAATTATCTTCTCCACTTCCCTAGCAACATCCTATAGGTTCTAGTCTTTCTCAAAGACCAATTTTAGTGCCCTAAGAGGAGGTCTCAAAAAGGCGCTTCAAAGAAGAGGTAATTTCCATTACCGATTCTTTCACCTTTATTTATTCTTCCACTCCTTCTTCTTAGGTTGTTTCATTATGAAGTAATAACATCAGTATCACTCATATACTGATATGTTATTATAATTATGAAACAATCATAATTCACCATCTATCCATCCTACGGAAAATGAAATCACCGCGCGTGCGTACGTACGGAATACCGTCTCCACGCCGTGGTGTAATCTGTTTTTCCACCAACACCTTACATGGATGGGTATTATGGTGTAAAGAATAACTATACATAGTTATTATAACATCATAATTATTCTGATATATTGTATCATCCAATACAATTCAATTCAATAATTATGGAAATGATAGCATCGCTCGTGCGTACGTACGGACTACCGTCTCCACGACGTGATGAGATTCATTCTCCATGTTAACCATTTAAGAATGATTATAAAGTATATATAAGAAATAATAATGAAATATATGACATTATAAAGCTACTGGATTTATGTGTATATATATGTATGTCATATCCTTAATTCCACTCAATTCAATAAGGAAACGAAAACAGCGTTCATGCGTACGTACGGCCTACCGACTCCATGAACGGTGTATTTCTTTCCATTTATAGATCCATTATATATATGTATATTCTAAATATATATTATATATAAATAATGTTTTATATTCTATAATTAAGTAATAATGATCTAAGTAATCATATGAATAATTACAAGTTAAAACACGAACGACAAATGAGACGATTTTACCCAAAACGCTACTTTAACATGAATTTACAAAAGAATGGGTAATATAAAGTCATAAGTGAACCATATATGATATAATAACAATGAATATGATTCTGTAATAAGTCAATAACATTATTTAAATCATTATACAGGAGGTTCGGACACTAACGAAGCAAATCGGACCTAAGGTAAGGGAAATATCACAATCTCATTTTTATCCGAGATTGTTTATTCGTAAGAATTTACTGGGGTGTATTTTATCATCCACATCCATGTTCCCTCAATATGTAATATTTTTTCCATCCACTTACAATAGTTTAAATCCAATTTTACCCTTCGGTGAGTTTTTAGTAAAGAATATGAAAGGAATCTTTTGTCGTTTTTTCGTATGAGGTACTTTTTGACTTTTCTGACAAAAGTACGAAGATTGTTTTTTTTAACTTATACGGCATGAATGGATTTTTAAAACATTATTTCCAAGAAGATTCCTTTACAAGTTTTCAAGTTTATTTTTAATCAACTTCTTTTATTTTAAAGTCGTATGACATGTTATGAAAGGAAAAATGTGTCTGAAGAAGAAATGATATTTTCCTCAAGAATGGAGTTCAAGTATTTTATCAAAATTATTTTCTATCTAAGATAATAAAAGGGTTCTGTTTTTATCCCTATTATTACATGGATTTGATTATGTTGTGATGGAAATATTTTTATGAATTCCTTTATCTTATATGAATTGTTTTATGATGTCATGATGTTTAAGAATTCCATTTTTATTACATGTGTTACGCTATGATGTATGGTTTATGATTATGTCGCACACATAAGAAAGGATTCATTATATAATGGGTGGGACCTATATCTCCCTCCAATTCATTGGGTAAAGATTTTATATCTCATGAGATAGACATGGCTGGAATGGTAGGTTATACCGGTTCAGTGAAATAGGACTGGAACGAGGGTGACTCGATTCAGAAAGGGACTTTGTCCACTAAGATAGTCTTGGCAATGAGTCTTGACTAACAAGAAATGATTCTCTATGATTATGTGTGTATGCCACTAAGTTTCAGGTTTTAAGTTATGATTATTGGGATTACATTTCACTTCTATGATTTATCCCATGTTATGATAATATGAGCTCTTTTGCAGGTTAAGATTTCCAAAATCTATGTTCTTATGTATATGATGTGATTGATATTTCTTTTGTTTACCCTTACTGAGCATTTGAGCTCACCCTTTTATGTTTTCTTTTCCCCAGGATATAAATAAAGGTTTTAGGTATAAAAAAAGAAGACCTTTATGGGAGATGTTGAAGATCTTTCACCAGGATTAGAAGATTATATTTCGAGTTTCCAAAGACACTAAACTATTACGATCCTTGTGTGTGTGTTTTTGTTATGTACTAAGTTTTCCGCAAAAGTAATGTAATGTCAATGTACGTTAAGCTTCGGGTCTCTACAGTTGGTATCAGAGCAAAGGTTTAGTCAACCTTTGGAAACTAGGATGCGAAAACGTTAGTGAGATCCCTAGAGATATTTCTAAGGTATGTCTAGGGATGCCCCTAAGGATAAGTATACATATAGGATATAGTCCTAGAACTATGGTAACGACATTAGATTAAACCAAAGATGTTAGATATTTAAGTTACTCCCCCTTTATTATCATTTTTTCCTCTCACACTATTCCTTTTGGGTTTTAGAAAATGGCTGGAAATAAGATGATTCACGATAATGGAGGATATGATGGACAATGGAATGATATTCTTCATGAGAAACCAAATGAAATGGGATTTGGAAGTCCAAACATCATTATTATGCCGAATCAGCAATCTCATAATATGATCAATAAAGTAAAATTTGGTAAGTTTCCTGACTCGGCTAATAAGAGAAAGATGGAGTTTTATGATGATCATAGAGGAAAGAAAGTTCAATTTCCCCTATGTAAATCATGTGGGAAGAGGCATCAAGGAGAATGTTTCAAAGGAACTGGAAGATGCTTTGGGTGTGGAAAAGAAGGACACAAAGCCAGTAAGTACAAAGGAAAAGGTTCAGTTAACACCAGAGATGAGGATAATGGTATTGCTACGACATCAACAATGGTTAAATGTTTTAAATGTGGAATGTATGGGCATTATGCAAACCAATGCCCTAAGGGAAAGTCTCATGAAGAGAATCAGTATGGTTGTATGGGTAGTATTTATGTAGATGATGATGAAGAGACTACAAATGATATGTGAGATGAAAGAATTGTTGAAGCTCGGTCAATGGTTTAAGAATGCAGTGGAATGATTACGTGTTTATCATGTGTAATTTTGTATAAGTAATCTCATGGTACTATGGAATAAAGAGACATCTAAGGATTGTTACACTGTTGTCTTTACTTGAGTTTTGAAAGTGTATGATTAATGGTACCGGTATCCATGAAAGGTTATTCAGATATTTTTGGAATGTAGATGATATGCGCATAATGAAGGGATAAGATGATAATGAGATGTTTGATTTTATTCATGAGCTCATGATTGATATAAGGACTAAGTGATATCATGGTTTGGGTATATAGAATTTTGAGGATTTTGGTATGTGGAAAGTGTTAACTTTTAACCGCATTCATGTTTTCACTAAGGTTCAATGGATATTCATTCTTCAAGAGAATACATGATTAAGGTATTCATGTATTTTAATTTGACCAACAAGATATATCTTATGATATATGGGGGATAAATGATCGCATTCACGTGATTGTTATGTGACATTTCAAGTAATCATTTTCTTTATACTATGAGCTTGGACCGAAGTAGTTTAGATAAGCCTAAAGATTGGAATGGATTATGTTAGACATAAGTTAGTACTGTTTAAGGATAAAACTTTTTTGATATTATTTATGGGATGTTATAGTAATATAGTTTTAGAAAAAGGGACAACCTGCAGGATGGGCGACAGCCCATCGCGTCGGACAAGGTCGTAGGAATCGAACCCACAACCGAAGTGTGACTGGCCTTTATCGCCTACCACTGGTCTACAGGAAGTCCTTGTTTAGTAGAAACTAGTTTTATTATATTAAACAGTACGATATATGAAGTATAAAGTCCATTTTAAGAACCATATATGATTAATCTCACTATAGATCGACTTATGTATATAACTTTTGCTAACCTTTTGTTTGAGACAGATGGAATGACCTGTTATTCTATCACATGATCTGCTAACACTTCACGAATAACAAATTCAACTTCATTTATTTAAGAGATGAAGTAGAAATTGTTCAAGGCACGAACAACAGTGAGATTGTACCAAAATAAAGTAAGTATTTATTCTAATTCAAATTATTCAACTTTAGGGAAACGATCTTGAAAACCAAAAATGTTGTCCTAGTGCTCTTATATCTGATTAATCAGATGGTACCTTAGATCGTCACAAATTTATGGATTTGTGATTGTTGGATTTTCCATACCCATGTTCTCTACCACTCTCCATCAGAACATGATGGTTAGATTTCTCTTCCATATCCATATTTTCATCTATGTGGAAACCCAGTGATTAGTTTATTTGGGTAACCGTTACGTTTCATACTTTTGTTTTTAATGAATGGTTTTGGTATTCCTTTTTACGATGTGGGTTTCTATTAAAGAAACTTTCGAATAGTAAACCATTTATAACCCCGACGAATTTCGAGGGCGAAATTCATTTTAAGGGGGGTAGAATGTAACACCCCGATATTTTATGAAAAATATTATTTTAATTTCATTAATGTCTTGTGTTGTATTCTACACCAAGATTACCTTGCGCTATACGCAACACCGTATTAGCTTGCAGTATACGCAACACTATTCTTGGACCGTGTTACACACAATTTTGATAATAGTTAATCTACGCAACATTCAGTATATATATATATATATATATATTAAATGTATAAATGAAATATGGTTGGATTCTTTTATACGAAACAACGAAGGATTCTATCACAACACGCAACCCTAACTTGGCTTTCATTACACGCAATCGCGACCTTCCTCGATAGCGTGTGTTGTATGCAATACCGAGTTTTAATAAACAATGATATATTATTATAATATTATCATGAACTAGCCGTTATGAATAGTATGAACTAAATTTTGAATTTTATAACATTATTATTCATCTTACACATTTTCTAGAACATGGTATAAGAACAAAATAAATTTTTCGGGTAAAATAAGTATTTTTCAAAAAATGCAGTTTTGCCGCCTTTTGATGGCGCACCCACATTAAATCTAGTTTTTGACATGTTTATATGTTCAATTTGACAAAATAAAATTCTTCTTTTGAATCAAGATGTAAAAATTTACATTAGATAAAGTGTTGATATTTTTCTGATAACTTTCATATTTTAATGAATAGTAAAAACACGCTATATTTTAATTAAAAACAACTTTTTTCATCATAATATCTTATGTGGATAAATTATAATATTGAATGGTTTTAAAGTATAAATAGAATATATTTTTACCATTTAATATAATGTAAGTCATTAGCCTTGATTTTACATTGAATTCTTAGGTTAAATAAATTCAATCTTTTGCAATGTTTTAAACAAAAACCCGTTTTCTTTCGACAACGGGATTAATTTTAATTTAATTTCTGCAACTTTTGTGTATTGAATTTGGATAAATGGATTCCATATTTGGAATCAGTGGGTCCAAATTATGTTAATAATCCACTTTTTATTTTTGGGCATTATGAATAGTAACTACGGTAAATTTTATTTACCATAGTTAAAGATAAATCGGGTAATTAGGGGTAAATATAAGATTATAAAATTACCCTAAAACCTACCAAAATCCTATTGGATGACTAAAAGTCGACCCATATCACCTAAGGGTCGGATTAGAATCATTTAATGGACTTTGTCCTTTGAAAATAACTTAATTATTATTAAAACCAAAGAAAGTGACAACATGTCACTCTCTTAAATCTTATAAGTATATTAATTTTAATTTAGTGATAAACTTCATGAAACTTCGAACATGAATAGTCTACAGAAAGATAATGAAATTATCTACATCATATAAATTTATTTATAATTTGTAGGGATTAAATAATTATCATTAATTATGACACAATAGTGATGCAGAAATTGTTTATCTAGTGAAAAATCAAGAATATAGTTTTTATTAAACAAATAGTGACCATAAAATGCACAAAACCCTAACCAAAACTTATTTTCCATGTAAATGTAAACCATAATCATCCAATGGTCGAATATTTGACCATTTTGAGCCTTATAAAAGTGATTTTGACACTTATATTATTTTATTTTAAATGATGCCAAAGTTGTCACCTTCATAATTTAATAAATATAACAATTTAAATATTGTAATTTTAAGATGATAAATTCGAGTAAAAGTATTATTGTAAAATTTAATAGATTTAGTTTCATCATAGGATTTTATTTTTAATTTTTAGGCAACAAATAAGTATATGAAATAATTATACAAAAATGTTGTAGTATTTTTTTTATTAAGAGATAAACCAAATAAATGGTTTTAAAAATAATAAAATAAATATTATATGAACTATTTAATGTGCTCCACTAATTTTCTAGATACATATGACATTTTATAAATCTATTAAAGCTTTTAGTTCGAACATATCTTCTGTATTTATTTTATTTAAATTCAAATAAATGAATAGTGTCCAAATTGACACTATTGTTATTTTATAAAAATAACATATTATAAAATAGTTTAAAAATCACAAAAATATTTAAAAATTATAAATTTAAATTTATTTGATCTAAAATGTTATTAATTATCCAATTATGGACAATTCACAACAAATAAGTAATTATTTTTTATAATTTAAAATTTAGAATGTTATTACCACAAATAAAATTAAATTGATTAAATAAGGATAAATCATGTTGATAATGTTTAAAATAAATTCCTAACATGTCTAAATTCTATTGGTTGATGAGATTACAACCTTATATTCTCTAATATTCGAATATGAGTCATTTTTGGAAGTTTTTAAGTGGGGTTATATTTATTATAAATTATCATTTTTAAGAATTCCAAAGGGCCCCTCTCCTCCCTTATAAAAGGGAACCTCCTCCCTCTCTTCCTCACACAACATTGAGCCTTCAAGCTCGGCCAACCCCTGCCAAATTCTCTTATCCACTTCCCTAGAAACATCCTATAGGTTCTAGTCTTTCTCAAAGTCCAATTTTAGTGCTGTAAGAGGAGGTCTCAAAAAGGCGCTTCAAAGAAGAGGTAATTTCCATTACCGATTCTTTCACCTTTATTTCTTCTTCCACTCCTTCTTCTTAGGTTGTTTCATTATGAAGTAATAACATCAGTATCACTCATATAATTATATGTTATTATAATTATGAAACAATCCTAATTCACCATCTATCCAGCCTACGTAAAATGAAATCACCGCGCGTGCGTACGTACGGAATACTGTCTCCACGCCGTGGTGTAATCTGTTTTTCCACCAACACCTTACATGGATGGGTATTATGGTGTAAAGAATAACTATAGATAGTTATTATAACATCATAATGATTCTGATATATTGTATCATCCAATACAATTCAATTCAATAATTATGGAAATGATATCATCGCTCGTGCCTACGTACGGACTACCGTCTCCACGACGTGATGAGATTCATTCTCAATGTTAACCATTTAAGAATGATTATAAAGTATATATAAGCAATAATAATGAAATATATGACATTATAAAGCTACTGTATTTATGTGTATATATATGTATGTCATCTACATAATTCCACTCAATTCAATAAGGAAACGAAAACAGCGTTCATGCGTACGTACGGCCTACCGTCTTCATGAACGGTGTATTTCTTTCCATTTATAGATCCATTATATATATGTATATTCTGAATATATATTATATATAAATCATGTTTTATATTCTATAATTAAGTAATAATGATCTAAGTAATCATATGAATAATTACAAGTTAAAACACGAACGACAAATGAGACGATTTTACCCAAAACGCTACTTTAACATGAATTTATAAAAGAATGGGTACTATAAAGTCATAAGTGAACCATATATGATATAATAACAATTAATATGATTCTTTAATAAGTAAATTACATTATTTAAATCATTATACTGGAGGTTCGGACACTAACGAAGCAAATCAGACCCAAGGTAAGGGAAATATCACAATCTCATTTTTATCCGAGATTGTTTATTCGTAAGAATTTACTGGGGTGTATTTTATCATCCACATACATGTTCCCTCAATATGTAATATTTTTTCCATCCACTTACAATAGTTTAAATCCAATTTTACCCTTCGGTGAGTTTTTAGTAAAGAATATGAAAGGAATCTTTTGTCATTTTTTCGTACGAGGTACTTTTTGACTTTTCCGACAAAAGTACGAAGATTGTTTTTTTTAACTTATACGACATGAATGGATTTTTAAAAAATTATTTCCAAGAAGCTTCCTTTACAAGTTTTCAAGTTTATTTTTAATCAACTTATTTTATTTTAAAGTCGTATGACATGTTATGAAAGGAAAAATGTTTTTGATGAAGAAAGGATATTTTCCTCAAGAATGGAGTTCAAGTATTTTATCAAAATTATTTTCCATCTAAGATAATAAAAGGGTTATGTTTTTATCCCTATTATTACATGGATTTGATTATGTTGTGATGGAAATATTTTTATGAATTCTTTTATCTTATATGAATTTTTTTATGATGTCATGTTGTTTAAGAATTCCATTTTTATTACATGGGTTACACTATGATGTATGGTTTATGATTATTTGGCACACATAAGAAAGGATTCATTATATGATGGGTGGGACCCATATCTCCCTCCAATGCATTGGGTAAAGATTTTATATCTCATGAGATATACATGGCTGGAACGGTAGGTTATACCGGTTCAGTGAAACAGGACTGGAATGAGGGTGACTCGATTCAGAAAGGGACTTTGTCCACTAAGATAGTCTTGGCAATGAGTCTTGAATAACAAGAAATGATTCTCTATGATTATGTGTGTATGCCACTAAGTTTCAGGTTTTAAGTTATGATTATTGGGATTACATTTCACTTCTATGATTTATCCCATGTTATGATATTATGAGCTCTTTTGCAGGTTAAGATTTCCAAAATCTATGTTCTTATGTATATGATGTGATTGATATTTCTTTTGTTTACCCTTACTGAGCATTTGAGCTCACCCTTTTATGTTTTCTTTTCCCCAGGATATAAATAAAGGTTTTAGGTATAAAAAAAGAAGATCTTTATGGGAGATGTTGAAGATCTTTCACCAAGATTAGAAGATTATATTCCGAGTTTCCAAAGACACTAAACTATTACGATCCTTGTGTGTGTGTTTTTGTTATGTACTAAGTTTTCCGCAAAAGTAATGTAATGTCAATGTACGTTAAGCTTCAGGTCTCTACATTCTTTGCCTAAAATCACTCCATGAACCTTAAAAACGTTACATAAAACCTAAAAAATGATACATAAATGCTACATCATCCCTAAAAATACTACATAAACCCAGAAAACACAACATAAACCCTAAAAATGCTACATAAAACATAAACCCTAAACAGACTACATAAACCCTAAAAACATTACATAAACCCTAAAAATGATACATAAAATCTAAAACTATTAACTAAATGCTAAAAATGCAACATAAATTCTAAAAATGCTACATAGACTATAACAACACTACACAAACCCAAAAAAATGCTACAAAAACCCTGAAGACGTTTTATAACCCTAAAAAATATTAAACCCTAATATACAATAATATGAAAAATTAAATCCTAATAAACCCCTAATAAACTCTAATAATCCCTAAAAACACCTTATAATCCTTAAAATCCTAAGAAACTCTACTCAACCCTAATAAATCCTCAAAAATACCTAATAAACCCTAATAAATGATATTAAAAACTAATAAACAATAAAACAAGTTTAGAAAACCAAAACAACCCTAACCAGCACTAATAGACACTAATAAACACTACTAAACCCTAATAAACCCCAAACAGACCAAAAAAGCCCTAATAAACCATAAATAAAGCAAAATAAACACTACTCAACCCTAACAAACCTTAACACAACATAATAACCCCTAATAAAACCCTACAAAACCCTAATAAAGAAAAAAAATACTAGTATACCATAAAAAAATCCCTAGAAACCCTGATTAACTATAATATAACCTAATAAACCCTATAAACGCTCGCAATAAAAATTGATCACAAACAATAAAAATGCGCGATATTACCTGAAAAGACCTAAAAACACTAATATAACCTAATAAAGACAAGAAACTCTAATATACCTTAAAAATCACTAGAAACCCTAATAAACCATAATAAACTCTAATATAACCAAAGAAACACTAAAATGCTCACAAAACAAAAAAAACACTCACAAACAATAAAAACATGCTATATTATCTAAAAAGACCTAACAAACACTAATATAACAAAAAAACAAAAAAAACTAATAAACACCTAACAAACCCTAATAAACCCTAAAAATACATAATAAACCATAATAAAAATGAATAAACCCTAACAAAACCCTAATAAAACCCAAAAAATACCTTCTCAACCCTAATAAACCTTGACACACCATAACAAAACCTAATAAAACCCAACTAAACCCCAATAGACAAAATAAAACCAAACAAACCATTAAAAATTCCTAGAAACCCAAATAAACCATAATAAATTCAAATAAAAGCTAATAACCCATTAAAAATGCCCACAAACACTAAAAACACGTTAATAAAACATAAAAAGTTATAAAAACCCCTCATATATATTAACAAAAACTAAAAATGACTCATATACCCTGATAAAAACACTATCAAACCCTAGTGAACCCGAAAAATCCCAAAGAAACCCTAATTAACTGTACTCAACCCTAATAAATCCTAATAAAACCATAAAGATATCGACTCAACCCTAATAAAACCCTAAAAATACCTACTCAACCCTAATAAACCTTAACACACCATGATAAACAATACTAAACCCCACTAAACCCTAAAAAAATGCAAATATACCATTAAAAAGCCCTAAAACCAATAATAAATGCTAATAAAACCTAACAAAGATTAAAAGCACTAATAAACACTACTAAACACTACTAAACACTACTAAACACTAAAAAATACTAATATACCCTCTTAAAATTTAATAAACCATAAGGAACCATAATAAACCCCAATAAATCCTAAATATACCCAAATATACCATAATATACCATAATATACCCTAATAAACCCAACTCAGTCCTAATAAAACCCTAAAAATACCTAATATACACTAATAAACTTTGAAACACCACAATAAACCCTAATAAAGTCCTAATAACTCCCACCAAACCCTAAAAATGCTAATATACCATTAAAAACCCCTAAAATGCTAAAAAACCATGATAAATGTTAATAACACCTAATAATCCTAAAAAATGATAGTAAACACTAAAAATACCTCTAATAACAGTAGTAGTAATAACGCACGCGCATGTGCATATTCATGTGCACGGTTTAAATAATAAATCACAATGCATGTGCATGTGCAAATGCATGCGCATTTGCATGTGAATGATAATAAATAATAATTTATAAATAATAACGCATGTGAATTGCATGTGTATATGCAGGTGCATGTGAATGATAATAAATAATAAATAATAACGCACATCCATGTGCATGTGCATGTGCATGATAATAAACAATAAATAATAACAAAGTCCGCATGAATGTGCATTATCATGTGAATGATAATAAATAATAAATAATAACACATGTGATGATATAATAACGCAAGTGCATTGCGTCTGAACGTGCATGAGAATAAATAATAATAACACATGTGATAATAGAATAATGCAAGGGCATTGCATTTTCTTGTCCATGGTAATAAATAATATATAATAATGCACGTGTATGTACATTTACATGTAATGATAATGATAATGATGCATGCACGTGCATGGTAATAAATAATAAATAACAACGCATGTGCATGTGCATTTGTATTTGATGATACAAACAACAACAACAACAACAACAATAATAGAATAACGCAAGTGCATTGCATGTTCACGTGCATAGTAGTAAATAATAAATAATAAAGTGTAAATTACAATGCACATGCATGTGCATGTGCATATACATTTGATAATAATATTAATAAAACTAATTTTAATAATAGTAATAATAATAATGAATGCACGTGCTTGGTAATAAATAATAAATAACAACGAACATGCATATGGATTTTCATGTGATAATGATAATAATAATTATAATGATAATAATTATAATAATAATAACTGTAATAATAATAATAATAATAAAAGAATAATATAGGTGCATTTCATATGCACGTGCATGGTAATAAATAATAAATAATAACGCATGTGCATCTGTATTTGCATGTGATGATAATAATAATAGTAGTAGTAGTAGTAGTGGTGATAATAGTAGTAGTACCGATGGATGTGATAATAAAATATTGCATATGCATTATGTGTGCACGTGCATGGTAATAAATAATAACGCGTGTGCATTACATTGGCATGTGATGATGATGGCGATAATAATAATAATAATAATAACAACAACGCATGTGATAATATAATAACGCACATGCATTGAATGTGCGTGTTTATGTATTTTTACGTGCATTTGCATGTGCATTTGCATGTGATGATAATAACAACAACAACAACCACAATAATAATAATAGAAATAAGAATAAAAATGTATGTGATAATAAAATAATGTGTGGGCATTGCATGTACACTCGCATGGTAATAAAAAAATAAATAATAATGCATGTTCCTATACATGAGCATGTGCATGAGATTATGATGATAATAATAATAATAATAATAATAACATTAATAATAATAATAATAACAACAACAACAACAACACATGTGATAATTGAATAACGCACATGCATTGCATGTGTAGTGCATGATAATGAATAATAACTCATAGCGCACGTGATGATAATAATAATAATATTAATAATAATATTAATATTAATAATAGGGCATGTGATAATATAACAACGCACAAGTATTTAATGTGCACGTGTATGGTAATAAATAATAACGCACATATAATTTCATTTTAATTTGATGATAATAACAATAATAACAATAACAGTAATAATAAAAATAACAATAAAAATGCATGTGATAATAGAATAATGTATGTGCATTGCCTGTGCGCGTGCATGGTAATAAATAATAACGAATGTGGATATGCATTTTCATGTGATAATAATAATAATAATAATAGTAATAATAATAAAAATAATGATGAGAACAACAACAACATATGCACGTGCATGGAAATAAATAATAAATAATAAATAATAAATAATAACACACATGCATCTGCATTTTCATGTGACGATAATAATAATAATAATAATAATAATAGTAATAACAATAATGATAATTATAATAATGATAATGATAATAATGATAATGATAATAATGATAATAATAACGTGGGTGATAATAGAATAACACGCGTCCTAAAAAACCCTAACAAAACCTAACAAACCCTAACAACCACTAATAACTCCAAAGAATCACTAATAAAGCCAAATAACACCTGAAACCAACAATTAAACCCTAAAACCCTAATAAACACTAATAAATCATAATAACCAGTAATAAAAACTAAAAAACCCTATTCGACACTAATAAACACTATAAAAGCCCTAAAACCCTTAATATACAATAAAAAACTATTGAACCATAATAAATCCTAATAATCACTAAAACCCTAAAAAACCCCGACAAAACACTACCAAACCCGCCAAATAATAGCCTACAAAACCCTACAACATGCTAATAAACCCTATCAAATCCTAATAAGCCCATAATAAAACGTAACAGACCCTAATAACCCCAAATAAATTGTAACAAATCCTAACAACTCCAAATAAATTGTAACAAAATGAAAAAACCATAATAAACCCCTAAAAACCGCAATAAACCCAAAAAAATCATAATAAACTCTAATAAATCATAATAAACACAAATAAAAATTAATAAACCCTAATAAATAAAATAAACCCTATGAAACCCAAATAAATCCTAAATAACCCTAAAAAGGTTGATAAACCCTAAAAAAAACTATTTATGCCTACAAAAGCCCAATTAAACCCTAATATACAAGAAAAATGCTAATAAACTATAAAAAATCATAAAGAACACTAATAAACCCTAAAGAACCCTAATAAACCCTAATTAACAATAATAAACTCTAAAGAACACTAAAAAACCCTAAAGAACCCAAAAAATGCTAAAACACATTACATAAACCCTAAAAACCGCTATAATACCCAAACAAACCCTAAAACACACTAAAAACCCTAACAACCCCTATCAATCCCGAAAAAACAAATAAACTCTTAAAAACCCCCAAAAAATCATTGAAAACCTATCAAATACCATAAAACCATAAACACCCATTAAAAACCCTTAAAACCCCTTCAAAATCACCAAAAACCACAAACAACCATTAAAACCCTAAAAAAGGCAACAAATAGATACATAAACCCAAAAAACTTTACATAAACCCTTAAAATGCAACATAAACCCTAAAAACGCAACATAAACCCAAAAAATGCATCATAAACCCATTAAATGCTACATAAACCCAAAAAAACACTATATAAACCCCAAAACTGTAACATTAATCCCAAACAACGCAATATAAACATTAAAAAACACTGCATCCATCAAATGGCCCAGAGGCCTTCAATTTTTTATTATATTATAAGATAATCCCCCTTTAAAGTGAATAAGGGGGGAACCCAGACTTCATGGATATTGGACATCACACGACCCAAGGGTCAAAGAGAGAAAAAACCAGACAACAACATGGATCAGCCCCACCCTAGTATATAATCATGGAAAACCACTCCACCTTTGTATGGCTGTTCAACAATAAAGTGTCCTTTGTCAAACCACAGGCCCAATCTGACGGCTGACACCATACCCTCTCAAACAACCATATCCGAAAAGTCCTACGAAGATGAAACACCTGCTCTAAAACATCCTTTGGGACAAATCCATGTGGTCAATCCAACTACAACTCCACCAAACACGAGACCATGTCACCACCATCAATGACTATCCTGGTCGAATCATGCCGCACCTCACAAGACACCTCACCACTTCCGCCGTACATGTTAAGGAAACACCATCGATGAGAGGATCTGAGTCGTCCTGAACTAGAAGCGCCGCTCAGGGCATGGTCACCTTCATTCAGACTATGAAAGATCCCTCATTTGATCTGAAGTAAGCCAGAAATGATGGCAAGAAAATCAGTGTGAAAATGCAGAGATGAACCAGTGATGTCAAACCAGGAACCCAAAAAAAACCAAAGTCACATCCAATCGAACATAACCGAATCAACAAAACCAAAACCCTGCAAAAAAACAAATCAGCAGAAACACAGATCCTCCCCCTCTGAAGAACAGCAGATCAACGCTGCTTCCCCGTGGAAACTCGCCGGAACTGCTTGATGAGACTCTAGATTACGCTAGGATTCCCAAGCCGAAACCATCCTCAGTGCTATGCAGACCGATCCATCATAACCGCACCAAGATTTTTCTGACAGAAGGGATGTTGGGCCGAACACCGACACATTAATAGACGACGTTACAGAAGCCGTTGAGGAGAGACGCCGAGCTGCTCGTCGGTGCACCACCAAAGGCCGACACATTAAAAAACGCTAAATAAAACCTAAAAACACAACGTAAACCCTAAAAACACTACATGAACAATAAAATGATACATAAACCATAGAAAATGCAACCTAAATGCTACATCACCCCAGAAATGCAACATAAACCCTAAAAAATGCTACATAAAACATAAACCATAAACACGATACATAAACCCTAAAAACGTTACATAAACCGTAAAAAATGCTACATAAAACCTAAAACCTCTATCTAAACCCTAAAATCATAACATAAACACTAAAAATGCAACATAAAATCAAAAAACGCTACACAAACACTAAAAAATGATACAAAAACCCTAAAGACGCTTCAAATTTCTCAAAAATATTAAACCCTAATATACCATAATATAAACAATTAAACCCTAATAAACCCCTAATAAATTCTAATAATCCATAAAAATGCCTTATAATCCCTAAAATCCTAGGAAACTCTACTCAACCCTAATAAAACCCCAAAAATACATAATAAACCCTAATAAATGATAATAAAACCTAATAAACCCTAACAACATGTTATAAAAACATAAAAAAGCCTAACCAACCCTAATACACACTAATAAACACTAATAAACCGTAATAAACCCAAAACAAACCCTAAAAATCCCAAATAAACCGTAAATATATCCAAATAAATCCTACTCAACCCTAACAAACCTTAACACACCATAATGACCCCTAATAAAACCCTACAAAACCCTAATAACGAAAACAAATGCTTGAATACCTTAAAAAATCCCTAGAAACCCTGATAAACTCTAATATAACCTAATAAATCCTAAAAAAACACACAAACAATAAAAAAATGATCACAATTGAAAAAAAACCTATATTACTAAAAAGACATAAAAACACTAATATAACCTAATAAAGACAAAAAATGCTAATATACCTTAAATGTACCTATAAACCATTATAAAACATAATATACTCTAATGTAACCTAAGAAACCCTAAAAACACTCGCAGACAAAAACAAAACTCACACAAACAATAAAAAATGATATATTATCTAAAAAGACTTAACAATCACTAATATAACCTAATAAAACAAAAAAACTACTAGACCCCTAACAAACCATAATAAACCCTAAAAAACCCTAATAAAACCAAATAAAAACTATTAAATCCTAATAAAACCATAATAAAACCCTAAAAAACCTTCTCAACCCTACTAAACCTTGATTAACCATAATAAAACCTAATAAAACCAAACTAAACCCCAATAAACAAAAAAACGCAAACAAACCATTAAAAAGACCTAGAAACCCTAATAAACCACAATAAATTCTAATAAAACCTAATACCATAAAAATTCTCACAAATTCTAAAACCCCACTAATAAAACCTAAAAATTCCTAACAACCCCTCATATATATTAACTAAAACTAAAAAAACACTCATATACCCTAATAAAAACACTACCAAACCCCAGTAGACCCTTAAAATCCCTAACAAACCCTAATAAAACATTACTCAACCCTAATAAACCCTAATAAAACCCTAAAGATACCTACTCAACCCCAATAAACCCCTAAAAATACCTACTCAACCCTAATAAAACATAACACACTATAATAAGCCATAACAAACCCCACTAAACCCTAAAAAATGCAAATATACCATTAAAAAGCCCTAAAACCAATAATAAAAGCTAATAAAATCTAAGAAGGCTAAAAAGCACTAATAAACCCTAATAAACACTACTAAACCCTAAAAAACCCTAATATACCCTCTTAAAAATTAATAAACCGTAATGAACGATAATAGACCCTAATAAATCCTAAACATACCCAAATATACCACAATATACCATAATATACCCTAATAAACCCAACTAAATCCTAATAAAACCCTGAAAATACATAATAATCCCCAATAAACATTAACACACCATAATAACCCCTAATAAAATCCAAATAACCCCCACCAAACCCAAAAAAAACTCTAATATACCATTAAAAACCCTAAAACCCTAACAAACCAAAATAAATGATAATATCACCAAATAATCCTAAAAATTGCTAGTAAACCCTAAAGATACATCTAATGAGTGTAATAATAGCAATAACAGACGTGCATGTTCATATGCATGTGCATGGTTTAAATAAAAAATAATAACGCACGTGCATGTTCACATGCCTTTGCATTTGCATCTGAATGATAATAAATAATAAATTATAAATAATAACGCATGTGAATTACATGTGTATATGCATTTTCATGTGAATGATAATAAATAATAAATAATAATGCGCATCAAACTGCATTTTCATGGTAATAAACAATAAATAATAACCAAGTCCACATGAATGTGCATTTTCATGTGAATGATAATAAATAATAAATAATAACTCATGTGATAATAGAATAATGAACATGCATTGCGTGTGCATGTGAAAGATAATAAATAATAATAACACCTGTGATAATAGAATAACACAACTGCATTGAATTTGCATGTGCATGATAATAAATAATATATAATAATGCACCTGCATGTGCATTTACATGTAATGATAATGATAATGACACATGAAGGTGCATGGTAATATATAATAAATAACAATGCACATGCATGTGCATTTGTATTTGGGGAGAAAAGAATTATACGATGGAGATTGGGCACGCTTGGGAGCTCCTCTCTTGGGAGCGCCCTAGGGTTTTTCCTCCGGCGCGGATAGCAGGCTCTTTGGCGATGTAGATGGGGACGATGCTTGTTGTAAGTGAGGGCGGGTCCGAGTTGGCGGCTTTGTCTTAGGCTGCTTCAATCATTAGGTACGGTTCCCTTTTCCTTTTGGTGGCTTCGTGTTTCTCTCATCTCAGGAATTTGGATGATGTCCTCTCTCAATGGTGGAAATGGTATTTCTCCTATCGGTATCCAGCTTTCTGCGGCATTATTCTCGACTTCTGGAATTCTGTTGCGGCATGGGGCGACGTTGTCTCTCAGTGGCGGCTGTTGTTTATCAGCTCGGTCTCCAGATTTCTGTGGTGGATTTCTTGGATTTCTGATTTCAGCAGCGGGATGGGTGTTCTTTTGGCTCATCTTTTGGCCTCCAGCGGTGGTGGGTTCGTTTCTTCACCAAAGTGATCATATTTTCTTCAGCCATGCGGTTGGTTCATTCTTGCATCTTTGCTTTGGATCTAGTTCTGGTCATTGGTTTAGTCTGCTATGAGGGTTTTAGTCTGGTGATTAAATTGGCGATGGATTCGTGTTCCTCCTTTGATCCAGCAATCAGCGACGGTGTTTTTTCGGATTCAATGATTTTCATCTTCACGGACATTGTTGTCCTTCAGTTCACTTTCATTTTTTTGTGGAGGCAGTTTTATTTCTTTTTTTTTCCTGTATTTTTTTTGTTCCTCCTGAACCAATCGGTGAAGTTAGTGTCTATTGGGATGCATGTGTGGTTGGATTCATGCTCATCTTCAGCGTTTCATCCTACTTCTTACATGGTTCTCTGCCCTGGTTCCATAATTCCTCCATTTTCTCCAAGGCGGGGCAGAGTGGTGGTCTTCTAAATACTTTGAGATGTGAGTTCCAACTGTCATTCGGGGAAATCGACGGCGATGAGCATTTCATTGGATTGTTGGATTTTTTGTGACGTTTTGGATTTGGTATTTGGTTTATTCTCAATGGTGATTTTGTTATTTGAAATGGGTGTGATTTGAGGAAGTTTTAGGGTTTATTCTAAATTTTTATGGTGGATGCAATCAGCAGGTTACAAGGATCAGTGCCAAATGAGGTTACAGAAGCATCAATTTGTGCATAACCATTCTAATTTGGATGAATGACAGGGTATGGTCTTACCATCAGTACCAGGTCTGTGCAACCTTGCACGAGACAGCTCACTGAGCGGTCGTGCGAGGTGGAGGCTTAACATAATGGTGTAGTTGCTGGGGAGGTGTTACTTGTAGTCTTGATCTTCGTATTTTCATGTATCGAGTTTCCCACTTTTTTTCAAAGGTGATTTTGAATTAAAATTTTAATTTTCAGTCATGTGCATTTGTATTTGATTATACAAACAATAATAATAATAATAATAATAATAATAATAATAGAATAACGCAAGTGCATTTCATGTGCATGTGCATAGTAGTAAATAATAAATAAATAATAATAAATAAGAACACACATGCATGTTCATATGCCTTTACATTTTATGATAATATTAATAATACTAATTGTAATGACAATAATAATAATAACACATGCACATGCATGATAATAAATAATAAATAACAACACACATGCATGAGCATTTGCATGTGATAATAATAATAATAATGATAATGATAATAATAATAATGATAATTTTAATAAAAATAATAATAATAAAAAAATAATACAAGTGAATTGCATATGCATGTGCAAGTTAATAAATAATAAATAATAACGCACGTGCATCTATATTTTCATGTGATGATAGTAATAATAATAGCAGTAGTAATAATTGTAGTAGTAGGGGTGGTGATAATTTTAGTAGTACCAATGCATGTTATAATAGAATATTGCATGTGCATTACATGTGCATGCACATGGTAATAAATAATAACGCACGTGCATTGCATTTGCATGTGATGATGATGATGATGATAATAATAATAATAATAATAACAATAACAATGCATGTGATAATAGAATAATTCACGTGCATTGAATGTGGGTGTATGTGCATTTGCATGTGCAATTTCATGTGATGATAACAACAACAACAACAACAACAACAACAACCACAATAATAATAATAACAATGCATGTGATAATAAAATAATGTGTGTGCACTACATGTGCACGTGTATGGGAATAAAAATATAATAATAACACACATGCATGTGCATGTGCATGTGGATGAGATGATGATAATGATAATAATAATAATAACAATAATAATAAGTTATGGTTATTTGAAAAAACAGAAAACAGGACAAAAATGCTAGAAATGGGGTCTCGAAAAACCTAACAAATCACAGTGTCATTTAAAAAGGCATAACTTCTTCTTTGGGTTTCCATTTCTACTCCGTGAATAGTCAAACTGAATGTCATGGAACAAACTATAATAAAAACAGGTTCCGGAGGCCGAACAGACACACATATCAGAAGTTATGACCATTTTAAGAAAAATTTGACAGGGATCCATACACAAAAATCGAGTTTTGGAGGCCTTTTGATGGGTTTCTAGAATTTTAGGGTCCCAAACATGACTTCAAATGTGTTTAAATCATCCTTTGGAATCGATCTCTTCGCTAATTTTTATTTGATATGTGGTAGAGCTCAAACGGACAACCAGAGCGAAAGTTATGGTCGTTTGAAGTTATACTTTTTTTTGAGTGGTATAACTAATATATCTTATATTTATTAGATCTTCTCATAGTTTCAACTAAACTTGGTCCTCACTCATCTCACAAACATTGATTTGACTGGTCACAATGCTCAAATGGACACCCAAAGGAGACTTTATGTCTATTTTAGTGAGTTGGGGTTTCTTAGGTTTTTAGGCGCTAATAGCATTTCTCAATTTAAAACGACAATAAATTCTACTACGTGTGTTCATTTTGGCTCTACCGAATATCAAATCGAATATTTTAAAAAGATACACACCCTAGTAACCACGGTAACACTTTCTAACATTCTTAAACCCCAAAAAAGACCCAAAATCCCTTTGGATTGTCAAAATAATGACTTCTGGTGTCCGTTTTGCAATAACTTATTCTATGGGTCTCTGTTTTGCCTCTACCACATATCAAATAGAATATTGCGACTAGTCCTACACTCCTATTCCCACTGAAGAACCTTCTCATATCATTAAAGTCCCAAAAAGGTACTTAAACCCTCCAAAAGACCATAACTTCTGCTTTGTGTGTCTCTTTCACCTCTACCACATATCAAATTGAAGCTTGCGACTAGATCTACAAATCTGTGACAACCATGAATAACTAAATAACCCTAAAAAACCATGAATAACCCCATAAACACTAAAAACCATTAAAAACCATGAAAAACCCTAACAAATCCTAAAAAACCCTAACAAAACCGAACAAACCCTAAAAAAACCCAAAAAACCCTAAAATTTCATAACAACCCCAAAAAACCCCTAAAAAACCCTAACAAGCCCTAACAGACCCCAAGAAGCACTAATAAACCCCAATAAATCCAAAAAAACCCGAAAAAACCTTAAAACCCCTAAGAAACCATAAGAAACCCTAACAAAACCCTAAAAACCCTAACAAATCCCTCAGAAAACCTAAGAAACACTATCACACCCTTGGAAACCCTAACACACCCTTAGAAACCCTAACACACCCTTAGAAACCCTAACACACTCTTAAAAACCCTAGCACACCCTTAGAAGGCCCAACACACCCATAGAAACCCTAACACAACCATAGAAACCCTTAGAAACCATAACACATCCATAGAAACCCTAACCAGCCCATAAAAACCCTAACCCACCCATAGAAACCCTAACACACCCTTATGAACCCTAAATAACCCTTAGACACCCTAAATTACTCTAATAAGCACTAATAAATCCTAACAAACCCTACCAACCAATAATAAACCATAACAAACCATAATAAACCCTAAATCCCACTACTAAACCCTAATAAACACTAATAAATCGTAATAAAACCTAAAAACCCTATTAGACCGGAATAAAAACTAGAAAATACCTAAAAAACCCAAATATACATAATAAATGCTATTAAACCAATCAAAACGCTAATATTCACAAAAAACCATAACAAACCCCGCAAAACATGACAAAACCCTAAAAAACCCTAAAAACCCAAAAAAACACAAAAACCCCAAAAAAACCCTAAAAACCCTTTAAGACCCTAAAAAATCCGTAAAACCCTTAAAAACCCTAAAAACCCTAAAACCCCAAAAAACATGAAAAAACAAAAAAACCCCCGAAAACAAACCTGAAAACCCTAAAAAAAATAAAAAAAACCTCAAAAAACGCTAAACCCCTAAAAAGCCCTAAAAATGCTAAAAAACCCTAAAAAACCTAAAAATTCCTAACAAAACCCTAACCAAACCTATGAAACCCTTAAAACCCCTAAACCCTCCCTAGAAAACACTAAAACCTCAAAAGAAACCCTATTACCCCATAAGGAACCCTAAAGAACACTAAAAACACCTAAAGAACCACTAAAGCCACTAACAACGCTACATAAACCCTAAAAATTGCTACAAAAACCCAAAAAATGCCTCAAACTCTGCAAAACGCAAAAAAAATCCAAAAAACAATAAAATAACCCTAAAAAGGTATAAAAAATCCGAACACACCAATAAAACCCGAAAAAATGCATAAAACCTCAAACAACTCAAACAAACTGTAACAAATCCTAAAAACCATTACAAAACATAACAAACCCTAACAACCCCTAAGAACCACTAATAAACCCTAATAACCCCTAAAACCAACTATTAAACTTTAAAAACCCTAACATACACTAATAAATCTCAATAACATGTAATAAACCCTAAAAAACTCTATTAGACCCAAATAAACGCTACAAAAGACCTAAAACCCCTAATATACAATAAAAACACTATTAAACCATAACAAACCATAATAATCACTAAAAACATTAACAAAACCGAAAAAAACTAATAAAACCTCCAAATAATAGCCTTTAAAACCCTACAACCAACTAATAAACCCTACCAAACTATAATAACCCCAATATAAATCCTAAAAAACCCTGAAAACCCCAAATAAATTGTAACAAATCCTAACAATGCCAATTAAATCGTAACAAACTGAAATAAACCATAACAAACCCCTAATAAACAGCAGTAAACCCTAAAAATCATAATAAATGCTAATAAATTTTAATAAACCCAAATACACGTTACTAAAACCTAATAAATAAAATAAACCCTAAGAAACCATAATAAATCCTAAATAACCCTAAAAAGGTTGATAATCCCTTGAAAAAGCTTTTAATGCCTACAAAATCCCAATAAAACCCTAATATACAATAAATAATGCTAATAAACTGTAACAAATCCTAATGAACACTAATAAACCCCACAAAACCCTAATAAACCCTAAAGAACCATATTAAACTCTAAAAAACACTAACAACCCCTAAAGAACCCAAAAAACGCTAAAACACATTATATAAACCCCAAAAATTGCTACAATACCCAAACAAACCCTAAAACACACTAAAAACCCTAAAAACCCTATCAATCCCAAAAAAACAAATAAACCCATAACCCCCCCCCCCAAAAACACCATTTAAAAGCCATCATATACCATAAAAACCAATAAATACCAGTTAATAACCCATAAAAAACTTAAAAAAACTACAAATCATAAACAACCATTAAAACCCTAAAAAGGCTCCAAATAGATACATAAACCCTAAAATGTTACATAAACCCTTAAAAATGCAACAAAAACCCAAAAAATGAAACATAAACCAAAAAAACGCAACGTAAACCCAAAAAACACTACATAACCCTAAAAGCACTAAACAAACCCTAGAACGGTAACCTAAACCCTAAAAAACACAACATAAACCCAAAAAAATGCAACATAAACATTAAAAAATGCTACAATAAACCTAAAAACACAAGATAAACACTAAAAACACTACATGAACCCTAAAGACATTACATAAAGCCTAAAAAATGCAACATAAACACTACATCACCCCTATAAATGATACATAAACCCTGAAAATGCAACATAAACCCTAAAAAATGCTACATTAAACCTAAACCCTAAATACAATACATAAACCCTAAAACATTACATAAACCCTAAAAATGATACATAAAATCTAAAACATCCAACTAAACCGTAAAAACACTACATAAACACTAAAAATGCTACATAAACTCGAACAACGCTACAAAAACCCTAAAGAATTCTACAAAAACCCTAAAGACACTTCAAAAACCTGAAAAATATTAAGCCCTAATATACCATAATATAAAAACTTAAACCCTGATAAACCACTAATAAACTCTAATAATCCTTAAAAACACCTTATAATCCCTAAAACCCCTATAAAACTCTACTCAACCCTAATAAAACCCCACAAATACCTAATAAACCCTATTAAATGATAATAAAAACTAATAAACCCTAAAAACACGTTAAGAAAACCTAAACAACCCTAACCAACCCTAACCGACACTAATAAACACTAATAAACCATAATAAACCCCAAAAAACCCTAAAAAGTCCTAATAAAACATAATTAAATCCAATTAAACCCTACTCAACCTTAACAAACCATAACACACCATAATAACCCCTAATAAAACCCTAGAAAACCCTAATAAAGAAAAAAAATGCTAGTGTACCTTAAAAAATCCCTAGAAACCCTAATATAATCTAATATAATGTAATAAACCCTAAAAATTCTCACAAACAACAAAAAAATGATCACATATAGTAAAAACGTGATATATTACCAAAAAAGACCTAAAAAGACTAATATAACCTAATAAATACAAAAAATGATAATATACTTTAAAAATCCCAAGAAACCATAATAAACAATAATAAACTCTAATAAAACCAAAGAAAACATAAAAATTCTCAAAAACAAAAACAAAAATCTCACAAACAATAAAAACACGATATATTATCTAAAAAGACCTAACAAAAACTAATATAACCTAATAAAACAAAAAAACTAATAAACCCCTAACAAACCCTAATAAACCCTAAAAATCCCTAATAAACCCCAATAAAAACTAATAAACCCTAATAAAACCATAATAAAACCCTAAAAATACATTCTCAACCCTAATAAACCTTGTCACACCATAACAAAGCCTAATAAAACCCAACTAATCACCAAAAACATAAAAAAATGCAAACAGACCATTAAAAAGCCCTAGACACCCTAATAAACCATAATAAATTCTAATAAATCCTAATAAACCATAAAAAATACTCACAAACACTAAAAACACACTAATAAAACCTAAAAAGTCCTAACAACCCCTCATATAAATTAACAAAAACTAAAAAACACTTATATACACTAATAAAAACACTAAGAAACCCTAGCAAACCCTAAAAATCCCTAACAAACCCTAATAAACACTACTCAACCCTAATAAACCCTAATAAAACCCTAATGATACATAATCAACCCTAATAAAACCCTAAAAATACCTACTCAACCCTAATAAATCATAACACGCTATAATAAACCATAATAAACCCCATTAAACCCTAAAAACGCAAATATACCATTAAAATTCCTAAAACCCCTAATAAATGCTAATAAAACCTAACAAAGCATAAAGGCACTAATATACCCTAATAAACACTACTAAACCATAAAAACCCTAATATACCCTTTTAAAAATTAATAAACCACAATGAATGACAATAAAACCCTAATAAATCCTAAACATACCGAAATATACCATAATATACCATAATATACTCTAATAAACCCAACTCAATCCTAATAAAACCCTAAAAATACTTAATAAACCCAAATAAACCTTCACACCCAATAATAAACTCTAATAAAATCCTAATAACCCCACCAAACCCTAAAAATGCTAATATACCATTAAAAACCATAAAAACCTAACAAACCATAATAAATGTTAATAACACCTAAAAATTCTAAAAAATGATAGTAAACCCTAAAAATACATCTAATTCCTATAATAAACTCTAATATAACCAAAGAAACCCAAAACCTTGACACACCATAACAAAACCTAATAAAACCTAATTAAACCCCAATAAACAAACAAACTCAAACAAACCATTAAAAAGCCCTAGAAACCCTAATAAACCATAATAAATTATAATGAAACCTAATAAAACATAAAAAATGCTCACAAACACTAAAAACACACTAATAAAACCTAAAAATTCCTAACAACCCCTCATATATATTAACAAAAACTAAAAAACACTCATATACCCTAATAAAAACACTAACAAACCCTAGTAAACCCTAAAAATCAAAAACAAACACTAATAAACACTACTCAACCCTACTAAACGCTAATAAAACCCTAAAGATACCTACTCAGCCCTAGTAAAACTCTAAAAATACCTACTAAACCCTAATAAACCTTAACATGCCATAATAAACCATAATAAACCCCACTAAACACAGAAACGTAAATATACCATTAAAAATTCCTAAAACCCCTAATAAATGATAATAAAACCTAACAAAGTTTAAAATCACTAATAAACCCTAATAAACACAACTAAACCCTAAACAACCCTAATATACCCTCTTAAAAATTAATAAACCGTAATGAATGATAATAAACCCTAATAAATCCTAAACATACCCAATCATAACATAATATACCATAATATACTCTAATAAACCCAACCCAATCCTAATAAAACCCTAAAAATACCTAATAAACCCTAATAAACCATCACACAGCATAATAAACACTAATAAAATCCTAATAACACCCACCAAACCCTAAAAATGGTAATATACCATTAAAAACCCTAAAACCCTAACAAACCATAATAAATGTAAATAACACCTAATTTTTTTAAAAAATGCTAGTAAACCCAAAAAATACCTCTAATAATAAGAATAGTAATAACACATGTGCATGTTCACGGTTTAAATAATAAATCATAATGCACGTGTTGCATGTGAATGATAATAAGTAATAAATAATAAATAAAAACGCATGTGAATTGCATGTGCATGTGCATGTGCAAGGTAATAAACAATAAATAATATCCAAGTCCACATGAATGTGCATTTTCATGTGAATGATAATAAATAATAAATAATAACCCATGCGATAATAGAATAATGCACATGCAATGCATGTGCACGTGCATGAGAATAAATAAGAATAACACACATGATAATAGAATAACGCAACTGCATTACATTTGAATGTGCATGATAATAAATAATACATAATAACGCACGTGCATGTGAAATTACATTTAATGATAATGATAATGACGCATCCACACACATGGTAATAAATAATAAATAACAGTTCACATTCATGTGTATTTGTATTTGATGATACAAACAAAAATAATAATAATAATAATAATAATAATAATAAAATAACACAAGTGCATTTCATGTTCACGTGCATAGTAGTAAATAATAAATAAATAATAATAAATAATTACTCACATTCATGTGCATGTGCATTTACATTTGATGCTAATATTAATAATACTGATTGTAATAATAATAATAATAACTCATGCACGTACATGGTAATAAATAATAAATAACAACGCACATGCATGTGCATTTTCATGCGATAATGAGAATAATAATGATAATGATAAGAATAAGAATAAGAATAAGAATAATTATTATTATGAAAATAATAATAATAAGAATAAATAATACATGTGCATTGCATATGCACTTGCATAATAATAAATAATAAATAATAATGCTCATGCATCTACATTTTCATTTGATGATAGTAATAATAACAGCAGTTGTAATAATAGTAGTAGTAGTGGTGATAATAGTAGTAGTTCCAATGCATGTGATAATATAATATTGAATGTGGATTACATGTGCACGTTCATGGTAATAAATAATAACGCTTGTGCATTGCATTTGCATATGATGATGATGATGATAATAATAATAATAATAATAATAATATCAACAACAATGCATGTGATAATAAAATAACGCACGTGCATTGAATGTGCGTGAATTGGCATTCGCATGTGCATTTAAATGTGATGATAACAACAACAAGAACAAGAACAAGAACAACCACAACAAAAACCACAATAATAATAATAACAATAATAATAACAATGCATGTGATAATAAAATAACGTTTGTGCATTGCATGTTCACGTGCATGGTAATAAAAATATAATAATAATGCACGTGTATGTGCATTTTCATGTGGATGAGATGATGATAATAATAATAATAATAGTAATAGTAATAATAAGTTATAGTTTTTTGAAAAAACAGTAGACGTGAAAAAAATGCTAGAAATGAGATCTCGAAAAACCTAACAAATCATAGATTCATTGCAAATGGCATAACATCTTCTTCCGGTGTCCATTTCCACTCTGTGAATAGTCAAATTGAATCTCATGGAACAAACTATGGTAAAAACAGGTGTCGGAGTCCGAACAGACACACATATCAGAAGTTATGACAATTTTAAGAAAATTTTAACAAGGATCCGTACACAGAAATGGAGTTTTGGAGGCCTTCGGAAGGGTATCTAGGATTTCAGGGTCTCAAACATGACTTTAACTATGTTCAAGTCTTATTTCTGCGTATATCTCTTCGCTACTTTCAATTTGATATGTGGTAGAGCTCAAACGGACAACCGGAGTGAAAGTTATGGTTGTTTGAAGTTTGACTTTTTTTGGAGTTGTATAAGTAATATATCTTATATTTATTTGATCTTCTCATAGTTTCTACTAAACTTAGTCCTCACTCATCTCAAGATCTTTGATTTTACTGGTCACAACAATCAAATGGACACCCGAAGAAGAAGTTATGCCTATTTTATTGAGTTGCGGGTTTCTTAGGTTTTTAGGCGATATGAGAGTTGCTCAATTTAAAACGATAATAACTGCGGCTACGTATGTTCATTTTGTCTCTACCACATATCAAATCGATTATTGTGAAAATATAAACACTCTGGTTATCACTAGAACCCTTTCTGACATTCTTCAACCCCCAAAAAGATCCAAAATCCCTTTGGATGGTCAAAAGATTGGCTTCTGGTGTCTGTTTTGTAATAACTTCTTATATGGGTGTCCATTTTGCCTCTACCACATATCAAATTGAAGCTTGCGACTAGACCTACACACTTATAACCACTAAAGCACCTTGTCACATCCTTGAATGCCTAAAAAGAAACTTAAACCTTTCAAAAGACCATAACTTCTACTTTGGGAGTCCGTTTTTCCTCTACCTTATATAAAATCAATGATTTCGACTAGATCTACACATCTATGACCAATAGGAACAACTTATCAGGTTCTTAAAGTCCCAAAAGGTCCTTAAGTCCCCCAAATGACCATAACTTTTTCTATGCGTGTTCTTTTCACCTCTACCACATATCAAATTGATGCTTGTGACTAGCTCTACACATATATGACAACCATGAACAACTAAATAACCCTAAAAAACCATGAATAACCCCATATACACTAAAAACCATTAAAAACCATGAAAAAACTTAACAAACCCTAACAAATCCTAAAAAACCCTAACAAACCCTAACAATCCCTAACAAACCCTATCAAACCCTAACAAACCCCCACAATCCTTAAAAAACATAACAAACCCTAAAAACCCTAAAAACCATAAAAAACCCTAACAAGCCCTAACAAACCCCATGAATCAATAAGAAACCCTAATAAATCCAAAAAACACAAAGAAACCCTAAAAACCCATATGAAACCATAAGAAACCCAAACAAAACCCTAAAAACCCGAATAAAACCATAAGAAAACCTAAGAAACACTCACACACCCTTAGAAACCATAAGACACCCTTAGAAACCCTAGTACACCCTTAGAAACCACAACACACCTATAGAAACCCTAACACAACCATAGAAAACCTTAGAAACCATAGCACACCCTTAGAAACACTAACCCACCCATAAAAACCCTTACCCAAGCTTGGAAACCCTTACGAACCCTTAGAAACACTAACAAAACCTTAGACACCCAAAATCACTCTAATAAGTACTAATAAATCCTACAAAACCCTACCAACCAATAATAAACCATAACAAACCCTAAAAACCCTAAATCCTACTACTAAACCCTAATAAACACTAATAAATCGTAACAACCACTAAAAACCCAATTATACCTCAATAAAAGCTACAAAATACCTAAAAACCCAAATATGCAACAAAAATTCTATTAAACATTTCAAAATGCTAATATTCACAAAAAAACCCTAACAAACCCGGAAAAACCTAACAAAACCCTTAAAAATCCCAAAAAACCCAAAAAACCCTATAATACCCCAAAAAACCCAAAAAACCCAAAAAACCCTAAAAATTCTTAAAAACCCTGAAAACCCATAAAAAACCCTAAAAACCCTAAAAACCCTAAAAACACAAAAAAAATAGAAAAAAAAACCAAAAACAAACCTAAACACTAAAAAACCACAAAAAACCTCAAAAAAACCTCAAAAAAGCTAAAAATCCTAAAAACGCTAAAAACCCGCTAATAAGCCTAAAAATGCCTAACAAAACCCTAAACAACCTTATGAAACCATTAAAACCCCAAAAACCCACCTATAAAACCCTAAAACCCTCAAAATAAACCCTAATACCCCATAAAGAACCCTAAAAACCCTAAAGAACCACTAAAGCCACTAACAATGCTACATAAACCCTAACAATTGCAACAAAAAACTAAAAAATGCTTCAAGACCCAAAAAAGACAACAAAACCCCAAAAAATGCTAAAATAACCCTAACAAAGCATAAAAAATCCAAACACACCCATAAAACCAAAAAAAACGAATAAAACCCCAAACAACTCAAACAAACCGTAACAAACCCTAAAAACCCTAACAAAACCTAACAAACCCTAACAACCACTAATAACCCCTAATAACCGCTAATAAACCCTAATAACCCCTAAAACCCACTATTAAACCATAAAAACACTAATAAACACTAATAAATTGTAATAACCTGTAATAAACCCTAGAAAACTCTATTAGACCCTAATAAACACTACAAAAGCCTTAAACCCACTAATATATAATAAAAAACACTATTGGACAATAATAAAACCTAATAATCACTAAAAACCCTAACAAACCCGACAAAATGCTACAAAACCTCCAAATAATAGCCTACAAAACCCTACAACCCACTAATAAACCCTAACAAACCCTAATAACCCCAAAATAAATCGTAACAAACCCTAAAAACCCCAAATATATCGTAAAAAGTCCTAACAATGCCAAATAAATCGTAACAAACTAAAACAAACCTTAACAATCCCCTAATAAACCGCAATAAACCGTAAAAAATCATAATAAACCATAATAAATCGCAATAAACCCAAATACACATTACTAAACCCTAACAAATAAAATAAACCCTAATAAATCCTAAATAACCCTAAAAGGTTGATAAACCCTAGAGAAAGCTATTAATGCCTACAAAGGCCCAATAAAACCCTAATATACCATAACAAACACTAATAAACTGTAACAAATCCTAAAGAACGCTATTAAACCCTAAAGAACCCTAACAAACACTAAAGAACCATATTAAACACTAAAGAACAATAACAAATCCTAAAGAACCCAAAAAACACTGAAACACTTTATATAAACCCTAACAACTGCTACAATACCCTAACAAACCCTAAAACACACTAAAAAACCCTAACAACCCCTATCAATCCCAAAAAAACAAATAAACCCATAAAACACCCTCCCCAAACCATTAAAAGCCATCAGATACCATAAAAAACCATAAACACCCGTTACCAACCCTTAAAAACCCTAAAAAACTACAAACTATAAACAACCATTAAAACCCTAAAACAGGCTTCTAATAGATACATAAACCCTAAAAAGGATACATAAACCCTTGAAAATCCAAGAAAACCCCTAAAAACACTACATAAACCAAAAAACGCAACATAAACCCCAAAAATGCTACATAAACCCAAAAAGCACTACATAAACCCTAGAACTGTAACATAAACCCTAAAAAATAGAACATAAACATTAAAAAAATGCTACAAAAAACCAAAAAACACAATATAAACCATAAAAACACTACATGAACCCTAAAAATGATCAATAAATCCAAAAAAATGCAACATAAATGCTACATCACCCCTAAAAACACTACATAAACCCAGAAAATGCAACCTAAACCCTAAAAAATGCTACATAAAACATAAACCCTAAACATGCTACATAAACCCTAAAAATGTTACATAAACCCTAAAAATGATACATAAAATCTTAAACCGCTATCTAAACCCTGAAAACACTACATAAACACTAAAAATGCTACATAAAATCTTACAACACTACACAAACCCTAAAAAATGCTACAAAACCCTAAAGATGTTTTAAAACGCTCAAAGAATATTAAACCCTAATATACCATAATATAAAAAATTATACCCTTATAAACCCCAAATAAACTCTAATAATCTTTAAAACACCTTATAATCACTAAAAATTCTATGAAACTCTACTCAACCCTAATAAAACCCCATAAATACTTAATAAACCCTAATAAATGATAATAATACCTAATAAACTCTAATAACATGTTGAGAAAAACTAAACAACCCTAACCAACCCTAATAGACATTAATAAACACTAATAAACCCTAATAAACCCCTAACAGACCCTAAAAAGCTCTAATAAACCATAAATAAAGCAAAATAAACCCTGCTCAACCCTAACAAACCTTAACACACGATAATAACCCCTAATAAAACCCTACAAAACCCTAATAAAGAAAAAAATGCTAGTATACCTTAAAAAATCAATAGAAACCCTAATAAACTCTAATATAACCTAAAAATCCTAAAAATGCTCACAAACAATAAAAAACGATCACAAACTATAAAAATGTGCTATATTACCTAAAAAGACCTAAAAACACTAATATAACCTAATAATGACAAAAAATGCTAATATACCTTTAAAATCCCTAGAAACCCTAATAAAACACAATAAACTCTAATATAACCTAAGAAACCCTAAAAACACTCAAAAACATAAACAAAATGCTCACAAACAACAAAAACACGCTATATTATTTAAAAAGACCTAACAAACACTAATATAACCTAATAAAACAAAAAACTAATAAACCCCTAACAAACCCTAATGGACCCTAAAAATCCCTAATAAACCCTACTAAAAACTAATAAACCTTAATAAAACCATAATAAAACCCTAAAAATACCTTCTCAACCCTAATAAACCTTGACACGCCATAACAAAACCTAATAAAACCCAACTAAACCCCAATAAACAAAAAAACGCAGACAAACCATTAAATATCCCTAGAAACCCTAATAAACCAAAATAAATTCAAATAAAAGATAATAAACCATTAAAAATTCTCACAAACACTAAAAACACGCTAATAAAACCTAAAAACTCATAACAACCCCTCATATATATTAACAAAAACTAAAAAACACTCATATACACTAAGAAAAACACTAACAAACCCTATAAATCCCTGTAAATCCCTAACAAACCCTAATAAACCATACTCAACCCTAATAAACCCAAATAAAACCTTAAATATAACAACTCAACCCTAATAAAACCCAAAAAATACATACTTAAACCCTAATAATCCTTAACACACCATAATAAACCTTAATAAACCCCACTACACCCTAAATAACACTAATATACCATTAAAGTGCCCTAAAACCCCTAATAAATGCTAATAAAAGCTAACAAAGCTTAAAATCACTAATAAACCTGAATAAACACTACTAAACACTAAAAAACCCGAATATACCCTCTTAAAAATTAATAAACCATAATGAACGATAATAAACCCTAATAAATCCTAAACATACCCAAATATACCATAATATAACATAATATACCCTAATAAACCCAACTCAATCCTAATAAAACCCTAGAAATACGTAATAAACCCTAATAAACATTGACACACCATAATAAACCCTAATAAAATCCTAATAACCCCCACCAGACCCTAAAAAATTCTAATATACCATTAAAAACCCTAAAACCCTAACAAACCATAATAAATGTTAATAACACCTAACAATACTAACAAAATGATAGTAAGCCCTAAAAATACATCTAATAATAGTAGTAGTAATAACGCACGTGCATGTGCATATGCATGTGCATGGTTTAAATAATAAATCATAACGCACGTGCATGTGCATATGTCTGCACATTTGCATGTGAATGATAATAAATAATAAATTATAAATAATAACTCATGTGAATTGCATGTGTATGTGCATGTTCATGTGAATGATAATAAATAATAAATAATTACGCACATACAAGTGCATGTGCATGTGCATGTGCATGTGTATGTGCATGTGCATGGTAATAAACAATAAATAAAAACTATGTCCACATGAATGTGCATTTTCATGTGAATGATAATAAAATATAACACATGTGATAATAGAATAACGCACGTGCATTGCGTGTGCACGTGCATTAGAATATATAATAATAACACATGTGATAATAGAATAACACAAGTGCATTGCATTTGCATGTGCATAATAATAAAGAATATATAATAACGCATGTGCATGTGCATTTACATGTAATGATAATGATAATGATGCAAGCTTGTGCATGGTAATTAAAAATAAATTAAAATGCACGTGCATGTGCATTTGTATTTGATGATACAAACAACAACAACAACAACAATAATAATATAATAACGCAAGTTCATTTCATGTGAACGTGCATAGTAGTAAATAATAAATAAATAATAATAAATAAGAACGCACATGCATGTGCATGTGCATTTACATTTGATGATAATATTAGTAATACTAATTGTAATAATAATAATTATTGGACTCACCTGTATTGATAATCTCAATTATTATTAATTATGTTTTGATAATACCAAATTATGTTTATTGATTAAACTTTTCATTACTTTAGTTACTGTTCAAGTTCTTGATTTCAAAATATAAATACTGTTGAATATGTTCAAATGATTTATATTTCATTCAAGAACATTCAGTTAATAAAATTTTCATTTACTTTGTAATGTTTTATCCTTACTTAATCCGTGGATAGTTTGCATAAACGGAAAAATAGCAACCGATACAGAAAGGTAACTGGTATGCAGATGAGCTACTGATACAGAAAGTTCAATGGTATGCAGATGAGCTACCGATACAGAAATGTCACTGGTATGCAGAATATCTACCAATACAAAAAGGTCACCGGTATGCAGACGAGCTACCGATACAGAAAGGTCACCAGTATACAGATGAGCTACCGATACTGAAATGTCACCAGTATGCATACAGTTACCATTACACCTGATTTACTAATATATTAAGTCTACCGGTATGCACAAGTCGACTGATACAGGGTGACGACTACTATTATGAAGTCTACTATTACAAGCTCACTGGTATGTGTCACTGTTACATAAGTCTACCGCTACCAAGAGCTACTTCTAGAAGAAGCTACCTCTACATACAGCTACCGTTATAGAGACCACCAGTCACCCGACACTGTGTCATTTCGTTAACTTTGTTTTTTATAATCAACGGTCAATGTTGGCTAATTAAATGCATCTTCTATTAATTAATGATAGTTGTTGGCATGCCCGGAGTCATACCTCGTACCTAAAAAAGGTAATCATTCCCATTGTCGGAGCTCAAGGAACAAAAGGAATAATGATCCACTTGAGAAAGAGTGGGTGGTGACATAGAGGATGGATAAAGAGACACATACAAGATGAACACACGAAGAACTCAGAGAACACTCATACACATCAAGAACAGAAGTTCAAAACGAAGTTCAAATGACACAAGGAATACTCTCACATTCAAGCTGAACACCTGTACTGGAAGTGAAGGAACAAATCAAAGACACTTTGTTTTTCCAGACAGCTTCTAGAGATGGACTCAAAGCTTCATCTGCTTCAATTCAAAGGTGTTTAGAGCTGCATTGAAATCACACAAGATAATTCTAAACTCATCTCTATATTCTTGCTCTGATGTGATCATCCTTTTCTTTACATTACAATCAGTGTGTGCTTCTGTATATTTTGAAACACACTGACTCCTAAGCTGAACTAGAGGATACTGAAATCCTCCCACCAAACTCTTTATACCTTTGTGTATCCCATGTATAGTTGTGGTAGAGGTCTAAGTACCTGGAAAACCTATGTGTTGTTGTTTAGTTTTCCCACGTAGAACTGTGGTAGAGGTATGAGGACCTGGGTAGTCTGTGCACTATTGTAAAACCTCGATCCAAAGTGTGGATCGTAGTTTATATAAAACTGTTTGAGATGACTAAGTCTCTTCTTGAGACTGGACATCTTTTTGAAATCTATTGTGCATTTTTATTTTAGTTAAAACTATTTTGAATATTCTACTACTAAGTACTTTAAATATAAATATATTTTAAAGTTACACTGATAGTTAAAATAGAAACTGTTGGTATTTTTTGTAAAATAGTAGGTAAGTTTCAAAAGCAAATCTAATCTTCATATTAGATTAACCGAGAACTAATCAATCTCTTGAGAACCTAACTGAACCTTTACTGTATCAAAAATTCACTATAGTTTATCTTGTTATTTAAATTGGGGGATTATAATAGAAATATTTTAAATCAGAAAATTTTAATAGTAACTCAATTCCCCCCCCTATTGAGTATTCCTCTCTGACAACATTTGGTATCAGAGGATTGGATAGAAGTATTTCAAAACACTCTATTTTTTAATTGTGAATCTAGTTGTATCTTAAAGATCTTAAATCTCTGTTATATCAAAAAAAATTATCTATTTAAATACATTTTCTAAAATATAATTATGGATAATAGATTATAAAGTGCAGCGACCAACACACCACCTTTTTTGAATGGTGTTAATTTTTCCCAATGGAAAATAAAAATAAAATTCATTTAGAAAGTATGGGATTTGACAACTGGACAGCTATAGAGACTCAGTATAAGATTCCAGAAACTGTTATAACTAGTTTGGATGAACCTATGAAAGCTTCTTACAATAATAATTATAAAGCAATGAATTCCATGTATTGTGCTTTAAGAGATAAGGGATTTAATCGAATATCTTCTTGTATGACTGCTTATGAAATATGGGATACCTTCGATGTTTCTCATGAAGGAACAACCAATGTGAAAGCGATGAGATTAAACAATAACCCTGTTAAATATAATAATTTTAAAATGAGTCCGAATGAATCTATTTCTGACATGTATCTCAGGTTCAATGAAATTGTTAAAACTATGGGATCGCTGGGAAAAATTGTTCCAGCAAAATAGAAAATCATGAGAATACTCAGATGACTACCAAAAAGATTAAGAGGCACATCTGTTTCAATAAGAGAATCATGTGACATAAGTTCACTACCTGTTGAAGAGCTGATTGGTAAGTTGATGATGTATGAAGAAGAGTTGAAGGTAAACAATGAAGAAGATGATGAACCAAGAAATAAATCAGTAGCCTTCAAGACCTCTTCTTCAAAAGCCAAGGACAAAGAGAAAATTCAAGTTTTAAGTGATAGTTCCAATAGTGAAGAGAGTGCATCTAACAGTGATGCTGAAATGGCTTAGATAGCCAGACGATTAAAGAAGCTTTATAGGAAAAAGATGTTTTTCAGAAAATCCAATTACAAGGGAATGTATGACAATAAAGGTCATTGGAAGAAGGATTGGAAAAATACTGATAAAAGTGATGACATATTCTTCTATGAATGTAAGAGGAAAAGACATGTGAAAGCTGACTGTTCGATGTTAAAATACAAGAATAAATATGAGTACAAGGACAAAAAATATAGGAAAGATATAAAAGAAACCTAGAGTGCTTCAGAATAAAGTTCAATAGATTATGAATCCACTCAGGATGAAAAATCTCAAAAATCTAATATGTGTTTCATGACAAACACATCTGAGTTATCATTGGATACTCCTTCTTTTAACTCTAATTATTCTGGAGATGATTCTGATTCTGATTCTGAAAACATGTCTAGTGAAGAATTATTTGAATACTATAACGTGATAGAGGATACCTGCAATGAGCTGAAAGACAAGTATAATGCCTTGAAGAAACAACATTATTTAACTAGCACTATCAAATCTACACTAGAAGTAGAAAAGGAAAAGAATGATCAACTACTCAAAGAGAATACTGAACTGAAATTGTTTAATGTGCAACTCATGAAAGATTTAGAAAAATTTACTAATGGAAATGATTCTCTTACACAAATTCTTGGAAAAAAAGTAGACCCAAAGTATACTACTGGTTTAGGCTATCAGCCTGGACAGAGACAGATTACAAAGAATAGATTTATTCCTAAATATGGACAGTATGTTGCTGGTTCTATTTCTGGAAATTCTTATGTCTCAACTAGGTACTCACATAGTTATAGATCAAACAAAGTTTATATTTCAAAATCTTTTAAATCTATTGATTATATGAAACTCATTAGACAAATCTGGGTACCAAAAGTTATTCTTGCTAACCTCTCTAGACCCAAGAAAATCTGGGTACAAAATTCATGTTCTATCTAAAATTGGGTTGAAGGAAACCTACTTAAAAAGTTTCAGTAGGAAGACATGGTACATGGACGGTGGATGATCAATACATATGACATGAGCCTTTTCATGTTTTAAAATCTTAGTCAAAGTTGATGGTGGATATGTCCTTTTTAAGGATAACTCAAAAGGAAAGATCGTCAGCTTAGGCCAGATTGGTAACACTGATTCAATTTTAATTTCTAAAGTTTTATTTGTTGATGAACTAATGTATAATCTGTTAAGTATTTCTTAGTTGTGTGATGATTGATTTAATTTTAAGTTTGAAAATGATTCATGTAATGTTTTTTATTCTAATTTTTTTTTGGTATTTACTACATTTAGAAATGAAAATGTTTATGATATAGATTCGAATCCATTATCTAAGAAAAATATTACATATTTAAATAATTTTCATAAAGAATCTTGGCTTTAGAACAGAAGATTAAGACACTGCAATATACACTCACATAGAAAACTGACTAGGAAGAACTTAGTTAGAGACCTACCTAAACGTAAATTCCCAGCTGACAAAGTTTGTAATCCCTGTCAAAAGGTAAGGCAACATAAAGTTTCTTTTAAATCAAAGAAATATGTTTCAACTTCTCAACCTCATGAGTTGGTTCAAATGGAATTTTTTGGACTATCCAGAGTTTCTAGTTCAAATGGGAAGCACTCTGTCTATGTCCTTGTAGATGACTTTTCTAGATATAATTGAGTATATTTTCTAGCTCACAAAAGTGAAGCTTGCCCTTACTTTATTAAATACTCCAAGTTTGTAGAAAACCTTAATAGAATTAAGATTAAAACCATGAGAATTGATCATTGTTGTGAGTTTGGAAATCATGAATTTGAATCATACTACTCAGACAATTGCTACAATCACATCTTCTCTGCCTCTAGGACACCTTAGCAGAATGGTGTAGTAGATGGAAGAAATGGAACTCTTTAGGAAATTTTACAACTATACATAATAAATATGATTTACCTGTTCATTTTTAGGCTAAAGCTATAAATACAGCTTGTTACATTATAAATAGAGTTTTTATTAGACCATTTCTTAAGAAGACCACTTATGAATTATTGAATAATAGAAAACCTAACGTTAGTACTTTTAAAGTTTTTGTTTTTTAAGTTTTTATTCTGAATACTAAATATAATCTGGATAAATTTTCATCTAAAAGTGGTGAAGGAATTTTTCGTGGTTTTTCATTAACTAGTAAAGCCTATTGAGATTTTAATAAAAGAACCAAATGTGTGGAAGAATATGTTCACATCAAATTTGATGAAACTGTTCCACATGAACCTAAACCTTCTCTTGAAAATATTTAAAAAGATTTGTTTGTTCTGAACCTTAATGATAAAATCAGTTAACATGTTGTAAAGACAACCAGTTCTAGAAATATTTTAGAATCTGCTACTGGTGAACCCAAAACTAGAGAAGAACCTGAAATTTCTAGTCCTTCCTTTACTAGATCAACTAGGATTCTAAAGAATCATCCTTTAGATATTGTTGTAGGTAATCTTGATAGAGGGACATAGACTAGAGCTTCTCTAAGAAACCATGTTTAACATCAAGCTTTTCTTTCATAGTCAGAACCTAAAAATATCAATGATGCTATCAATGATGAATTTTGGGTAATGGATATGAAAGAAGAGTTAAATCAATTTGAATGAAACAAAGTCTGGGAATTAGTAGAATGACCTAAGGAAACATTGACCATAGGCACAAAATGGGAGTTTAGAAATAAGGTTGATGAATCTAGAAACATCATTAGAAACAAAGCTAGGTTAGTTTAACATGGTTACATTCAAGAAGAAGGAATTGATTATGAAGAAACCTTTTCACCCGTAGATCGATTAGAAGCCATTGGGATCTTACATTAATATGCATCTCATCTGAATTTCAAGTTATATCAAATGGATGTTAAATGTACTTTTCTAAATGGTTATATAATTGAAGATATTTTTGTTGAACAACGACGTGGATTTATAAATCCCCATTTTCAAAATCATGTTTTTAAACTTTCTAAAGATTTATATGGTTTAAAATAAACTCCAAGAGCTTGGTATGATAGAATTACTAATTTTCTTATTTCAAAAGATTTTGATAAAGGAATTTCTAATCCCACTCTTTTTATCAAAAATATTTCCAATGATGTTTAGATAGTACAAATATATGTTGATGATATTATTTTTGGATCTTCTAAAAATTGTTTATGTACTGATTTTCAAAGACTATTGGAAATGAATTTGAAATGAGATTAATGGGAGAACTCAAATATTTTCTTGTATTTTAAATTTTTTAAAATTGGGATGGTATTATTCTAAATCAATGTAAATACACAAAGGATTTATTAAAATGTTTTGGGTTGGATAGTAATAAGGGAAGTGATACACCTATGAGTACCACCGGTAAGATGGATATTGATGAATCTGGGAAACCAGTAGATTAAACCAATTACAAAGGTATGATTGGAATCTTACTTTACCTTACTGTTATTCAACCTGATATTATGTTTAGTGTATGTATGTGTGCATGATTTCAAGCTAATCCAAAATAATCACACTTGCTGTAAAAAGGATTTTTAAATATCTTAAACATACTACTAATTTAGGTTTATTTTACCCAAAAGGAAAATATTTTAATTTAATAAGTTATCCAGATAATGACTTTGCTGGTTGCAAGTTAGATAGAAAACGAACATCTAGACCGTGTCATTTATTGGGAAAATCCTTAGTATCTTGGTGTAGTAAGAGATAGAATTCAGTTGCATTGTCTACTGCTAAAGAAGAATATATAGCTTCTAGTAGTTGATGTGAATAGATTCTGTGGATCAAACACACTTTTTTAAACTATGGATATGATTTTAGACATGTTTCTATTAATTGTGATAACACTAGTGCAATCAATGTCTCTAAGAACCGTGTATCTCACTCTAGAACTAAGCACATTGATGTAAGGCAACACTTTCTAAGAGATCACTATCAAAAGGGTGATATAACTCTTGAATTTATAGGCACTTAATGTCAAATAGATGATATATTTAAAAATCCTTTAAGGTGAGAGAGACTAAGTTACATTAGACATGAATTGGGAATGATCAACGACCCTTAAACCTCACCATTAGACAAACCTCACTGTTAGACACACCTCACCGTTAGACAAACCTCACCGTTAGACACACCTCACCATTAGAAAAACCTCTCCGTTAGATAAACCTCCCCGTTAGAAACACCTCACCATTATAGAAACCTCGCTGTTAGGATACCTCACTGGTAGTGCTTACCGTTATAATCCTCACCAGTAGAATGGTTACCGATATATCGCGTTGTTCAAATTTTTTTTTGTTTTATGCCGAGATGCTTTATGGTTTTAATGTATATATTTTTTATTATGTTTCGATTAATAAATAATATAAGTCGAGTCTAAATCACATCCAATCCACCGTGAACTCCACCCTTCCAAGTCCTCACCTACCCAAGACTCTGAAATCTTGCAAGCCCTAAGTTTCTCAATTTCGAAAAGGCCCAAGTTAAGTGACTGATAATAATTGAAGGTAATGAGCTGAGTGAGAAGAGACAAAAAGTCAGTTCTAGAGCCACTAGAAGTAGTAGTGGTACTAGTAAATAGAAGATAAAGTCTGAGAATCTGCATTTATCGAAGAGAGAAATAGTGATTGAGAAGGAACTTTGTGCTGAGTGGTTGATGTCAATCAAGTCTCTGATTTTGAGGATTTTAGAAGAGCAAGGATGGTTAGATTATTTTGAAAACAACAATGGTCCTTATTACCCAAAACAGGTTAAGGAATTTTATGAGTTTGTAAGATTTGATAGGATTAAAGATGAGAACATGCTGATTTCTATGGTAAATGATAAGGAGATATATTTTGAATCTTTTTAATGGGATGAATGTTTGAAAGTACTTCATGAAGAAGAGTATGGTTTTTCATCTAAATCAGTACCTACATCTAGTGACCATTTTGAGTCTGAGGCTGCTTTGCTGGAGTTAACTGGTAATGGATCACCTAGAAAAGTGATTGCTGCTGAAATAGAAGGAGAAACCATATTGTTTTTTATGTTCATTCAACATGTGATTAGTCCCAAGATAGGAGATTTTACAACCCTAATGTTTCAGGATATATATTTGATGTACTTGTTTAGGTATGAAGTGAAGGTCAATCTATGTAGATTGTTGATGATTCAGATAAAAGATATGACCAGACCTAAATCAAAGACAAATAATTTGTTCTTTTCTAAGCTGATTTCCATTATATTAAAAGTCAAAGGAATTTCTGAATTTGGGGATGAAACTATTGTTGTTAAAGACAATTTCAGCAATACTAAGACTATCTGCAAGTATATGAAAGTAAGCTGGAACCCTTGGAAGAAACAATGGGTGAATGATGATGGTAAATTGTATGATAAATTTAATCATGTGGAACATCCTTTTAGGCCTAAAATGAGAGGGATCCAGGACTAGGACCTGATGAAGATGAACCTGCTTATAGTGATGCTGAGGATGTTGTTGATGATGATGATGAAGAGACTTCAGTGGAAGAAGGAGTAGACCCTAAGCCGCCTCCTAGACCTGCACTTTAGAGTATTTCTTATGGAGAGGATAGTCCTCTAGCTAATTTACCCAGAAGAGAATATGATTCTGATAGATCAGATGAGAGTACTATGAGTTTGAGTCCAGTAATTGGGAGTTCTGCAATGCCTGTAGAGGCTGTTTTGGTTGAGATGGCAGAACCTGCACCTATTCCTGATGAGCCTCCTGTTGTAGAAATGGAGATGGTTGTGGATGATTCTTCTGAGGAAGACATTCCTGCTGTGGCTGATATTTATGTGCATTTACAGGAGAATGAACAAATTGAGGGGGAGCATCCCACCAGACATGGTACTATATCAGTAGCTCATGAGATTTAAGACTCACTACTGGAAAAGGATGATTTACCAACAGTTCTGAACCATTGGGAAAGGACACAGAGCCATTGGTATACCTTATACCAAGGGTTCTGTGAACCGTTGGTATGTAAGCTATTGGGATAGCATTTCCCAACGGTTTTGGGAACCATTGGGAAATGTTTTTCCCAATGGTTTCCCCTGAACCATTGGCAAAACCAGCATTTTTCCATGGTTCCCAATAGTTTTAGAAACTGTTGGGAATGTATTTTTACTAGTGGTTCCCTTTGAACCGTTGGTAAAAACTTTTCAATGAACCCTATGCCAACGGTTTGAAACCGTTTTCATAGGCTTTGCTGTGCAAATTGCACAGCAGCCTGCAATTTGCACAGCACTAGCAGGGTGTCCATCCATTCAGGTAATTCTCTGATCTCATCTCCGATTAATGTACCTGCAATAACCAACTAACACATACATATACAGAAAAAATTCATACACATTTAACATATAATGCATCTGGAACTATACACATCCATAATTAAATTAGAATCCATAACATAATTATAAACATAGAAAATTCATTTAATCATACATATTTAAATGCATTTTTTCTAGAAATAATGTCCATTTCAAATAGAATACATACATTTTTAGTGGTACCAGCCACACCGTGCCTCAGATTGAGGAGAGGATGACTTGTGCGTGTCATATATGACACATGGATCGTTGTGCTAAAGAATCAACACAATCAGAATCCATTTGGTTGGTTTTAGGTATGTACTTAAAATGCTGTCCATTTTAAACAAAAGAGAGACACATAGAGTGATCCCGACCACACTACTACTCAGATTTAGGCTCAGTTGACTCTTACACGTCCTATATGAACCATGGATCATTTTCCAAATGTTTTAATAGAATTTGAATGTGTTTGGTCAGTTTACTGTATGTCAGTTGTTGTTTTCAATTAAAATGAAGTCTATTTTAAACTATAGAGAGACACTTCAAGTGGTTCCGGAAACTTCATGCCTCAGATTGATACTAGGTTTATATGTATATGTCACATATGACCCATGGATCATTTTCATAAATTTTCAATAGAATCCGCACGCATTTGGTCATTTTTATATATGTCAGTTGTTGTTTTCACTTAAAATTTTGTCCATTTCAAATAAACCTGAGACACTTTGAGTGGTCTTGGCCACACTGGGCCTTGGATTGAGGCTGTGTTGACTCGTACACATAAAAAATGATTCATGTAACTTTTTCCTAAAGTTTCAACAGAATATGAATGCGTATGGTTAATTTTCCTTTTGTCAGTTGTTGTTTTCACTTAAAATGTTTCCCATTTTAAACTATAGAGAGATAGTTCAAGTGGTTCTAGCCACACCGTGTCTCAGATTGTGGCTGGGTTGACTTTTACACATCACATATGACTCATGTATCATTTCCCTAATGTTTCATTGGAATCCAAATTCTTTTGGTTGATTTTCCATATGTCATTTGTTGTTTTCACTTAAAATGATGTCCTTTTGAAACAAAAGAGAGACACTTTTAGTGGTGCCAACCACACAAGGTCTCGTATTAAGGCATGGTTGACTCGTACATGTCACATATGACTCATGTATTGTTTTCCTAAAGAAACAACACATTCCGAATGCATTTGTTCGGTTCTCTGTATGTCAGTTGTTGTTTCCACTTAAAATTAAGTCCATTTTAAAAAAAAGAGAGACACATTGAGTGGTACTGGCCACATCGTGCCTCATATTGAGGGATGGTTTACTCGTACACGTCACATATGACCCATGGATCATTGTGCTAAAATATCAACATTATCAGAATCCGTTTGGTTGTTTTTATGTAGGTACTTAAAATGTTGTCCATTTTGAACATAAGAGACACTTTGGGTGGTGCTGGCCACATTGCGACACGGATTGAGGCGTGGTTGAATTGTACACGTCAAATATGACCCATGGATCATTGTACTAAAGTTTCAACAGAATCTGAATGCGTTGTCCCAGTTTTCCATATGTCAGTTGTTGTTTTCACTTAACATGAAGTCCATTTTAAACTAAAGAGAGACACTTTGAGTGGTGCCGGACACACCGCATTTTGTATTGAGACAGGGTTGACTCATACACGTCACATATGACACATGCATCGTTTTACTAAAGCATCAACACATTCCAAATGCATTTAGTCGGTTTTATATATGTCAGTTGTTGTTTTCACTTAAATTTATGTCCATTTTAAACAAAAGAAAGACACTTTGAGTGGTTTCGGCAACACCGTGCCTCAGATTGAGGTGGGGTTGACTCATACACTTCACATATGACCCATGGATCGTTGTTCTAAAGTATCAACACAATATTAATGAATTTGGTCAGTTTTCCATATGCTAGTTGTTATTTTTACATAAAATGTTGTCCATTTCAAATAAACCTAAGACACATTCAGTGGTTCCAGCCCCACCAGGCCTCAGATTGAGTCTAGGTTGACTTTTACACGTCAAAAATGACTCATGGAATTTTTTTCTAAAGTTTAAATAGAATCTGAAAGCGTTTGGTCGGTTTTCCGTATGTCAATTCTTGTTTTCACTTAACATGAAGTCCATTTTAAACTAAAGAGAGACACTTTGAGTGGTGATGGCCACACCACATCTTGGATTGAAATGGATTTCACTCGTACATGTCAAAAATGACTCATGTAACTTTTTCCTAAAGCATCATCACATTCCGGATGCATTTGGTCGGTTTTTCATATGTCAGTTTTTGTTTTCACTTAAAATGATGTTCATTTTAAACAAAAGAAAGACACTTTAAGTTGTGACAACCACACCATGCCTCGGATTGAGGTGGGGTTGACTCATACACGTCACATATGACCCATGGATCGTTTTTCTAAATTATAAACACAATATGAATGTGTTTGGTTGGTTTTCTGTATGCTAGTTTTTATTTTCACTTAAAATGTTGTCCATTTCAAATAAACCTGAGACACTTTGAGTGGTTCCGGCCACACCATGCCTCAGATTGAGGAGGGGTTGACTCGTACACATCACAATTGAGCCAAGGATCATTTTACTAAAGTATCAACACAACACAAATTATTTGGTCAGTTTTCCATATGTCAGTTGTACTTTTCAATTAAAATGTTATCCATTTCAAACAAAAGTGAGACACTTCGAATGGTTCCGGCCAGACCGCGCCTCGGATTGAGCTGAGGTTGACTTGTACACATCACATATGACCAATGGATCATTGTGATAAAGTATCAATAGAATCCGAATGCGTTTGGATGGTTTTCCGTATGTCAGTTTTTCTTTTCACTTAAAATCCCATCAATTATAAACAAAAGAGACACAATTAGAGTGCTACCGGCCACACCGTGCCTCAGATTTAGATGGGGTTGACTCATAAATGTCACAAATGACCCAAGGACCATTTTAATAAAGTATCATCACAATCCGAAAGCGTTTTGTCAGTTTTCTGTATGTCAGTTGTACTTTTAACTTAAAATGTTGTCCATTTCAAACAAAAGTGAGACACTTAAAATAGTTTTGGCCACACCACACATCATATTGAGCAGGGGTTGATTCATACATGAAACAAATGACCCATGGATATTTTTCCTAATGTTTAAATAGAAACCGAATTCATTTGTTCAGTTTTCTGTATGTCAGTTGTTGTTTTCACATAAAATCATGTCAATTTTAAACAAAATAGAGACACTTTGAGTGGTGCTGGCCACACCGTGCCACGGATTAAGGCAGGGTTGACTCATACATGTCTCATATTACCCATGGATCGTTGAGAAAAAAGTAGAAACACAATCAGAATCTGTTTGGTTAGTTTTCTGTATGTACTTATAATGTTGTCCATTTTAAACATACGAGACACTTTGGGTGGTGTTGGCCACTCTGTGACTAGGATTGAGGTGCGGTTGACTCATAGACATCACAAATGACTCATGGAACATTTTTCTAAAGCATCAACACATTACTAATGCATTTGCTCGGTTTGCCGTATGTCAGTTGTTGTTTTCACTAAAAATGATGTACATTTCAAACAAAAGAAAGACACTTTCAGTGGTGTTGGAAACAACATGCCTCAGATTGAGGTGGGGTTGACTTGTACAAGTCACATATGACCGATGGATCATTGTGCTAAATTATCAACACAATCCGAAAGCGTTTGGTTGGTTTTCCATATGCTAGTTGTTATTTTCACTTAAAATGTTGTCCATTTCAAATAAACCTGAGACACTTTGAGCGGTGCCAGCTACACCGGGCCTCAGATTGAGACGGGGCTGACTCGTACACGTCAGAATTGACCCAAGGATCATTTTTATAATGTCTCAACACAATCCGAATGCATTTGGTCAGCTTTTCGTATGTCAGTTGTACATTTCACTTAAAATGTTATCCATTTCAAACAAAAGTGAGATACTTCGAATGGTTTTGGCCACACTACACCTCAGATTGAGCCGAGGTTGACTTGTACACATCACATATGACCCATGGATCATTATGATAAAGTATCAACAGAATCAAAATGCATTTGGTTGGTTTTCCGTATGTCATTTTTTCTTTTCACTTAAAATCCCATCCATTTTAAACAAAAGAGAAACAGTTAGTGTGCTACCGGCCACTCCATGCCTCTTATTTAGATGGGGTTGGCTCTTACACGTCCCAAATGACCCAAGGATCATTTTCCTAAAGTTTCAATATAAACTAAATTCGTTTGGTCAGTTTTTCGTATGTTAGTTGTTGTTTCTACTTAAAATCTTGTCCATTTTAAACAAAAGAGAGACACTTTGAGTGGTGCTGGACCTACAACACCTCAGATTGAGGCGGGTTTGACTCGTACACGTCACATATGACCCATGGATCGTTGTTCTATAGTATCAACACAATCATAATTCATTTGGTTAGTAATCTGTATGTACTTAAAATGTTGTCCTTTTTAAACGTAAGAGACACTTTGGGTGGTGTCAGCCACACTGCTACTCAGATTGAGGCGCGGTTGGCTCGTACACATCACAAATAACTCATGGAACGTTTTCCTAAAGAATCAACACATTCTGAATGCGTTTGTTCAGTTTTCCATATGCGTGTTGTTGTTTTCACATAAATTGATGTCCATCTTAAACTAAAGAAAGACACATTGAGTGGTGCCGGCAACACCATGCCTCAGATTGAGGCGGGGTTGACTCGTACACCTCACATATGAAGCATGGATATTTTTTCTAAAGTATCAACACAATCTGAATGTGTTTGGTGGGTCTTCCGTATGCTCGTTGTTATTTTCATTTAAAATGTTTTCCATTTCAAAAAAACCTGAGACAATTTGAGTGGTGTCGGCCACACCGGACCACGGATTGAGGCGAGGTTGACTCGTAGATGTCACTATTGACCCAAGAATCATTTTCATAAATTATCAACACAATCCGAATGTGTTTGGTCAGTTTTCTGTATGTCAGTTGTACTCTTCACTTAAAATGTTATCCATTTCAAACAAAAGTCAGACACTTTGAATGGTGCCGGCTACACCGCGCCTCAGATTGAGTCGGGGTTGACTCGTACACGTCACATATGACCCATTTATCGTTGTGATAATGTATCAATAGAATCTGAATGTGTTTGGTTGGTTTTCCGTGTGTTAGTTGTTCTTTTAACTTTTAATCCCATCCATTTTACACAAAAGATACACAGTTAGAGTGCTACCGGCCACACCGCGCCTCGAATTTAGACGGGTTTGACTCGTACACGTCTCAAATGACCCAAGGATCATTTTCCTAAAGTATCAACACAATCCGAATGCGTTTTTTCGGTTTTCTGTATGTCAGTTTTACTTTTCACTTAAAATGTTATCCATTTCATACAAAAGTGAGACAGTTCGAACGGTGCCAGCCACACCGTGCCTCGGATTGAGCCGGAGTTGACTCATACACGTCACATATGTCCCATGGATCATTGTGATAAATTATTAATAGAATCCAAATGTGATTGGTTGGTTTTCCATATGTTAGTTGTTCTTTTCTCTTAAAATCCCATCCACTTTAAACAAAAGAGACACAGTTAGAGTGCTACAGGCCACACCGTGCCTCGTATTTAGATGGGTTTGACTCATACACGTCACAAATGACCCATGGATCATTTTCCTAAAGCATCAACACAATCCAATTGCGTTTGGTCAGTTTTCCTTATGTCAGTTGTTATTTTCACTTAAAATGTTGTCTATTTCAAATAAACCTGAGACATTTTAAGTGGTGCCAGCCACACCTGAGGAATGGTATAACCATATTGAAAAACAAACATGTCCTCGGTTTATCATCAAGGAACCAATATCACTCATGAGTAATAGAAAATATCTTGGTAGCCCTCACCTAGAAACCAAAGCTTACATCCTGGAATTTCAAGTCTAAATTCCCTGAGCATGACAAGTCCGACCATGATGCCTTAACATGTAAACCATTTCATATCCTAACAATTGACAACTAAACCAAATAAGACAAGTCATAATTCACATAACATGGAGAATGTACAACAAGGCTTTGTATTCAAATTAAATCACATCATCACATGCATTTGACGAGCATGAGCTAATAAGCTTACCAAGACATTCATATAAATCAGGACATACAAAAATGGAATAATCCTAAATAAAATTTCTTGATCAGAGAAATAAAAAAAGGCATGTGAAATCAAGGAGGGTGGGGGGCTGTCCAGGGGGGTTGTCCGAGGGGGTTGTCCGGGGTCTAGGGAGGAGGGTGGGGGGGCTGTCCGGGGGGTTGTCCAGGGGGTGTCTGGGGGGCTGTCCGAGGACCAAGGAGGAGGGTGGGGGGCAGTGCGGGGGGCTTTCTGGGGGGGGGGGGTGTTCAGGGGGCTATCCAGGGTCCAAGGAGGAGGGTGGGGGGCTGTTCGGGGGGCTTTCCGGGGTCCAGGGAGGAGGGTGGGGGGGCTCTCTGGGGGGTTGTCCGGGGACCAAGGAGGAGGATGGGGGGGGGGGGGGGGCTGTGCGGGGGGCTTTCCGGGGGGTGTTCGGGGGACTAATGGTTGAAATCCCATCTCCTCCATTCGACGATTGTTCTCCATAATTTTTTTTCCTTCGTCTCTCTTCAATTCGCAGCATTTCCTGCTTTTGAAAAGAAATATGTAATTAATTAGAAAAAGTAATCTAATGTGTTACCCAAAAAACTAAATATATGAGGGAATAGGGGGATTCATTGGTAGTTTAGCTATCAATTGTTTTAGAAGGTCTTTAATGGATTTAATAAATTATACAAGTTTTAATGTTCGCCAAGATAGAAATATTATTTGACTAGGATTGAATACAGTTCATTTCAAAATTAGAAAATGCAATTCAAATAAAACTTCAACCAATAAACATTGAAAATTCATATAACGGTCAAGTCAGCTAAAACATATTTGTGATGAATACTAAATCAATTTGAATATTACCAACCTTAGCAACCCAACTCGAGGTAAACCAAAAGAATTGAGAACATGGATGAATGATTCTATATATTTTCAACCAAAAATTCAGGTTCACAATCAACTCTGACAATTGAGCTATTGGAGTCATCAAAAGAAATAAATGGATCGGTCCAATGGCACTAGGGAAAGTTTCAATTCCAGCGTCACCGTCATCAAAAATATGTCATGGAATTACTTCAACTATGACACCAAATTCAGGTCGAAGTTGGTCTTTGACATAAAAAAACTATTTATCCATTGATTCCAACACATACTTTTCTTCGGTAGCAATAATGTGAGTCAAATTAATTACTCGAAATCCACAATCATCAATAAATGTGCCTTGTATCGTCATCAAATCAAACCAATGACATTTCATCATTGTGACTCATCCATGAGAGTAATAATCCAATATTATTATTTTATCAGCAACTCCATAATAACCCATATTTTCAAATCGTTTTCTACTATCTAATGCACTTGCCTAACAATCTGTTATGGCTATAACCATAACACCATCATGTTGTGTTCTCATGTTCTTTTCTCATTCAGTGAAAATAAATTTGTACCCATTGATAAAAATTTATATAAAGTCACGAACCACGGTATTAGGACCCAAAGCCAAGGCTCTTATTTCCTCAGAGACAGAGTCAGCAGACAAACTCAATACCTACCATATAAATGACTATTAAACTAAATTAAATATTGATATAATTATTTCAAACAGTAATATTTTTACCTTCAATTTTAACCAAGAAGAAAACTCTTTGCTATGAAAAGTCTCTCTCTCTCAAAGATAAAGAATGATGCTTTCTATTTATCATTGTTTTCTGTTCCATGTAGATAAAAAATATTAATAGTTTAATAGATATATATATGTAAGATATACATATTCAATTTAGCTACTTGATATTGTCATCAAACAAATCATAGTTGAACAGAACTGGGCGATGTGCCATCTCCCGCTCTTCATGGCTGAATTTCTTCAATGTATATGATCCAGGAAATCCTCCTGTTTGATGAAGTGATGGAAAACTGGGGTCAATTTTCTCATATTGTTCTTCTTCATTTCACATTGGTCTATTCATTCTTGTAGTAAGATCAGAAAAATACATTGAGAAGAAATCCATACATTCTTGAGCCAAGTAATTGTTCACGATAGAACCTTCAGGATGATTCCTATTTCGGAAATAAGAAATTAATGTGTACATATTTATTTCAGCTGGATACATCCAAAAAAAAGTAACAGGTCCTCCGAGAAGTATTTCAGAGGGAATATGGACAGTCATATGCAGCATGCATGTGAAAAATGATGGAGGAAATATTTTCTCCAACTCACACAAAATTAATGGGGCATCGGTCAACATTTTTTGCAAGAAAGACTTGGACAAATTCTTAGCACAATGATCTATAAACAAATGGAATAACTGAATAACATTCAGCCTTACATTATTGGACAAAATATGAAGTATTTCTATTGGAAGCAACTCATGCAGTAGAACGTGATAATCATGAGTCTTCGAAGATTTTAGCTTCAGCACTCTTTTGTTGACCCTTTTAGATATGTTTCTTGAATAGCCATCAAGAACTCTATTAGTCTATAATAATTCAAGAAATTGTTTTTTCCTTAGGATTCATCACATAATAATAACATGGAAGTTGCCATTTTTTTCCACTGATACGCACAAGATTCAATTCTGGTCTGATTCCCCAATCCACCAAGTCACGTCGAGATCATAAATCATCTTTTGTCTTCCCCTTGACATTTAGAAGAACCAAAAGAAACATTTCCCATATATTATTTTCAATATGCATTAAGTCTAATCAATTATGTAAAAAATTGGTTGACCAACAAGGAAAATCAAAAAAGATACTCCTCTTCCTCCAATTGTAACAGGTTTTAGTGGAAACATTCTTTCTCCTTCCAGATTTCATTTGACCCTTCCCGAATGAAAAACTGAAATATCTCAATTCATTAAGCACATCAGTTCCAGACATATGCTGAGGTGGATCATCAGTCTCTATGGTATTATCAAATCTTCAATGATTCATTCTATATGGATGATCTTTTGGCAAGAATCATTGATGTCCCATAAAACTGAAACTGCAGCGATGTTTCAGTCATCTTAATCATGTATTCTTCATACAAACTGGACATGATAGTTTTCCCATTGTGCTTCATCTAGACATCATTGAATAAGCCGGAAAATCGTTGATCGTCCACATAAGTGCAGCACGCTTCTGAAATATGTCTTTCAAATATGCATCGTATGTGCGCACACCCACATCCTAATGATGTTTCACCTCTTTTATTAAAGGTTGCATATATACATCAATATCAATGTCGAGAACAGAAGGACCAGATATGAGTATACTCATGAAAGTGAAAGGTTTTTTCATACAAAACCATGGGGGGAGATTATAAATGTGTATAAAAATTGTCCATGTGATGTGCAAAGTAAAAATCTTCCCAAATGGATTAAAACCATCGCATGAAAGACCCTTCCTCACATTATGCACGACAGTTGCAAAATTATAATGTAGAGCATCAAATATCTACCATGAAAATCCATCTTCAGGATGAACCAACTATTAATTAGTCTTCTTTCTCTCTGTATCATGACATCTCATTTTTATTGATACGTCATCAGACATAAAAAGATTCTAGAGTCTGGGGATCAATGGAAAGTGCCACATTACTTTATGTGGAACGCGGGATGGTGTTCCATCAGATTTTGACTTACAGAGGGATGTGCCACATTTTATACAATCATTTCATTCAGTGGTTTCCTCCCAGAATAAACTACAATCTTTCAGGAAATCATGAATTTTGTTTCATGAAAATCCAATTTCCTCAACTAACATCCATGAAATATAGTGGTTTGAGGGAATATCTGCATCATCTGGAAGTAAATCCTTCAATAAGGTAAGAATTTAATCGATTTATGTATTAGAAATCACATACCTAGTTTTCCCCTGAAACAATCGGATTAAAAATTCCATCTTTTTTATTTTATCGTATTTTCGATATACTGGATTCGTGGCAGCATCATTCAATTTTTTCACCCTATCAATATCATCATTTTTATAAGATGCATCATCTGTCCTCATATCAAAGTCTTCTTGAGTCAAAATCCTTTCTTTTTCATGATGATGAATAAATGAAAACCGATCATCTACCAAATTCTACATTCTTTTCCTTTCATTTCGATCATCACCAATTTGAGATTTGATTTTCTCCCCATTGTGATACCACACAAAGTAGTATTCTTGAAAACCATATTTGGTTATGTGGTATCTGACTTCTTCATGGATAACCCAAGGTCTACCAACACAATTGGAACATAGGCAGTGTATGAGACCACTATCTGAAGCATTATGAAATGAAAAATCTATAAATCTCTCCAAATTATTTTTAAAATCGCTTGAGATTCATTCAATTTCATACATCCAACTTCTGTCCATTCTTTCAAAAGAATTTGTATAAGTCATTTTGTCATAAAAAATCAATAGGATTGAAATTTAATAGAAAATAAATCTAAGTAAACGATAACAGAAGAAGTTTCTAGTCGAGGTAGTGAACTATTAAAATAATGTAAAGAACAAGTAATAATAAATTGAATTAAAATTTATTTATATTAAATTTCATTAGGTCTATAAGAGGCACATGCCTCAGGTCGCATTATGTGTTATAGGCATCCCAAATCATTCAATCATGTACAATAACTCCTTATTGGCACCTCTATGGCCATACCTTTCATTACCCAATTACTTCCCCAAGTCAAGCGCACCCCATAGGTGAATAAATATTAGGCTTCTACAATAATAGGTTGTTCATGGCTTGTAAAAAGATTTAATTTCATAAAGTATAGACAAAAACATTTATTTTAAAATTTCATATTAATAATAAAGTATGTCAATGATAACAACATCACTTAATTAGACTTGTGACTTATCTAACATTTTTATGGATGTTTACACATGCTAGCATGGCTACTGAAAAGCACCCCACCCTCATAAAAGTGAGTATTGGCCAAGAAGGACACATAATATAAAACGTACAATGAGAACCATATTTAATTGACCCTAAAGTTATATTAGTACAGTCATCTTGGGGGAAATGGAATATATGATCCTGGTTAACTGATTAATTCAAAAGCTCGTATTGCATATGTTGGACACTATCTAAGGTAAGAAATCATGTGAGGATGGGTTTACATCATTCAATTTCTTACATGCTAGTGAGAATGAAGTCCTGAAATAATGACTTGAGTTCACTAATTAATTGAGGCTCGAGGTTGCATAGGCTGTGTAAACCGAATGATTAAATAAGGGTAATGGTTGCATACACTGTGCATGGTGGGGGAGTCTCAGCCGATTTAGAAACTAAAATAAATTCCCAACATAGGTATCAATATAAAACATCATCATTAAAAAAACTCCAAATAAAAAAGGACTAAAAACATTAAACATTTCAAGAATTCCCTACTATGCATGGTTTATCCACATGTTTAGCAGTAATTATATGTCTTAATCATGAACCACCTCTACTGCTCCCAGTTTTCACCAATAAACATAAGTTAAATATCTCAAAATATCTTTAAAAAAACTCATTAATATGCTCATAACGTAAATATAATCTTGAACCAACCATGGAATCTCTTTCACAACACATTCCGACACACCAGTTATCTCATGTGTTACTAAATACCAAACATAGTCACATAACAAGTGTACTATAACAAATTACATTACACAAGCCTTATTAAAAATATTCCCATTTTAATAAAACACTTTCCTCAAGATTAAATCATTTCTGAAATATCTTTCGAAATCCATTTTAAATCACCTATGTATGCCTTTACCAACGGTTTTATGAAGCCATTGGTAAAAGCCTCTTTGATGAACAGTTGGTATAGGAGCATTGGGAAAACCCAGATTTCTAGTAGTGGATTCCACTAGATGAGGTATGAGTCCACTAGTGAATCATAAATCTAAATTTTCCCATATAACTAGCTAAGTCACCATGACCAGTCAAAATAGGTGAGTAAGATAATGATGTTATGAGGATCGAAATGAGGATCCTTATCAATATCAATCATATTATTCAGACCTCAAATCATATCTAAATCTCACCCCAATCTCCATTGATGTGAATAATCCCATTTTCAACATCCATCAATTGTAATTACATGAATTGAGAAAGTTACATTATTGAATTATTACAATTTAGGATCTTCATAAAGTTCCAACTGAGTGGTAAAAAATCAGCAATTCAATTCAAATCCCTCTTATTTAATTCAATATTTAGAAAGGTTATCTATACCAACTTCCTTCCAAAAACTAACATGTAATTCTAAACCGTCCTTTAAAAAAATCCTTTATTTCAAAACATCCCAAAGGCATTAAAGGATGTTTTACAATTAAAAATTATCAATATTAACTCAAAACATGGGATTACAACCTATTTTCACAAGAATAAATATCTAATTTAAAATTACCAAAGAAATATCATTTCAAAAAAATCATTCCAAGAGGGTTCATTGTCATTTCACAAATGAAATCATTTGAAACTACTTAGAAAACATTAAATAGGTCAACTCATTTCATGAAAATCAATTTATTTCATTCTTTGAATAAAAACTCAAGACAAAGACTAAATTTCACCAGTTCTTTCTTTAAATATTCCTTGAAAATAAATCAAAAAATTCATGGAATGTAATAATTCATAAATACTTGAAAGATATCAAAATTATAGTCATAAAATTCAAGACTTGTTCAATTCAATGAGAATAGGGTTAAATAATTTTTCACAAGGAATTTTAAGGAAATTATTCATTGAAAAATTGCTAAAAATTAATAAACAAATATAAATAAATTTCCAAGTAACAGTTAATTACAATATGAAGAAAAAACATAAAAACACATACTTAGAAAATCTGTAATCCAACTGCAATGAATTTGAGAGGTTTCTTCTTCGATGGAGGGTTAAAGATTTAATTAAATAAATGGATTGGAAAGGAGAAAGTCTAGATTAAATCTGAACACAAAAAAAATGACATACACATCAAAATCAAAACATAAAACTAAAATATTAGATGAATAACAACAAAAAAAGGTAGCTCTTAAATATTTTATGTGTATAAAGGAGAAAATACCTGATTTGAGATGATTCAGATAGTGTTTCAGCGGTTTGGATGGGGGAAGTCGTGAGAGGAGCGCTGTAGATTTAGGGTTATGTCTCGCAAATGGGGGAGAGGAGCGGCCGAGTGTATTTGGGGTAAAACTTTACCAACAGTTTTTAAAAACTGTTGGTAAAGGGGTGTCCAAGGTACCCTTTCCCAATGGTTATAGTGAACCATTGGTAAAGGGGTACCCTTTCCCAATGGTTATGGTGAACCGTTGGGAAAGGGTGGGTTGAACACCCCTTTACCAACGGTTTTAGGAAACCATTGGCAATGGGGTACTCTTTCCCAAAGGTTCTGGTGAACCGTTGGGAAAGGGTGGATTGAACACCCCTTTACCAATGGTTCACTAGAACCGTTGGTAAAGGGTGGCCAGAAGCGTGGGGAAAACCACTCATTCGAGTAGTGACTGGAAAGAAGACCAATGTTTTTTAGTTTTTGTGTTGGAATATCTGGATTCTGAAGATGAGACACCCATCAAATGACCACATGTCAGTTATAAAATCCTTTTTGAGACTTTACCTAAGGATTTAGTATGAAAAGATGACCTAGACCAGTTGAAGTCTGATCTCAAGACCTGTTTTGTGGAAGAAATTAGAAGAATGAAAACCTAATTAATATCATCCATTCAATTTATTATGACTGAATTTGTATCTAGTATTTTGGATGATGTCAAGACCTTCCAGAGTCATGATTCAAGCTTGGCATAGGATGTTGAATCTCTAAAGAAATCAACTTTCTCTATGGAGTCTTATATGAGTTCAAAATCCCACGCAGACATGTCTTTTACATTTGTGGAAAGTATAGTTGGCCATATGGTATCAATTTTTGAGGAATTTAAGAATTCTATGAAGCAGCATGTAATCACCCAGGGCCTTGTTGTGAAAAATATCTTTAGTGGGCTGACTAAATATTTTAAGGAAACAGTAGCTTTTACTGTTGCACATATGAGTGCTCACATGCCTTCTTTAGATGTTGATCAGATTAGAGTTGTGATGAGAGAATATCATGGATAGTCTTCCACCAGTGGCTCTATAGAATCTTCTACCTTTACCCAAGTGGTGACTACCACTAGGGATATAGGAAAAATTATTCAGGATTTTATGAGGGAGGCCACTACTTCTCAGAAATAAGTAAATGAAAAGGTGGATTACTATTTCCAAAGGGTCTACACTTAAAATCAGTTGAACAATCACTTCATTATTTTGTTAAATTTTTTTAAATAACCTCATGTGACTCAAGCCTTTAGATAGAAAGTGATTAAGATCAAATCTCTAACTCCAGCATTAGAAAAAATCTTGTAAAATAAGGATGAATTCATTTCTGCTATGGAGAGAGGAGGAGGTATTATCATGGATTTTAGAAATCCCTTGCTTCCCTTTTTTCATGTTGATGCTCAGCCAGTGATTGTACCTCTCGCTTTACTTTCATATGGCTCTACTGCTTCTAATTTTCAGATGACCCCAGCTCAAGCTATCAGGAGCTTGACACCAATGATTACTCAGAAGAGTACCCACTACAGGCCAGGAATAGTTTCATTTTCTCAACCTATAGTGGTTATTTCTGAAGTTCCCAAGCCTTCAACCGAAGCTACCCAACCTGAGTCTACCTCAGATCCCAAAGAAAAATCCAATGTGGACATTCATGATGTGGATTGAGTGGGTCTAGATGAATTTTATAGGGATCATTTGTACCTTGTATGTTGTTTTTGTAATCCTTATGTACTTTTGAATCTTTAATATATACCTTTTTTTCAATCTATTTGTCTTGATTTTTACCTATGATACCTACCTAATTTATTTCTCCTTTAATTATAAACTTTTTTTACCTCTGTTCCATACTTGTATTGTCTAATTTCCCTTTGATAAACAACTTTATCTCTTATCTTTTAACTCTGATTCCCCATTTTTTTGGTTCTCTGATACATTCCTTGCATCCTTATCTTATACCTCCATTATTTTTGATAATCCCAAAGGGGGATAAATATTTCCCAAGTGGGAGAAATGATAAAGGGGGAGGATTATTTATTAAAAGAGGGAAATATGTCAGACATGGATATTAATATTTTTTCTATTTCTTCTAAATCAATTATCTCTGATACATTTGAACTTGAGAATTTCTATTTATCTCTGAAACATATTTTATCTATATTGGAACACACTGAGAAATAAGAACAATTGTATTTTAGTATAATAATTTTGGATTACCTTTCATAATTTGTGATTATCAAAAAGGGGGAGATTGTTGGAATCACCTGTTTTGATAATCTCAATTATGATTAATTATGTTTGTATAATCCCAAATGATGTTTATTGATTAAACTTTTCATTACTTTAGTTACTGTTTAAGTGCTTAATTTCAATAAATAAATACTATTGAATATGTTAAAATGATATATATTTCATTCAAGATAATTCGGTTAATCAAATGTTCATTTAATTTGTAATGTTTTATCCTAACTTAATCTATAGATAGTTTTCATAAACAGAAAAATAGTTACCGATATAGAAAGGTCACTGAAATGCAGATGAGCTACCGATACAGAAAGGTCACTGGTATGCAGATGATCTATCGATACAGAAATTCACCATTATGCAGATGATCTACCGATATAGAAATGTCGCTAGTATGTAGATGAGATACCGATACAAAAAGCTCACCGGTATGCAGATGAGATACCGATACAGAATGGTCATCGGTATCCAGACAATTACCATTACACCTAATCTACTGATAGAGTAAGTCTACCTATATCCACAAGTCGACCGATACAGAGTGGAAGATACTATTATGAAGTATACTGTTACAAGCTCACCGGTATGGGTCACTGGTAAATAAGTCTACCGCTACTGAGAGATACCTCTAGGAGGATATACTGCTATATACACCTACAGTTACAGAGACCACCAAACACCTGACACTGTTTCATTTCTTTAAATTTGTTTTCTATATGCAACGATCAAATTTGGATAATTTAATGAGTCTTCTTATTCAGGAGTCCATTTCCACTATTTAAATAGTCAAAATAAATCTAATGGAACGAACTATGATAAAACCAGGTGAAGGAGGCCGAACAGACACACAGATCAGAAGTTATGAACGTTTTAAGAAAAATTTGATAGGGATCCAAGCAAAAAAATGGAGTTTTGGAGGCCTTATGATGGTTTTTTGGGATTTTAGGGTCCCGAACATGAATTAAACTTTTTTCAAGTTATCCATATTCAAAGTTATCTTCGCTTCCTTTGATTTGATATGTGGTAGAGCTCAAAAGGACAACCAGAGTGAATGTTATGGATATTTGAAGTTGGATTTTTTTGGAGTGGTATAACTAATATATCTTCTGTTTATTTTATCTTCTCATATTTTAGATTAGACTTAGTCCTTACTCATCTCACGAGATTCTATTTTACTAGTCACAGCGCTCAAACGGACACCTGAAATAGAAGCGATGCCTATTTTAGTGACTTGCGGGTTTCCTAGGTTTTTAGGCGGTAGGAGGGTTACTCAATTTAAAATGGAAATAACTTCTTCTACGTGGGTTCATTTTGGATCTACCATATATCAAAACGAATATTGTGTAATGATACACACTCTGGAAATAACTGTAACCCTTTCTGACATTCTTCAACCCCCCAAAAGACCTAAAATCCCTTTGGATGGTCAAAAGATTTGCTTCTGATGTCCATTTTGCAATAACTTCTTCTATGGGTGTCTGTTTTGCCTCTACCACATATCAAATCGAAGCATAAGACTAGACCTACACTCCTATAACCACTGAAGCACCTTCTCACATCCTTGAAGGCCCAAAAAGTTACATAGACCCTCCAAAAGACCATAACTTATACTCCAGGAGTTCGTTTTTCCTCTACCGTATATCAAATCGAAGCTTTCAACAATATCTACACATCTGTGACCAATAAAAACACCTTATCACGTTCTTAAAGTCCTTCGAGCTGTTGGATGGATCACATTCTTAAAGACCCAAAAGGTCCATAAGTCCTCCAAAAGACCATAACTTCTTCTCTGGGAGTCCGTTTCACCTCTACCACATATCAAATTGAAGCTTGCAACCAGCTCTACACATCTATGATAAATATGAACAACTAAATAACCCTAACAAACCATGAATAACCCCATACACTATAAAATCCATTAAAAACTAGGAAAACCCCATACAAACCCTAACAAACACTAACAAACCCTAACAAACCCTAACAAACCCCAGAAAACACTAAAAAACATAATAAAACCTAACATGCCCTAACACAGCCCAAGAAGCACTAAGAAAAACCAATAAACACAAAAAATCCGAAGAAACCCTAAAAACCCCTAATAAATGATCAGAAAACCTAACATAACCCGAAAAACCCTAACAAAGCCCTATGAAAACATATGAAACACTAACACACCCATAGAAACCCAAACACACCATTAGAAACCCTAACACACCCTTAAAACCATAACACACCCTTAGAAACAATTGCACACCCTTATAAACCCCAACACACCCATAGAAATCGTAACATAGACTTAGAAACCCTTAGAAACCCTTAGAAACCATAGCACACCCTTATAAACCCTAACCTGCCCATAAAAACCCTAACCCATTCATAGAAACCCTAACACACCCTTAGAACCCCTAACAAACCCTTAGACACCGTAAATCACTCTAATAAGAACTAATAAATCCTAACAAACCCTACCAACCAATAATAAATTATAATAAACCCTAATAAACTGTAAATCCCACTAGTAAACCCTAATAAACACTAATAAATCAAAATAAACTCTACAAACCCTATTAGACCCCAATAAAAGCTACAAAATACCTAAAAACCCAAATATATAATAAAAACGCTATTAAACCATTCAAGATGCTAATATTCACAAAAAACCCTAACAAACCCATAAAAACCCTAAAAACCCCTAAAAACCATAAAACCCCAAAAAATGCTGGTGTTATTTGTTTGCTGTCTTTGGTTCTATGTTTCTGTTTAGGGATCTGGATGGCGTGGAGGTACTGGCTGCTGTGGAGGCTGGCGTTTGTGGCACTGGTGATGTGCTGTTATTGGCGGTGAGTCTCCTTTGTGGGGAGTTGTCAGGTGCTTGCTGTTGGTTGGGAAGTGATAGTGGTTGGGATTGGCTGCGGTTGTGCTGGTGCTTGATGCTGCTAGTTGTGATTGGCTGTGTTGTCGGTTTTGGTACTACTGGTTGCTGGGGCTGGTTGGTTTGGTTGTGTTGCTGCTGCTCTGTAGCTGTGATGACTGGATGTGGTGCTGCTGGATGCTGGTACTAGCTGGATGTGAAGTTATACTGCTGCTATTGTGTCTTTTTTTGAGTCTTTTTCTCTCTTTGTTTTTCTTTTTTGGCGTGGGTTGTAAGGGGCTTTTGGGTGTGGGTCGATTGACCCCTCCCCTCCCTTTTCTGCAGTGTCTGTGTCTTTTTGTTTTATAAATTTTGGGGGGGCCAGGAATAGCCTGGACCCGAGCCTTCTTTTCCTAACAACCACTAATAACCCTTGAGAACCACTAATAAAACCTAATAACCAACAAAACCCACTATTCAAGCCTAAAAATCCTAATAAACAATAATAAATCATAATAACCTTTCATAAACCCTAAAAAACACTATTAGACCCTAATAAACACCACAAAATCCCTAAAACCCCTAATATATAATAAAAACACTATTAAACCATAATAAACCCAAATAATCACTAAAAACCCTAACAAACCCGACAAAACGCTAAAACAATATCCAAATAATAGCCTATAAAACCCTACAACCCATTAATAAACCCTAAAAAACCTTAATAAAACCAAAATAAATCGTAACAAACCCTAAAAACCCCAAATAAATCGTAAAAAATCCTAACAACGCCAAATAAATCGTAACAAACAAAAACAAACTATAACAACACCCTAATAAACCCCCCAAAACCCTAACAAATCATAATAAACCCTAATAAATTGAAATAAACCCAAATGCACGTTACTAAACCCTAATAAATAGTATAAACCCAAATAAACCCTAATAAATCCTAAATAACCCTAAAAAAGTTTGATAAACCCTATAAAAAGCTATTAATGCCTACAAAAGCCCAATAAAACCATAATATACAATAAAAATTCAAATAAACTATTACAAATCCTAAAGAACACTAATAAACCCTAAATAACCCTAATAAACCCTAAAGAACCTTATTAAACTGTAAATAACACTAAAAAACCCCAAAGAACCCAAAACAAATTCTAAAACGCATTATATAAACCCCAAAACCACTACAATACCCAAAAAAACCCTAAAACACAGTAGAAAAACATAACAACCCCAATCAATCCCAAAAAAACCAATAAACCTGTAACCCCCCCCCCCCTAAAAAACCATTAAAAATCCATCACATAACATAAAAAACCATAAACACCCGTTAACAACCCTTAAAAACCCTAAAAACACTAAAATCCATAAACAACCATTAAAACCCTTAAAAGGCTTCATATAGATACATAAACCCTAAAAGCGTTACCTAAACCCTAAAAAATGCAACAAAACCCCTAAAACGCAACATAAACCAAAAAACAAAACATAAACCAAAAAACGCTACATTAACCCTAAAAGCACTACATAAACCCTAGAACTGTAACATCAACCCTAATAAACAAAACATAAACCCTAAAAAACGCAACATAAACATTAAAAAATGCAACATAAAACATAAAAACACAATATAATCCCTAAAAACACTACATGAACCCTAAAAAAGTAACATAAACCTTAAAAAATGCAACATAAATGCTACATCACTCCAAAAAATGCTACATAAACCTAGAAAATGCAACATAAACCCTAAAAAATGCTACATAAAACCTAAACCCTAAACACGATATATAAACACTAAAAATGTTACATAAACCCTAAAAACGTTACATAAACCCTAAAATGATACATAAAACCTAAAACCACTAACTAAACCCTAAAATGCTACATAAACACTGAAAATGCTACATGAACTCTAACAATGCTACACAAACCCTAAAATATGCTACAAAAAACCCTAAAGATGCTTCAAAACCCTAAAAAATAGTAAACCCTAATATACCATAATATAAAAATTTAAACCCTAATAAACCCCTAAAGAACCACTAAAGCCACTAACGATGCTATATAAACCCTAACAACTGCTACAAAAAACCGAAAAATGCTTCAAAACCCACAAAATGCAACAAACCCCCAAAAAATTCTAAAATAACCCTAACAAAGCATAAAGAATCCAAACACACCCATAAAACTCAAAAAAACTCATAAAACCCCAAACAAATCAAACAAACCGTAACAAACCCTAAAAACGTAACAAAACCTAACAAAACCTAACAACCACTAATAACCCCTAAGAACCACTAATAAACCCAAATAACCCCTAAAATCTACTATTAAACCCTAAAATCCCTAATAAACACTAATAAATCATAATAACCTATAATAAACCCTAACAAACTCAATTAGACCCTAATAAATGCTACAAAAGCCTTAAAACCCCTAATATACAATAAAAACACTATTAAACCATAGTAAAACCTAATACTAACTAAAAACCCAAACAAACCCAACAAAACGCTACAAAAACCTCCAAATAATAGCCTAAAAAAACCTACAACCCACTAATAAACCCTAACAAACCCTAATAACCCCAAAATAAATCGTAACAAACCCTAACAACCCCAAATAAATATTAACAAATCCTAAAAACGCAAAATAAATCATAAAAAACTGAAAAAAAAACTTAACAAACCCCTAATAAACTTCAATAAACCCTATCAAAGCATAATAAACCCTAATAAATCGTAATAAACCCAAATACATGCTTCTAACCCCTAATAAGTAAAATAAACCCTACTAAATCCTAAGTAATCCTAAAAAGGATTATAAACCCCAGAAAAAGCTATTAATGCCTACAAAATAACAATAAAACCCTAATATACAATAAAAAACGCTAATAATCTATAACAAATACTAAAGAACACTAATAAACCCTAAAGAACCCTAATAAACCCTAGAGAACCATATTAAACTCTAAAGAACACTAAAAAACCCTTAAGAACCCAAAAAAATGCTAAAACACATTATATAAACCCTAAACACCGCTACAATACCCAAACAAACCCTAAAACACACTAAAAAAACCCTAACAACACCTATCCATCCCGAAAAAACAAATAAACCAATAAAAAACCCCAAAAACCATTAAAAAGCCATCAGATACCATAAAAACCCCTAAACACCCATTAAAAACCCTTAAAAACCCTAAAAACACTACAAACCAGAAACAACTATTAAAACACTAAAAATGATTCAAATAGAAACATAAACCCTAAAAAAGTTACATAAACCCAAAAAATACAACAAAAACACTACAAAGGCAACATAAACAAAAAAACACAACATGAACCCAAAAAACGCTACATAAACCCTAAAAGCACAACATAAACCCTAGAACTGTAACATAAACCCTAAAAACACAACATACACCCTAAAAACGCAACATAAACATTAAAAAACGCTACATGAAACCTAAAAACACAATATTAACCCTAAAAACACTCCATGAACCCTAAAACGTTACATAAACCCTAAAAAATGCAACATAAATGCTACATCCCCCTTAAAAATGATACGTAAACCCAGAAAACCCAACATAACCCATAAAAAATGCTATATAAAACCTAAACACTAAACACGCTACATAGACCCTAAAAACATTACATAAACACTAAAAATGATACATAAAATCTAAAACCACTAACTAAACCCTGAAAATGCTACAAAAACACTAAAAATGCTACATAAACTCTAACAACCCTACACAAACCCTAAAAAATGCTAATAAACCCCAATAGAGCCTAACAAATCATAATAAACCCTAGTAAATTGCAATAAACCCAAATGCACTTTACTAAACCCTAATAAATAAAATAAACCCTAATAATCCCTAATAAATCCTAAATAACCCTAAAAAGGTTGATAAACCCTATAAAAAGCTATTAATTCCTACAAAAGCCCAATAAAACCCTAATATAAAATAAAAATGCTAATAAACTATTACAGATCCTAAAGAACACTAATAAACCCTAAAGAACCATAATAGACCCTAAAGAACCATATTAAACTCTAAAGAACACTAAAAACCCCTAAAGAACCCAAAAAAAATTTTAAAACACATTATATAAACCCTAAAACCACTAGAATACCCAAACAAACCCTAAAACACACTAGAAAACACTAACAACCACAATCAATCCCAAAACAACAAATAAACCCATAACCCCCCCCCCCCCAAAAAAAACCAATTAAAAATCCATCAGATACCTTAAAAAACCATAAAACCCTGTTAACAACCCTTAAAAACCCTAAAAAACACTACAAATCATAAACAACCATTAAAACCCTTAAAAAGGCTTCATATTGATACATAAACCCTAAAAACGTTACCTAAACACAAAAAAAATGCACCAAAACCCCTAAAAACGCAACATAAACCAAAAAACACAACATAAACCCAAAAAACGCTACATAAACCCTAAAAGCACTACATAAACCCAAGAACTGTAACATCTACCCTAAAAAAAACATAACCACTAAAAAACGCAACATAAACATTAAAAAATGCTACATAAAACATAAAAACACAATATAAACCCTAAAAACACTACATGAACCCTAAAAACGTTACATAAACCCAAAAAATGCAACATAAAAATAGTAACAAAACCCTAAAAACCGTAACAAAACCTAACATACCCTAACAACCTCTAATAACAACTAAGAACCACTAATAAACCCAAATAACCCCTAAAACTCACTATTAACCCCTAAAAACCCTAGTAAAAACCAATAAATTGTAATAAACTGTAATAAACCCTAACAAACTCTATTCGACCATAATAAATTCTACAAAAGCCTTAAAACCCCTAATATACAATAAAAACACTATTAAACCATAGTAAAACCTAATAATAACAAAAAACCCAAACAAACCCAACAAAACGCTACAAACCCTAAACCCCAATATAAATCTTAACAAACCTTAACAACCCCAAATAAATCATAACAAATCTTAAAAATGCCAAATAAATCGTAACAAACTGAAACAAACCATAACAAACTCCTAATAAAACGCAATAAACCCTAACAAAGCATAATAAACCCTAATAAATCGTAATAAACCTAAATACATGATACTAAACACTAATAAATAAAATAAACCCTAATAAACCCTAATAAATCCTAAATAACTGTAAAAAAATTTGATAAACCCTAGAAAAAGCTATTTATGCATACAAAAGCACAATAAAACGCTAATAAGCTGTAAAAAATCCTAAAGAACACTAATAAACCCTAAGGAACCCTAATAAACCTTAAAGAACCATATTAAACTCTAAAGAACACTAAAAACCCTAAAGAACCCAAAAAAAATGCTAAAACACATTATATAAACCCTAAAACCTGCTACAACACCCAAACAAACCCTAAAACACACTAAAACCCCTAACAACACCTATCAATCCCAAAAAACAAATAAACCAATAAAAACCCAAAAAACCATTAAAAAGCCACCAAATACCATAAAAACCCCTAAACACCCGTTAATAACCCTTAAAACCCCAAAAAAACAATACAAACCATTAACAACCATTAAAACCCTAAAAAAGGCTTCACATACATACATAAACCCTTAAAAAGTTTCATAAACCCTAAAAAACGCAACAAAAACCCTACAATCGCAACATAAAAAAAAAACACAACATAAACCCCAAAAACGCTACATAAACCCTAAAACCACAACATAAACCCTAGAATTGTAACATAAACCCAAAAAAACACAACATAAACCCTAAAAAGGAAACATAAACATTAAAAACAGCAACATAAAACCTAAAAACATAATATAAACCCTAAAAACAATCCATGAACCCTAAAAACGTTACATAAAACCTAAAAAATGCAACATAAACGCTACATTACCCTTAAAAACGCTACATAAACCCAGAAAATGCAACATAAACCCTAAAAAATGCTACATAAAACCTAAACCCTAAACACTCTACATAAAACCTAAAAACATTACATAAACCCTAAAAATGATACATAAAATCTAAAACCACTAACTAAACCCTAAAAATGATACATAAAAACTAAAAATGCTACATAAACTCTAACAACGCTACACAAACAAAAAAAATGCTACAAAAACCCTAATGATGCTTTAAACCCACAAAAATATTAAACCCTAATATACCATAATGTAAAAAATTAAACCCTAATAAACCACTAATAAACTATAATAATCCCTAAAAACACCATATAATCTTTAAAATCCTAAGAAACATTACTCAACCCTAATAAAACCCCAAAAATACCTAATAAACACAAATAAATGATAATAAAACCTAATAAACCCTAAAACACATTAAAAACCTAAACAACCCTAACCAACCATAATAGACACTAATAGACACTAATAAGCCCTAATAAATTCCAAACAAACCCTAAAAGCCCTAATAAACCATAAATAAATCCAAATTAACCCTACTCAACCCTAATAAACCTTAACACATCATAATAACCCCTAATAAAACCCTACCAAATCCTAATAAAGAAAAAAAAATGCTAGTATGCCATAAAAAATCCCTTGAATCCCTGATTAACTCTAATATAACCTAATAAACCCTAAAAACTCTCACTAACAATAAAAAAATGATCACAAACAATAAAAACACGCTATATTACCTAAAAAGACCTAAAAACACTAATATAACCTAATAAAGACAAAAAAATACTAATATTCCTTAAAAATCCCTAACAACCCTAATAAACCATAATAAACTCTAATATAAACAACGAAACCCTAAAACGCTTACAAACAAAAACAAAACACTCACAAAAAAAATAAAAACATGCTATATTATCTAAATAGACCTAACAAACACTAATATAACCTAATAAAACAATAAACTAATAAACCACTGACAAACCCTAATAAACCCTTAAAATCCCTAATAAACCCTAATAAATACAAATAAACCAAATAAAAACTGAATAAAATGCTAAAAATACCTTCTAAACCCTAATAAACCTTGACAAACCATAAAAAAACCTAAAAAACCCCAACTAAACCCCAATAAACAAAAAAACGCAAACAACCCATTAAAAGCCCTAGAAACCCTAATAAACCATAATAAATTAAAATAATAGAAAAAAAACCATTAAAATGCTCACAAACATGAAAAACATGCTAACAAAACCTAAAAAGTCATTACAACCCCTTGTATATATTACCAAAAACTAAAAAACACTCATATACCCTAATAAAAACAATAATAAACCCTAGTAAACACTAAAAATTCCTAAAAAACCCTAATAAACTATACTCAACCCTAATAAACCCTAATAAAACCCTAAAGATACTGACTCAACCCTAATAAAACCATAAAAATACCTACTCAACCCTAATAATCCTCAACACACCATAATATACCATAATAAACCCCACTAAACCCTAAAAATGAAAATATTCCATTAAAAAGCACTAAAACCCCTAAAAATGCTAATAAATCCTAACAAAGCTAAAAAACGCAAATAAACCCTAATAAACACTACTAAACACTAAAAAACCCTAATATACCCTCTTAAAAATTAATAAACCATAATGAACCATAATAAACCCTAATAAATCCTAAACATACCCAGATATACCATAATATACCGTAATATACTCTAATAAACCCAAGTCAATCCCAATAAAACCCTAAAAATACCTAATAAATCCTAATAAACTTGACACACCATAATAAACCCTAATAAAATCCTAATAACCCCTACCAAACCCTAAAAAATCTAATTTACCATTAAAACCCTAAAACCCTAACAAACCATAATAAATGTAAATTACACCTATAAATCCTAAAAATGATAGTAAACCCTAAAAATACCTCTAATAATAATAGTAGTAATAACATGCATGTTCATGGTTTAAATAATAAATCATAATGCACGTGCATGTGCATATACATGAACATTTTCATGTGAATGATAATAAATAATAAATAATAAATAATAATGCATGTGAATTGCATGTGTATGTTCATGTGCATGTGAATGATAATTAATAATAAATATTAATGCACATCCAAGTGCATGTGCATGTGCATGTGCATGTGCATGTGCATGTGCATGGTAATAAACAATAAATAATAAAATAGTTCACATGAATGTGCATTTTCATGTGAATGATAATAAATAATAAATAATAACACATGTGATAATAGAATAACACAAGTGCATTGTGTGTTCACATGCATGAGGATAAATAATAATAACACATGTTATAATAAAATAATTCGAGTGCATTGCATTTTCATGTGCATGGTAATAAATAATATATAATAATGCACGTGTATATGCATTTAAATGTAATAATAAGGATAATGACGCATGCACGGGCATGGTAACAAATAATAAATAACAATGCACGTGCATTTGCATTTGTATTTGATGATACAAACAACAACAACAACAACAATAATAATAATAGAATAACGCAAGTGCATTGCATGTGCTTGTGCATAGTAGTAAATAATAAATAAATAATAGTATGTAAGAATGCACATGCATATGTATGGTAATAAATTATAAATAACAACACACATGCATGTGGATTTGCATGTGATAATGATAATAATAATTATAATGATAATAATAATAATAACAATAATAATAATAATTGTGATAATAATAATAATAATAATTATTATAAATGAATAATACAAGTGCATTGCCTATGCACATGCATGGTAATAAATAATAAATAATAATGCATGTGAATTTGCATTTTCATATGATGATAATAATAATAACAGTAGTAGTAATAGTAGTAGTAGTAGTAGTAGTAGTAGTAGTACCAACGCATGTGATAATAGAATATTGCATGTGCATTACGTGTGCACATGCATGGTAATAAATAATAAGGTGTTTTCATTGCATTTTCATGGGATGATGACGACGACGATAATAATAATAATAATAATAATAATATTACTATTATTATTATTATTATTAACAATGCATGTGATAATAGAATAACGCACGTGCATTGAATGTTCATGCTTAAGTATTTGCATGTGAATTTGCATGTGCATTTGCATGTGATGATAACAACAACAACAACAACAAAAACCACAATAATAATAATAAGAATAAAAACATATGTGATAATAAAATAACATGTGAGCATTGTATGGACACGTGCATGGTAATAAAAAATAAATAACAATGCAGGTGAATGTGCATGTGCATGTGCATGAGAAGATAATAATAATAATACTAATAACAGTAATAATACAAATAATAATAAAAACAACAACGCATGTGATAATAGAATAACGCACGTGCATTGCATGTGCAGTGCATGATAACAAATAATAACTCATAGCACATGTGATGATAATAATAACAATAATAGTAATATTAATAATAATAGCGCATGTGATAATAGAATAACACACATGTTTTGAATGTGTGCATGTATTGTATTAAATAATAACGCACGTGCATTTTCATTTTCATTTGATGATGATAACAATAATAACAATAATATCAATAATAGTAATAATAACAATAACAATAAAAATGCATGTGATAATAGAATAATGTAGGTGCAATGCATGTGCGTGTGCATGGTAATAATTAATAACTGACGTGCATTTTCATTTTCATGTGATGATAATAATAATAACAATAATAATAATAATTGTAATAATAATAATAATAAGAAAAAAAACAACAACATATGCATGTGCATGGAAATAAATAATATATAAAAAATAAAAATAATAACGCATGTGCATCTTCATTTGCATGTGACGATAATAATAATAATAATAATAGTAACAATAGTAATGATAATTATAATAATGGTAATGATAATAATGATATTGATAATAATGTTAATAATAACGTGTATGATAATAGAACAACACACGTCCTAACAAAACCTAACAATCCCCAAGAACCACTAATAACCCCTAAGAACCACTAATAAACCCAAATAACACCTGAAACGCACTATTAAATCCTAAAACCCTAATAAACACTAATAAATCATAATAACCTATAATAAACCCTAAAAACCCTATTAGACTGTAATAAATGCTACCAAAGCCCAAAAACCCCTAATATGTAATAAAAAACACTATTGAACAATAATAAATCCTAATAACCACTAAAACCCTAACAAACGCAACAAAACGCTACAAAACCCGCCAAATAATAGCCTATAAAACCCTACAACCCACTAATATTCACTAAGAAACCCTAATAACCCCCATAATAAATCGTAACAAACCCTAACAACCCCAAATAAATCGTAAAAAATCTTAACAACGCCAAATAAATCGTAACAAACAAAAACAAACTATAAGAAACCCCTGATAAAATGCAATAAACCCAAAAAATCATAATAAACACTAATAAATCGTAATAAACCCAAATAATCTTTAATAAACCCTAATAAATAAAATAAACACTAAGGATCCCAAAAAATCCTAAATAACTGTAAAAAATGTTGATAAACCCTAGAAAAAGCTATTAATGCCTATAAAAGCCCAATAAAACACTAATATAAAATAAAAATGCTAATAAACCATAACAAATCCTAAACAACAGTAATAAACCCTAAAGAACTGTAATAAACCCTAAATAACCATAATAAACTCTAAAGAACACTAAAATACCCTAAAGAACCAAAAAATGCTAAAACACAATACATAAACCCTAAAAACAGCTACAATTTCCAAACAAACCCAAAAAACACTAAAAACCCTAACAACCCCTATCAATCTTGAAAAAACAAATAAACCCTTAAAACCCCCCAAAAAACCATTGAAAACCCATAAAATACCATAAAAACCATAATAACCCCTTAACAACCCTTAAAAACCCTAAAAACCACTACAAACCATAAACAACCATTAAAACCCTAAAAAGGCAACAAATAGATACATAAACCCAAAAAACGTTACATAAACCATAAAAATGCAACATAACCCCTAAAATGCAACATAAACCAATAAAACGCAACATAAACCCAAAAAATGCTACATAAACCCAAAAGCCACTACATAAACCCTAGAACCGTAACATAAACCCTGAACAACGCAACATAAACATTAAAAATGCTACATAAAACCTAAAAACAAAACATAAACCCTAAAAACACTACATCAACCCTAAAAACATTACATAATCCCTAAAAAATACAACATAAATGCTACATCACCCCTAAAAACGCTACATAAACCCAGAAAACAGAACATAAACCCTAAAAAATGCTACATAAAACTTAAACCCTAAACACGCTACACAAACCCAAAAAACAATACATAAACCATAAAACTGCTGCATAAAACCTAAAAATGAAAAATAAACCCTAAAATCACGACATAAACACTAAAAATTCTACATAAACACAAAAAACTCTACACAAACATTAAAAAATACTACAAAAACCCTAAATATGCTTCAAAACCCTAAAAAATATTAAACCCTAATATACCATAAAATACAAAATTAAACCCTAATAAACACCTAATAAACACTAATAATCCTTAAAAATGCCTTATAATTCATAAAAACCCTAAGAGACTCTATTCAACCCTAATAAAACCCCAAAAATACCTAATAAACCCTAATAAAGGATAATAAAACCTAATAAACCCTAAAAATACGTTAAGAAAACCTAAACAACCCTAACCAACCATAATAGTCACTAATAAACACTAATAAACTGTAATAAACCCCAAACAAACCCTAAATATCTTTAATAAAACATAAATAAATCATAATAAACCCTACTCAAACCTTAACACACCATAATTACCCCTAATAAAACCCTACAAAACCCTAATAATGAAAACAAATCCTAGTATACCTTAAAAAATCCCTAGAAACCCTAATAAACTCCAATATAACCTAATAAACCCTACAAACACTCACAATCAATAAAAAAATCATCCCAAACAATAAAAACACGATATATTACCTAAAAAGACCTAAAAACACTAATATAACCTAATAAAGTCAAAAAACACTAATATACCATAATAGTCCCTATAAACCATAATAAACCATAATAAACTCTAATATAACCTAATAAACCCTAAAAACACTCAAAAACAAAAACAAAATGCTCAAAAACATTAACAAACTCTATATTATCTAAAAAGACTTTACTAACACTAATATAACCTAATAAAATAAATAAACTAATAAACCCCTAACAAACCATAATAACCCCTAAAAATCCCTAATAAAAACTAATAAAAACAAATAAACCCTAATAAAACCACAATAAAACCCTAAAAATACCTTCTCAGTCCTAATAAACCTTGACACACCATAATAAAACCAAATATACCCCAACTAAACCGCAATAAACAAAAAACGTAAACAAACAATTTAAAATCCCTAGAAAACCTAATAAACCATAATAAATTCTAATAAAACCTAATAAACCATAAAAAATTTCACAATCACTAAAAACACGCTAATAAAACCTAGATTTTCCTAACAATCCATCATATATATTAACAAAAACTAAAAAACACTCATATACCCTAATAAAAACACTAAAAACCCCTAGTGAACCCTAAAAATCACTAACAAACACTATTAAACACTACTCAACCCTAATAAACCCTAATAAAACCCTAAAGATACCTACTAAACCCTAATAAAACCCTACAAATACCTACTCAACCTTAATAAATCTTTACACATTATAATAAACCATAATAAACCCCACTAAACCCTAAAAATGAAAATATGCCATTAAAAAGCCCAAAAACCCCTAATAAAGGCTAATTAAACCTAACAAAGCTTGAAAGCACTAATAAACCCTAATAAACACAACTAAACCCTAAAAACCCTAATATACACTGTTAAAAATTAATAAACCCTAATGAATGATAATAAACCATAATAAATCCTAAACATACCAAAATATACCATAATATACCACAATATACCCTAATAAACACTACTCAATCCTAATAAAACCCTAAAAATACATAATAAACCCTAATAAAGCTTAACACACCATAGTAAACGCTAATAAAAACATAATAACCCCCTCCAAACCCCAAAAAACGCAAATATACCATTAAAACCCTTAAAACACTAACAATCCAAAAATAAATGTTAATAACACCTAAAAATTCTAAAAAATGCTAGTAAACCCTAAAAATACCTCTAATAATAATAATTGTAATAATGCTCGTGCATGTGAAAATGCACGTGCATGGTTTAAATAATAAATCATAACGCACATGCATGTTCATATGCATGCGCATTTGCATGTGAATGAAAATAAATAATAAATTATAAATAAAAATGCATGTGAATTACATGTTTATGTGGATGTGCATGTGAATGATAATAAATAATAAATAATAACGCACATTCAAATGCATGTGTATGTGAATGTTCGTGTGCATGTGCATGTGCATGGTAATAAAAAATTAACAATAACCATGACCACATGAATGTGCATTTTCATGTGAATGATGATAAATAATAAATAATAACACATGTGATAATAGAATAATGCACTTGAAATGTGTGTACACGTGCATGAGAATAAATAATAATAACACATGTGATAATAGAATAACATAAGTTCATTGCATTTGCATGTTCATGATAATAAATAATATATAATAACGCACGTGCATGTGCATTTACATGCAATGATAAAGATAATGACGCATGCACGTGCATGGTAATAAATAATATATAACAATGAACGTGCATGTTCATTTGTATTTGATGATACAAACAACAACAACAACAAAAAAACAATAATAATAATAATAATAGAATAATGAAAGTTCATTTCATGTGCACGTGCATAGTAGTAAATAATAAATAAACAATAATAATAAAGAACGCACATGCATGTGCATGTGCCTTTAAATGTGATGATAATATTAATAATAATAATTGTAATAATAATAATAATAACCCATGCACGTGCAAGGTAATAAATAATAAATAACAACGCACATGCATGTGCATTTGCATGTGATAATGATAATGATAATGATAATGATAATAAAAAAATTGTCATAATAATAATAAAAAAATAATAATACAAGTGCATTGCAAATGCACGTTCATGGTAATAAATAATAAATAATAACTAACGTGCATCTACATTTTCATGTGATGATGGTAATAATAACAGTAGTAGTAATAATAGTAGTAGTACTAGTGATAATAGTAGTAGTACCAATGCATATGATAATAGAATATTGCATGTGCATAACGTGTGCATGTGCATAGCAATAAATAATAATGCCTGTGCATTGCATTTTCATGTGCGAATGATGATAAAAATAATAATATTAATATTAATATTAATAATAACAATGCATGTGATAATAGAATAACGTACGTGCATTGAATGTTCGTGTATATGCATTCGCATGTGCATTTTCATGTGTTGATAAGAACAACAACAGGACAAACAACAACAAAAAAACAACCACAATAATAATAATAAAAATAATAATAACAATAATAATAACAACGCATGTGATAATAAAATAACATGTGTGAATTGCATGTGCAGATGCATGGTAATAATAATATAATAATAACGTATGTGCACGTGCATGTTCATGTGCATGTGGATGAGATGATGATAATAATAATAAGAAGAATAGTAATAATAAGTTATATTTGTTTGAAAAAACAACAGACATGACCAAAATGTTTGAAATGGGGTCTCGAAAAACCTAAAAAATCACAGAGTAATTGATAAAGGCATAACTTCTTCTTCTGGTGTCCATTTCCACACCTTGAATAGTCAAACTGAATCTCATGGAATGAGCTATGATAAAAACAGGTTTTAGAGGCTGAACAGACACACAAATAAGAAGTTATGACCATTCTAAGAAAAACTTCACAGGGATTCGTAAATGGAAATGGAGTTTTGGAGGCCTTATGTTGGGTTTCTAAGATTGTAGGGTCTCAAAAATGATTTCAACTGTGTTCAAGTCATCATTCTTTGTATATCTCTTTGCTACTTTTGATTTGATATGTGGTAGAGCTCAAACGGACAACCAGAGCGAAAGTTATGGCCGTTTGAAGTTGGATTTTTATTTGGAGTGGTAGAACTAATATATCTTATATTTCTTGGATCTTCTCATGTTTCTACTAAACTTGGTCCTCACTCATCTCACGATCTTCGATTTTACTGGTCATAGCGCTCAAAAGGAAACCTGAAGGAGAAGTTATGCCTATTTTAGTGATTTGCAGGTTTCTTAGCTTGTTAGGCACTAGGGGAGTTTTCCAATTTAAAACAAAAATAACTTCTGCTACGTGTGTTCATTTTGGCTCTACCACATATCAAATAAAATATTGTGAAAAGATACACACTCTGGTAACCACTGGAACCCTTTATGACATTCTTCAACCCCCCAAAAGACCCAAAATCCCTTTGGATGGTCAAAATATTGGCTTCTGGTGTTCGTTTTGAAATAACTTCTTCTATGGGTGTCCGTTTTTCCACTATCACATATCAAATCGAATCTTGCGACTAGAAATACACTCCTATAACCACTGAAGCACCTTCTCACATCCTTGAAGGCCAAAAAAGGTATTTAAACCCTCCAAAAGTCTATAACTTTTTCTCTGGGAGTCCGTTTTTCCTCGACCATATATCAAATATAAGCTTTCGACTAGATCTACTCATCTGCAACCAATAGGAACACATTATCACGTTCTTAAAGTCCCAAAAGTTCTTTATGTCATACAAAAGACCATAACTTCTGCTCTGGGTTTCCGTTTCACCTCTACCACATATCAAATTGAATTTTACGACTAGCTCTACAAATTTGTGACAACTATAGACAACTAAATAACCCTAACAAACCATGAATAACCCAAAAAACACTATAATCCATTAAAACGATGAAAAACATTAAAAAATTACTAAAAAAGCAAACATACACTAACAAACCCTAATAAACCCTAAAGAACCCTAAAAAACCCTAAAATCCTAACAAGCCCTAAAAAACCCCATGAATCACTAAGAAACTCCAATAAACCCAAAAAAATGACGATACCCTTAAAACCCCTAAGAACCCATAAGAAACCCTAACAAAATCCTAAAACCCCCAACAAAACCCTAACCAACCTAATAAACACTAACACTCCCTTAGAAACACGAACACACCCTTAGAAAACCTAACAAATCCCTAGACACCCTAAATCACTCTAATAAGCACTAATAAATCATAACAAACCCTAAAAACCAATAATAAACCATAATAAACCCTAATAAACCCTAAATCCCATTACTAAACACTAATAAACACTAATAAATCGTAATAAACCCTAAAAACCCTATTAGACCCAAATAAAAGCTACAAAATACCTGAAAACCCAAATACACAACAAAAATTCAATGAAACCATTCAAAATTCTAATATTCACAAAAAAATCCTAACGAACCTGGAAAAACCTGTCAAAACCCTAAAAAACCCTAAAAACCCAAAAATCCCAAAAAACCCTAAAAAACCTTAAAAACCCTAAAACCCTAAAAATTCCTTAAAACCCTAAAAAACCCCCTAAAAACCCTAAAACTCCTAAAAAACAGAAAAAACCCGACAACAACCCTAAAAACCCTAAAATGACCTAAAAACCTCAAAAAACGCTAAAAACCCTAAATCCCCCTAAACACGCGAAAAAACCCTAAAGCCTAAAAATTCCTAACAAAATCATAACCAACCTTATGAAACCCTTAAAACCCTAAAACCCCACTAGAAAACCCTAAAAACCTCAAAAGAAACCCTAATACACCCTAAAGAACCCTAAAAACCCTAAAAACCCTAAAGAACCACTAAAGCCACAAACAACGCTGCATAAACCCTAACAATTGCTACCAAAAACCAAAAATTTCTTGATAGCCAACAAAACACTACAAAACCCCAAAAACGCTAAAATAACCCTAACAAACCCTAAAAAATTCAAACACACCCATAAAAACGAAAAAACGCATAAAACCCCAAACAATTCAAACAAGCCGTAACAAACCCTAAAAACCCCAACAAAACCTAACATACCCTAACAACCACTAATAACCCCTATGAACCACTAATAAACACTAATAACCCCTAAAACCCACTATTAAACCCTAAAAACCCTAATAAACACTAATAAATCGTAATAACCTGTAATAAACCCTAACAAACACTGTTCGACACCAATAAACGCTAACAAAACCCATAATACCCCTAATATACAATAAAAACACTATTAAACCATAATAAACCCTAATAATCACTAAAAACACTAACAAACCCCACAAAACGCTACGAAAACCTCCAAATAATAGCCTACAAAACCCTACAACCCACTAATAAACCCTAAAAACCATTAAAACCCCAAAATAAATCATATCAAACCCACACAACCCCAAATAAATCGTAACAAATCCTAACAATGCCAAATACATCGTAACAAACTGAAACAAACCATAACAAACCCTTAATAAACCACAATAACCCCTAACAAAGCATAATAAACCCTAATAAATCGTAATAAACCCAAATACACGTTACTAAACCATAATAAATAAAATAAACCCTAATAAATCCTAAATAACCCTAAAAAAGGTTGATAAAACCTTGAAAATTATATTAAAGGCTACAAAAGCCCAATAAAACCCTAAAATACAATAAAATTCTAATAAATAGTAAAAAATCCTAAAGAACACTAATAAACAATAAAAACCCCTAACAAACCCTAAAGTACCATATTAAACTCTAAAGAACACTAAGAAACACTAATGAACCCAAAAACGCTAAAAACATTATATAAACCCTAAAAACAACTACAATACCCAAACAAACCCTAAAACACACTAAAAAGCCCTAATAACCCCTATCAATCCCAAAAAAATCTATAAACACATAAAACCCCCCAAAACAATTAAAAAGCCATGATATACCATAAAAACCATAAGAACCTGTTAACAACCCATAAAACCCCTAAAAACCCTACAAACCATAATAAACCATTAAAACCCTAAAAAAGGCTTCAAATAGATACATAAACCCTAAAAATGTTCCATAAACCCTAAAAAATTCAACAAAACCCCTAAAAACGCAACCTAAACCAAAAAAACGCAACATAAACACAAAAATGCAACATGAACCCTAAAAGCAATACATAAACCCTAGAACTGTAACATAAACCCTAAAAACACAACATAAACCTTAAAAAACTTAACATAAACATTAAAAAATTCTATATAAAGCCTAAAAACACAACATAAACCCTAAAAACACTACATGAACGCAAAAAACATTACATAAACCCTAAAAAATGCAACATAAATGCTACATCACCCCTAAAAACTCTATATAATCTTAGAAAACGCAACATAAACCCTAAAAACACTCCATGAACCCTAAAAACGTTACATAAAACCTAAAAAATGCAACATAAATGCTACATTACCCTTAAAAACGCTACATAAACCCAGAAAACGCAACATAAACCCTATAAAATGATACATAAAACCTAAACCCTAAACACGCTACATAAACCCTAAAAACATTACATAAACCCTAAAAATGATACATAAAATCTAAAACCACTAACTAAACCATAAAAATGCTACATAAACACTAAAAATGCTACATAAACTCTAACAACGTTACACAAACCCAAAAAAATGCTACAAAAACCCTTAAGATGCTTTAAACCCACAAAAATATTAAACCCTAATATAACATAATGTAACAAATTAAACCCTAACAAACCACTAATAAACTATAATAATAACTAAAAACACCATATAATCTCTAAAATCCTAAAAAACTCTACTCAACCCTAATAAAACCCCAAAAATACCTAATAAACGCTAATAAATGATAATAAAACCTAATAAACCCTAAAAACACATTAAAAACCTATACAACCCTAACCAGCCCTAATAAACACTAATAAACACTAATAAGTCCTAATAAATCCCAAAAAAACCCTAAAAAGCCCTAATAAACCATAAATAAAGCCAAATTAACCCTACTCAGCCCTAACAAACCTTGACACATCATAGTAACCCCTAATAAAACCCTACCAAATCCTAATAAAGAAACAAATGCTAGTATGCCTTAAAAAATCCCTTGAATCCCTGATTAACTCTAATATAACCTAATAAACAATAAAAATGCTCACAAACAATAAAAAATGATCACAAACAATAAAAACACGCTATATTACCTAAAAAGACCTAAAAACACTAATATAACCTAATAAAGACAAAAAAAATACTATTATACCTTAAAAATCCCTAAATACCCTAATAAACCATAATAAACTCTAATATAATCAAAGAAACCCTAAAACGCTTTCAAAAAAAATAAATGCTCACAAACAATAAAAACATGTTATATTATCTAAATAGACCTAACAAACACTAATATAACCTAATAAAACAATAAACTAATAAACCCCTGACAAACCCTAATAAACACTTAAAATCCCTAATAAACCCTAATAAATACAAATAAACCAAATAAGAACTGAATAAAACCCTAAAAATACCTTCTAAATCCTAATAAACCTTGACACACCGGAACAAAACCTAAAAAACCCCAACCAAACCCCAATAAAAAAAATGAAAACAAGCCATTAAAAAGCCCTAGAAACCCTAATAAACCATAATAAATTAAAATAAAAGCAAATAAACCATTAAAATGCTCACAAACACGAAAAACATGCTAATAAAACCTAAAAAGTCATAACAACACCATGTATATATTACCAAAAACTAAAAAACACTCATATACCCTAAATAAAACACTAACAAACCCTTGTAATCGCTAAAAATCCCTAACAAACCCTAATAAACTGTACTCGACCCTAATAAACCCTAATAAAACCCTAAAGATACCGACTCAACCCTAATATAACCATAAAAATACCTACTCAACCCTAATAATCCTTAACACACCATAATATACCATAATAAACCCCACTAAACCCTAAAAACGAAAATATTCCATTAAAAAGCACTAAAACCCCTAAAAATGCTAATAAATCCTAACAAATCTTAAAAGCGCTAATAAACCCTAATAAACACTACTAAACACTAAAAACCCCTAATATACCCTCTTAAAAGTTAATAAACCATAATGATCCATAATAAACCCTAATAAATCCTAAACATACACAAATACACCATAATATACCGTAATATACCATAATAAACCCAAGTCAATCCTAATAAAACCCTAAAAATACCTAATAAATCTTAATAAACTTGACACACCATAATAAACCCTAATAAAATCCTAATAACCCCCACCAAACCCTAAAAACTCGAATTTACCATTAAAACCCTAAAACCCTAACAAACCATAATAAATGTTAATTACACCTATAAATCCTAAAAATGATAGTAAACCCTAAAAATACATTTAATAATAATAGTAGTAATAACATGCTTGTTCATGGTTTAAATAATAAATCATAACGCACGTGCATGTGCATATGCATGCACATTTTCATGTGAATGATAATAAATAATAAGGCATGTGAATTGCATGTGTATGTTCATGTGAATGTGAATGATAATTAATAATAAATATTAATGCACATCCAAGTGCATGGGCATGTGCATATGCATGTGCATGTGCATGGTAATAAACAATAAATAATAACATAGTCCACATGAATGTGCATTTTCATGTGAATGATAATAAATAATAAATAATAACACATGTGATAATAGAATAACCCAAGTGCATTGCGTGTGCACATTCATGAGGATAAATAATAATAACACATGTTATATTAAAATAATGCAAGTGCATTGCATTTTCATGTGCATGGTAATAAATAATATATAATAATGCACGTGTATGTGCATTTAAATGTAATGATAAGGATAATGACGCATGCAAGGGCATGGTAATAAATAATAAACAACAATGTACGTGCATTTGCATTTGTATTTGATGATACAAACAACAAAAACAACAATAATATTAATAATAGAATAACGCATGTGCATTGCATGTGCTTGTGCATAGTAGTTAATAATAAATAAATAATAGTAAATAAGAACGTACATGCATGTGTCTGGTAATAAATTATAAATAACAACACACATGCATGTGGATTTTCATGTGATAATGATAATAATAATGATAATGATAATAATAATAATAATAATAATAATAATAATAACTGTGATAATAATTATTATTATTATTTTTATTATTATAAATGAATAAAACAAGTGCATTGCATATGCACATGCATGGTAATAAATAATAAATAATAACGCATGTGAATTTGCATTTGCATTTGCATATGATGATAATAATAATAATAATAGTCGTAGTAGTAGTAGTAGTAGTAGTACCAACGCATGTGATAATAGAATATTGCATGTGCATTACATGTGCACATGCATGGTAATAAATAATAACGTGTGTGCATTGCATTTTCATGGGATGATGATGACGATGATAATAATAATAATAATAATAATAATAATAATATTATTATTATTATTATTATTATTATTATTATTAACAATGCATGTGATAATAGAATAACGCACGTGCATTGAATGTGCATGTTTAAGTATTTGCATGTGAATTTGCATGTGCATTTGCATGTGATGATAACAACAACAACAACAACAAAAACCACAATAATAATAATAATAATAACAACGTATGTGATAATAAAATAACATGTGAGAATTGTATGGGCACGTGCATGGTAATAAAAAATAAATAATAATGCAGGTGAATGTGCATGTGCATGTGCATGAGAAGATAATAACAATAATACTAATAACAATAATAATACTAATAATAATAAAAACAACAATGCATGTGATAATAGAATAACGCACGTGCATTGCATGTGTAGTGCATGATAATAAATAATAACTCATAGAACATGTGATGATAATAATAACAATAATAGTAATATTAATAATAATAGTGCATGTGATAATAGAATAACACACAAGTATTGAATGTGTGCATGTATGGTATTAAATAATAATGCATTTTCATTTGCATTTTAATTTGATTATAATAACAATAACAACAATAATAACAATAATAGTAATAATAACAATAACAATAAAAATGCATGTGATAATAGAATAATGTAGGTGTAATGCGTGTGCGTGTGCATGGTAATATTTAATAACGGATGTGCATTTTCATTTTCATGTGATGATAATAATAATAACAATAATAATAATAATTGTAATAATAATAATAATAATAAGAACAACAACAACAACATATGCACGTGCATGGAAATAAATAATATATAATAAATAAAAAATAATAACGCATGTGCATCTTCATTTGCATTTGACGATAATAATAATAATAATAATAGTAACAATAGTAATGATAATTATAATAATGATAATGATAATAATGATATTGATAATAATGATAATACTAACGTGTATGATAATAGAACAACACCCGTCCTAACAAACCCAAACACAACCTAACAAACCCCAAGAACCACTAATAACCCCTAAGAACCACTAATAAACCCAAATAGCACCTGAAACACACTATTAAATCCTAAAACCCTAATAAACACTAATAAATCATAATAACCTGTAATAAACCCTAAAAACCCTATTAGACTCTAATAAATGCTACAAAAGCCCAAAAACCCTATTATATAATAAAAAACACTATTGAACAATAATAAATCCTAATAATCACTAAAACCCTAAAAAACGCAACAAAACGCTACAAAACCCGCCAAATAAGAGTCTATAAAACCCTACAACCCACTAATAATCCCTAACAAACCCTAATAACCCCATAATAAATCGTTACAAATCCAAACAACCCCAAATAAATCGTAAAAAATCTTAACAACGCCAAATAAATCGTAACAAACTGAAACAAACTATAAGAAACCCCTGATAAAACGCAATAAACCCTAAAAATCATAATAAACCCAAATAAACGTTAATAAACCCTAATAAATAAAATAAACACTAAGGATCCCTAAAAATCCTAAATAACCCTAAAAGGTTGATAAACCCTAGAAAAAGCTATTAATGCCTATAAGAGCCCAATAAAAAACTAATATACAATAAAAATGATAATAAACCATAACAAATCCTAAAGAACAGTAATAAACCCTAAAGAACCCTAATAAACCCTAAATAACCATAATAAACTCTAAAGGACACTAAAATACCCTAAAGAACCAAAAAATGCTAAAACACATTACATAAAACCTAAAAACTGATACAATTTCCAAACAAACCCTAAAACACACTAAAAACCCTATCAACGCCTATCAATCTTGAAAAAACAAATAAACCCTTCAAAAACCCCAAAAAACCATTAAAAACCCATCAAATACCATAAAAACTATAATAACCCCTTAACAACCCTTAACAACCCTAAAAACCACTACAAACCATAAACAACCATTAAAACCCTAAAAAGGAAACAAATAGATACATAAACACAAAAAACGTTACATAAACCATAAAAATGCAACATAACCCCTAAAAACACAACATAAACCAATAAAACACAACATAAACCCAAAAAATGCTACATAAACCCAAAAGGCACTACATAAACCCTAGAACCGTAACCTAAACCCTAAACAACGCAACATAAACATTAAAAACGCTACATAAAACCTAAAAACAAAACATAAACCCTAAAAACACTACATCAACCCTAAAAACTTTATATAATCCCTAAAAAATGCAACATAAATGCTACATCACCCCTAAAAACGCTACATAAACCCAGAAAACATAACATAATCCATAAAAAATGCTACATAAAACCTAAACCCTTAACACGCTACACAAACCCAAAAAACATTACATAAACCATAAAACTGCTGCATAAAACCTAAAACTGCTAACTAAACCCTAAAAGTGTGACATAAACACTAAAAATTCTACATAAACACAAACAACTCTACACAAACATTAAAAAATACTACAAAAACCCTAAAGACGCTTCAAAACCCTAAAAATATTAAACCCTAATATACCATAAAATACAAAAATAAACCCTAATAAACCCTTAATAAACTCTAATAATCCTTAAAAATTCCTTATAATCCATAAAAACCCTAAGAGACTCTATTCAACCCTAATAAAACACCAAAAATACCTAATAAACCCTAATAAAGGATAATAAAACCTAATAAACCCTAAAAACACGTTAAGAAAACCTAAACAACCCTAACCAACCCTAATAGACACTAATAAACACTAATAAACTGTAATAAACCCCAAACAAACACTAAATATCTTTAATAAACCATAAATAAATCCTAATAAACCCTACTCAAACCTAACAAACCTTAACACACCATAATTACCCCTAATAAAACCCTACAAAACCCTAATAATGAATACAAATGATTGTGTACCTTAAAAAATCCCTAGAAACCCTAATAAACTCTAATATTACCTAATAAACCCTAAAAACACTCACAATCAATAAAAAATGATCACAAACAATAAAAACACGCTATATTACCTAAAAAGACCTAAAAACACTAATATAACCTAATAATGTCAAAAAAACACTAATATACCATAATAATCCCTATAAACCATAATAAACCATAATAAACTCTAATATAACCTAATAATCCCTGAAAAACACACAAACAAAAACAAAATGCTCAAAAACAATAAAAACGGTATATTATCTAAAAAGACATTAATAACACTAATATATCCTAATAAAACAAATAAACTAATATACCCCTAACAAACCCTAATAACCCCTAAAAATCCCTAGTAAACCCTAATAAAAACAAATAAACCCTAATAAAACCATAATAAAACCCTAAAAATACCTTCTCAGTCCTAATAAACCTTGACACAACATAATAAAACCAAATATAACCCAACTAAACCGCAATAAACAAAAAACGCAAACAAACCATTAAAAAGCCCTATAAAACCTAATAAACCATAATAAATTCTAATAAAACCTAATAAACCATAAAATTGTTTACAATCACTAAAAACACACTAATAAAACCTAGAATTTCCTAACAATCCCTCATATATATTAACAAAAACTAAAAAACACTCATATACCCTAATAAAAACACTAAAAACCCCTAGTGAACCCTAAAAATCACTAACAAACACTAATAAACACTACTCAACCCTAATAAACCCTAATAAAACCCAATAGATACCTACTAAACCCTAATAAAACCCTACAAATACCTACTCAACCCTAATAAATCTTAACACACTATAATAAACCATAATAAACCCCACTAAACCCTAAAAATGTAAATATACCATTAAAAAGCCCTAAAACCCCTAATAAAGGCTAATTAATCCTAACAAAGCTTAAAAGCACTAATAAACCCTAATAAACACTACTAAACCCTAAAAAACCCTAATATACCCTCTTAAAAATTAATAAACCCTAATGAATGATAATAAACCATAATAAATCCTAAACATACCAAAATATACCATAATATACCATAATATACCCTAATAAACACTACCCAATCCTAATAAAACCCTAAAAATACCTAATAAACCCTAATAAAGCTTAACACACCATAGTAAACGCTAATAAAAACATAATAACCCCCACCAAACCCCAAAAAACGCAAATATACCATTAAAACCCCTAAAACCCTAACAATCCAAAAAAAAATGTTAATAACACCTAAAAATTCTAAAAAATTCTAGTAAACCCTAAAAATACCTCTAATAATAATAATTGTAATAACGCTCGTGCATGTGCACATGCACATGCATGGTTTAAATAATAAATCATAACGCACATGCATGTGCCTTTGCTTGCGCATATGCATGTGAATGAAAATAAATAATAAATAATAAATAATAATGCATGTGAATTACATGTGTATGTGGATGTGCATGTGAATGATAATAAATAATAAATAATAACGCACATCCAAATTCATGTGTATGTGAAAGTTCGTGTGCATGTGCATGTGCATGGTAATAAACACTGAACAATAACCATGACCACATGAATGTACATTTGCATTTGAATGATAATAAATAATAAATAATAACACATGTGATAATAGAATAATGAACTTGCATTGCGTGTGCACGTGCATGAGAATAAATATTAATAACACATGTGATAATAGAATAACATATGTGCATTGCATTTGTAGGTTCATGATAATAAATAATATATAATAACGCATGTGCATGTGCATTTACATGCAATGATAATGATAATGACGCATGCATGTGCATGGTAATAAAAAATAAATAACAACGCACGTGCATGTGCATTTATATTTGATGATACAAACAACAACAACAACAACAACAACAACAACAAAAACAATAATAATAATAGAATAATGAAAGTTAATTTCATGTGCACGTGTATAGTAGTAAATAATAAATAAATAATAATAATAAAGAACGTACATGCATGTGCATGTGCCTTTAAATGTGATGATAATATTAATAATAATAATTGTAATAATAATAATAATAACCCATGCACGTGCAAGGTAATAAATAATAAATAACAACGCACATGCATGTGCATTTTCATGTGATAATGATAATAATAATGACAATGATAATAATAATAAAAAAATTGTGATAATAATAATAATAATAAAATAATAATACAAGTGCATTTCATATTCACATTCATGGTAATAAATAATAAATAATAACTAACGTGCATCTACATTTTCATGTGATGATAGTAATAATAATAGTAGCATTAATAATAGTAGTAGTAGTAGTGATAACAGTAGTAGTACCAATGCATGTGATAATAGAATATTGCATGTGCATAACGTGTGCATGTGCATAGTAATAAATAATAACGCCTGTGCATTGCATTTGCATGTGCTGATGATGATAATAATAATAATATTAATATTAATAATTTTAATAATAACAGTGCATGTGATAATAGAATAATGCACGTGCATTGAATGTTCGTGTATGTGCATTCTCATGTGCATTTTCATGTGTTAATAAGAACAAAAACAAGACAAACAACAACAAAAACAACAACCACAATAATAATAATAAAAATAATAATAACAATAATAATAACAATGCATGTGATAATAAAATAACGTGTGTGAATTGCATGTGCACATGCATGGTAATAATAATATAATAATAACTCATTTGAATGTGCATGTTCTTGTGGATGAGATGATGATAATAATAATAATAAGAACAGTAATAATAAGTTATAGGTGTTTGAAAAAACATGAGACAAGACCAAAATGTTAGAAATGGGGTCTCGAAAAACCTAACAAATCACAGAGTAATTGATAAAGGAATAACTTCTTCTTATGGTGTCCATTTCCACACCTTGAATAGTCAAACTGAATCTCATGGAATGAGCTATGATAAAAATAGGTGTTGGAGGCCTAACCGACACACAAATCAAAAGTTATGACCATTTTAAGAAAAAAATCACAGGGATCCGTAAACGGAAATGGAGTTTTGGAGGCCTTATGTTGGGTTTCTAAGATTTTAGGGTCACATAAATGATTTGAACTATGTTCAAGTCATCTTTAATTGTAGATCTCTTCACTGCTTTTGATTTGATATGTGGTAGAGCTCAAACGGACAACCGGAGCGAAAGTTATGGACGTTTGAAGATGGACTTTTATTTGGATTGGTATAACTAATATATCTTATATTTCTTTGATCTTCTCATGTTTCTACTAAACTTGGTCCTCACTCATCTCACGAGCATCGATTTTACTGGTCACAGCGCTCAAATGGAAACTTGAAGGAGAAGTTATGCCTATTTTAGTGATTTGCGGGTTTCTTTGCTTTTTAGGCACTAGGAGTGTTTTCCAATTTAAAACGAAAATAACTTCGGCTACATGTGTTCATTTTTGCTCAACCATATATCAAATATAATATTGTGAAAAGATACACACTTTGGTAACCACTGGAACCCTTTATGACATTCTTTAACCCCCCGGAAGACCCAAAATACATTTGGATGGTCAAAAGATTGGCTTCTGGTGTCTGTTTTGAAATAACTTCTTCTATGGGTGTCCGTTTTTCCACTATCACATATCAAATCAAATCTAGAGACTAGAACTACACTCCTATAACCACTGAAGCACCTTCTCACATCCTTGAAGGCCCAAAAAGGTACTTAAACCGTCCAAAAGACCATAACTTTTTCTCTGGGAGTCTGTTTTGCCTCGACCATATATCAAATATAAGCTTTCGACAAGATCTACTCATCTTCAACCAATAAGAACACATTATCACATTCTTAAAGTCCCAAAAGTTTTTATGTCCTACAAAAGTCCATAACTTCTACTTTGGGTTTCTGTTTCACCTCTACCACATATCAAATTGAATTTTACGACTAGCTCTACACATCTGTGACAACTATAGACAACTAAATAACCCTAACAAACCATGAATAACCCCATAAATGCTATAATCCATTAAAACCATGAAAAACACTAAAAAAATACTAAAAAACCTAACATACACTAACAAACCCTAACAAACCCTAAAAACCCCTAAAACCCTAACAAGCCCTAAAAACCCCCATGAATCACTAAGAAACTCCAATAAACCCAAAAAAATGACGATGCCATTCAAACACCTAAGAACCCATAAGAAACCCTAACAAAACCCTAAAACCCCCAAAAAAACCCTAACCAACCTAATAAACACTAACACTCCCTTAGAAACACAAACACACCCTTATAAAACCTAACGGACCCCTAGACAACCTAAATCACTCTAATAAGCACTAATAAATCCTAACAAACCCTACCAACCAATAATAAACCATAATAAACCCTAATAAACCCTAAATCTCATTACTAAACACTAATAAACACTAATAAATCGTTATAAACCCTAAAAACCTTATTAGACCCAAATCAAAGCTACAAAATACCTAAAAACCCAAAATTACAACAAAAATTCAATTAAACCATTCAAAATTCCAATATTCACAAAAAAACCCTAACAAACCTGGCAAAACCTGTCAAAACCCTAAAAACCCAAAAAACCCAAAAAACCTTAAAAATCCTTAAAAACCCTAAAACCCTAAAAATTCCTTAAAATCCTAAAAAACCCCTAAAAACCTAAAACTCCTAAAAACAGAAAAAACCGAAAAAACCCAAAAACAACCCTAAAAACCATAAAATGACCTAAAAATCTCAAAAAACGCTAAAAACCCTAAATCCCCCTAAACACGCTAAAAAACCCTAAATCCTAAAAATTCCTAACAAAATCCTAACCAACCTTATGAAACCCGTAAAACCCTAAAAACCCACTAGCAAACCCTAAAACCCTCAAAAGAAACCCTAATACAGCATAAAGAACCCTAAAAAACCCTAAAAACCCTAAAGAACCACTAAAGCCACAAACAATGCTGCATAAACCCTAACAATTGCTACCAAAAACCGAAAAATGCTTGAAAGCCAAAAAAACACTACAAAACCCCAAAAAACCCTAAAATAACCATAACAAAGCATAAAAAATTCAAACACACCCATAAAAACCAAAAAACGCATAAAACCCCAAACAACTCAAACAAACCGTAACAAACCCTAAAAACCCCAACATATCCTAACAAACCCTAAAAACCACTAATAACCCCTATAAACCACTAATAAACACTAATAACCCCTAAAACCCACTATTAAACCCTAAAACCCTAAAAACACTAATAAATCGTAATAACCGGTAATAAACCCTAACAAACTCTGTTAGACCCCAATACACGCTAAAAATTCCCTAATACCCCTAATATACAATTAAAAACACTATTAAACCATAATAAACCCGAATAATCACTAAAAACACTAACAAACCGCACAAAACTCTACAAAAACCTCCAAATAATAGCCTAAAAAACCCTACAACCCACTAATAAATCCTAAAAACCCTAAAAACCCCAAAATAAATCGTATCAAACTCGAACAACCCCAAATAAATCGTAACAAATCCTAACAATGCCAAATACATCGTAACAAACTGAAACAAACCATAACAAACCCCTAATAAACCACAATAAACCCTAACAAAGCATAATAAACCCTAATAAATCGTAATAAACCCAAATACACGTTAATAAACCATAATAAATAAAATAAACCCTAATAAATCCTAAATAACCCTAAAAAAGGTTGATAAAACCTAGAAAATCATATTAATGGCTACAAAAGCCCAATAAAATCCTAATATACAATAAAAAGCTAATAAATAGTAAAAAATCCTAAAGAACAATAATAAATAATAAAAATCCCTAACAAACCCTAAAGTACCATATTAAACTCTAAAGAACACTAAGAAACACTAAAGAACCCACAAAAAGGCTAAAAACATTATATAAACCCTAAAAACTGCTACAATACCCAAACAAACCCTAAAACACACTAAAAAGCCCTAATAACACCTATCAATCCCAAAAAAACCAATAAACACATAAAAACCCCCAGAAACCACTAAAAATCCATGAGATACCATAAAACCCATAAAAACCCGTTAACAACCCTTAAAACCCCTAAAAACCCTACAAACCATAAAAACCCATTAAAACCATAAAAAAAGGCTTCAAATAGATACATAAACCCTAAAAATGTTACATAAACCCTAAAAAATTCAACAAAACCCATAAAAATGCAACCTAAACCAAAAAATGCAACATAAACCCAAAAATGCTACATAAACCCTAAAAGCGCTAATAAACCCTAGAACTGTAACATAAAAAATAAAAAACACAACATAAACCCTAAAAAACATAGCATAAACATTAAAAAATGCTACATAAAGCCTAAAAACACAATATAAACCCTAAAAACACTACATGAACGCTAAAAACATTACATGAACCCTAAAAATGCAACATACATGCTACATCACCCCTAAAAACTCTATATAAACCCAGAAAATGTGACATAAACCCTAAAAAATGCTATATAAATTCTAAACTCTAAACACCCTACATAAACCCTAAAAACATTACAAAAACCCTAAAAATGATACATAAAACCTATAAATACTAACTAAACCCTAAAAATGATACATAAGCACTAAAAATGCTACATAAACTCTAGTAACGCTACACAAAACCTAAAAATGCTACAAAAACCCTAAAGATGCTTCAAAACCCTCAAAAATAGTAAACCCTAATATACCATAATATAAAAAATTAAACCCTAGTAAACCCGTAATAATCCCCTAAAGAACCACTAAAGCCACTAACAACACTACATAAACCCAAATAATTGCTAAAAAACCAAAAAATGATTCAAAACACAAAAAATGCAACAAAACCACCAAAAATGCTAAAATAACCCTAACAAAGCATAAAAATCCAAACACACCCATAAAACCCAAAAAATGCATAAAACCCCAAACAACTCAAATGAACCGTAACAAACCCTAAAAACCCTAACAAAACCTAACAAACCCTAACAACCACTAAAAACCCCTAAGAACCACTAATAAACCCTTACAACCCCTAAAACCCACTATTAAAACCTAAAACCCCTAATAAACACTAATAAATCGTAATAACCTATAAGAAACCCTAAAAAATATATTACACACTAATAAATGGTACAAAAGCCCTAAAATCCCTAATATACAATAAAAACACTATTAAACCATAATAAACTCTAATAATCACTAAAAACCCTATCAAATCCGACAAAACGCTACAAAAACCTACAAATAATAGCCTACAAAACCCTACAACCCACTAATAAACCCTAACGAACCCTAATAACCCCAAAATAAATCGTAACAAACCCTAAAAACCCCAAGTAAATCATAAAAAATCCTAACAATTCCAAATAAATCGTAACAAACTGAAACAAACCATAACAAACCCCTAATAAACCACAATAAACCCTAACAAAGCATAATAAACCCTAATAAATCGTAATAAATCCAAATACAAGTGACTAAACCCTAATAAAAAAATTAAACCCTCATAAATCATAAATAACCATAAATAAGGTCGATAAACCCTAGAAAAAGCTATTAATGCCTACAAAATCCCACTAAAACCCTAATATTCAATAAAAATGCTAATAAACTGTAAAAAATCCTAAAGAACTCTAATAAAACCTAAACAACCCTAATAAACCCTGAAGAACCATATTAAACTCTAAAGAACACTAAAAAACACTAAAGAACCCAAAAAAATGCTAAAACACATTATATAAACCCTAAAACCGCAACCATACCCAAACAAACCCAAAGACATACTAAAACACACTAACAACCCCTATCAATCCAAAAACAATAAGCCCATAAAAACACCCAAAAACCATTAAAAAACCATCAAATACCATTAAAAACCATAAACACCCAATAACAAACATTAAAAACCCAAAAATACACTAAAAATAATAAAAACCCATTAAAACCCTAAAAAATGCTTCAAATAGATACATAAACCCTAAAAACATTACATAAACCCTAAAAACGCAACAAACCCCGTAAAAACACAACATAAACCAAAAAATGCAACATGAACCCAAAAAATGCTACATAAACCCTAAAAGCACTACATTAACCTAGAACTGAAATATAAACCTTAAAAACACAACATAAACTCTAAAAACTCAACATAACCATTAAAAAACTCTACATAAAACCTAAAAACACATTATAAACCCTAAAAGCACTCCATGAACCCTAAAAACATTACATAAACCCTAAATATGCAACATAAACACTACATCACCCCTAAAAACTCTACATAAACCCATAAAACGCAACATAACCCCTAAAAATTTCTATATAAAACCTTAACCCTAAACATGCTTCATAAACCCTAAAAACATTAAATAAACCCTAAAAACGATACATAAAATCTAAAACCGCTAACTAAACCATAAAAATGCTACATAAACACTAAAAATGCTACATAAACTCTAAAAACTCTACACAAACCCTAAAAAAATGCTACAAAAACCCTAAAGAAGATTTAAAACCCTAAAAAATATTAAACCCAAATATACCATAATATAAAAAATTAAACCCTAATAAACCCCTAATAAACTCTAATAATCCCTAAAAACACTTATAATCCCTAAAATCTTAATAAACACTACTCAACCCTAATAAAACCACAAAAATACCTAATAAACCCTAATAAATGATAATAAAACCTAATAAACCCTAAAGGCACATTAAGAAAACCTAAACAACCCTAACCAACCCTAATAGACACTAATAAACACAAATAAACCCTAATAAACCCCAAACAAACCCTAAATAGCCCTAATAAACCATAAATAAAGCCAAATAAACCCTACTCAACCCAAACAAACCTTAACACACCATAATAAACCCTAATAAGATCCTACAAAATCTAAATAAAGGAATAAAGGATAGTATACCTTAAAAAATCCCTAGAATTGCTGATAAACTCTAATATAACCTAATAAACACTAAAAACGATCAAAAATAATAAAAAACTATCACAAACAATAAAAATGCACTATCTTACCTAAAAATACCTAAAACATTAATATAACCTAATAAAGACAAAAAACTCTAATATACCATAAAATCCCTAGAAACCCTAATAAACCATAATAAACACTAATATAACCAAAGAAACCCTAAAACGCTCACAAACAAAAAAACACTCACAAACAATAAAAACATACAATATTATCTAAAAAGACCTAACAAACACTAATATAACCTAATAAAACAAAAAAAAAACTAATAAACCCCCAACAAACCCAAATAAACCCTAAAAAACCCTAATAAACCCTAATAAAAATGAATAAACCCTAATAAAACCCTAAAAATACCTTCTCAACCCTTATAAACCTTGACACGCCATAAAAAAACCTAATTAAACCCAATGAAACTCCAATAAACAAAAAAATGCAAACAAACCATTAAAAAGCCCTAGAAACCCTAACAAATATTAATAAATTCTAATAAAACCTAATAAACCAGAAAAAATGATCACAAACACTAAAAACACACTAATAAAACATAAATATTCATAACAACCCCTGATATATATTAACAAAAACTTGAAAACACTCATATACCCTAATAAAAACACTAACAAACCCTAATAAACCGTACTCTACCCTAATAAACCCTAATATAACATTAAATATACCGACTCAACCCTAATAAAACCCTAAAAATACCTACTCAGCCCTAATAAACCTTAACACACCATAATAAACCATAATAAACCCCACTATGCCCTAAAAAACTCAAATATACCATTCAAAACCCCTAAAACCCCTAATAAATGCTAATAAAACCTAACATAACTTAAAAGCGATAATAAACCTGAATAAACACTACTAAACACTAAAAAACCCTAATATACCCTCTTAAAAATTAATAACCCATAATGAACCATAATAAACCCTATTAAATCCTAAACACACCCAAATATACCATAATATACCATAATATACCCTAATAAACCCAACTCAACCTAATAAAACCCTAAAAATACCTAATAAATCCTAATATACATTGAAACACCATAATAAATCCTAATAAAATCCTAATAACCCCAACCATACCCTAAAAATTCTAATATACCATTAAAACCCCAACAAACCATAATAAATGTTAATAACACCTAAAAATCCTAAAAAATGAAAGTAAATCCTAAAAATACCTCTAATAATAATCGTCGTAATAACGCACTTTCATGTGCATGTGCATGCGCATGGTTTAAATAATAAATCATAACGTATGTGTATGTGCATATGCATGTGCATTTGCATGTGAATGATAATAAATAATAAATTATAAATAATAATTCATGTGAATTGCATGTGTTTGTGCATGTGCATGTGAATGACAATAAATAATAAATAATAACGCACATCCAAGTGTAAGTGCATGTGCATGTGCATGTGCATGGTAATAAACAATAAACAATAGCAAAGTCCACATGAATGTGAATTTGCTTGTGAATGATAATAAGTAATAAATAATAACACATGTGGTAATAGAATAACACAACTGCATTGTGTGTGCGCATGCATGGGAATAAATAATAATAACACATGTGATAATAGAATAACGCAAGTGCATTGCATTTTCATGTGCATGGTAATAAATAATATATAATAACGCATGTGTATGTGAATTTACATGTAATGATAATGATAATGACACATGCACATCCATGGTAATAAATAATAAATAACAACACACATACATGTACGTTTGTATTTGATGATACAAACAACAACCACAACGACAACAACAACAACAATAACAATAATAATAATAATAATAATAATAATAATAATAATTTAATAACATAAGTGCATTGCATGTGCACGTGCATAGTTTTAAATAATAAATAAATAATAGTAAATAAGAACCCACATGTATGTGCATGTGCATTTACATTTGAGAATAATATCAATAATACTAATTGTAATAATAATAATAATAATAATAATGAATTCACGTGCATGGTAATAAATAATAAACTACAACGCACATGTGTGTGGTTTTTCATGTTGTAATGATAATAATAATGATAATGATAATAATAATAATAATAATAATAATAATGATAACTGTGATAAAAATGATAATAATAATAAAATAATAATTCAAGTGCATTGCATATACATGTGCATGGTAAAAAATAATAAATAACAACACACGTGCATCTTCATTTGGATGTGATGATAATAATAAAAACAGGAGTAGTAGTAGTAGTGATAATAGTAGTAGTACAAAGTCATGTGATAATATAATATTGCATGTGCATTATGTGTGCACGTGCATGGTAATAAATAATAGCACGCGTTCATTGCATTTGCATGTGATGATGAGGACAATGATAATAATAATATTAATATTAATAATGTTAATAATAACAATGCTTGTGATAGTAGAATAACGCACGTGCATTGAATGTCCGTGTTTATGTATTTGAATGTGCATTATCATGTGATGATAATAACAATAACAACAACAACAACAACAACAACCACAATAATAATAATAACAATAAGAATAACAACATATGATATAATAAAATAACGTGTGTGCATTTCATGTGCACGTGCATGTGCATGTGCATGTACATGTGATGATGATAATAATAATAATAATAACAGTAATAATAACAACAACAACGCATGTGATAACAGAATAATGCACATGCATTGAATGCGGAGTGCATTATAATAAATAATAACTCATAGCGCACGTGACGATAATAATAAGACTAATAGTAATATTAATAATAATAGCGCATGTGATAATAGAATAACACACATGTATTGAATGTCCACATGTGTGGTAATAAATAATAATGCACGTGCATTTGCATTTGATGATAATAACAATAATAACCACAATAGTAATAATAGCAATAACAATAAAAATGCATGTGATAATAGAATAATGTAGGTGCATTGCATGTGTGCATGCATGGTAATAAATAATAACGGATGTGCATGTGCATTTTCATGTGATAATAATAATAATAATAGTAGTAGTAGTAGTAATAATAAAAATAATAATAACAAAAAAATATCATATGCACGTGCATGGAAATAAATAATATATAATAAATAATAAATAAAAACGCATCTGCATCTGCATTTTCATGTGACGATAATAATTATTACCATGCACGTGCACACATAATAAATCATAATAACCCTAACAACCTCTAATAAACCCTAAGAACAACTAAGAATTCCAAATAACACATGAAACCCACTATTAAACCCTAAAACCCTAATAAACACTAATAAATCGTAATAACGTGTAATAAACCCTAAAAACCCTATCAAACTCTAATAAACACTAAAAAAGCCCTAAAACACCTAATATACAATGAAAACACTATTTAACCATAATAAATCCTAATAAACGCTAAAAACCCTAACAAACCCGACAAAACACAACAAAACCCACCAAATAATAGCCTAGAAAACCCTACAACCCGCTAATAAACCCTAAAAACCCCTAATAAACTCATAATAAATTGTAACAAACCCTAACAACCCCAAATAAATCCTAAAAAATCCTAACAATGCCAAATATATCATAAAAAACTAAAAAAACCATAACAAACCCCTAATAACCACATAATAAATCGTAACAAACCCTAACAACCCCAAATAAATCCTAAAAAATCCTAACAATGCCAAATAAATCATAACAAACTAAAAAAACCATAACAAACCTCTAATAAACCATAATAAACCCAGAAAATCAGAATAAACCCTAATACATCATAATAAACCCAAATACACTTTAATAAACCCTAATAAATAAAATAAACCCTAATAAACCTTAATAAATCATAAATAAACCCTAAAAATGGTTGATAAACCCTAGAAAATCTATTAATGCCAAAAAAATCCCAATAAAACCCTAATATACAATAAAAAATACTAATAAACCGTAACAAATCCTAAAGAACACTAATAAACCCTAAATAACCCTAAGAACCCTAAAGAACCATAATAAACTCTAAAGAACAATAAAAACCCTAAATAACCCAAAAAACGCTAAAACACATTACATAAACCCTAAAAACCGCTACAATATCCAAAGAAACCCTAAAACACACTAAAAAACCTTAACAACCCCTATCAATCCCAAAAAAGCAAATAAACCCTTAAAACCACCATAAAACCATTGAAAACCCATCAAATACCATAAAAACCTAAAACACCCGTTAACAACCCTTAAAAACCCTAAAACCCACTACATACCATAAACAACCATTAAAACCCTATGAAGTAAACAAATAGACACATAAACCTAAAAAACATTACATAAACCCTAAAAATGAAACATAAACCCTAAAACGCAACATAAACCCAAAAAACATAACCTAAACCCAAAAAATGCTACATAAACCCAAAAAACAATACATAAACCCTAGAACCGTAACATAAACCCTAAAGAACGCAACATAAACATTAAAAAATGCTACATAAAACCTAAAAACACAACATAAACCCTAAAAACACTACATGAACCCTACGAACATTACATAAACCCAAAAAAAATTCATCATAAACGCTACATCACCCATAAAAACGCTACATAAACCCAGTAAACGCAACATAAACACTAAAAAATGCTACATAAAACCTAAACCCTAACCACACTACATAAACCATAAAAATGTTACATAAACCCTAAAACATCCTACATAAAACCTAAAACCACTAACTAAACCCTAAAACGCTACATAAACACTAAAAATGCTACATCAACTCAAACAACGCTACACAAACCCTAAAAATGCTACAAAACCCCTAATGATGCTTCAAAACCCTTCAAAATATTAAACCTTAATATACCATAATATAAAAAAATTAAACCCTAATAAACCCCTAATTAACTCTAATAATCCCTAAAAACAACTTATAATCCCTAAATCTCTAAAAGACTCAACTCAACCCTAATAAAACCCCAAAAATAAATAATAAACCTTAATAAATGAAAATAAAACCAAATAAACCCTAAAAACACGTTTTGAAATCCTAAACAACCCCAACCAACCATAATAGACACTAATAAACACTATTAAACAATATTAAACCCCAAACAAACCCTAAAAATCCCTAATAAACCATAAATAAATCGAAATAAACGCGACTCAAACCTAACAAACCTTAACAGACCATAATGACCCCTAATAAAACCCTACAAACCCTAATAATGAAAAAAATGCTAGTATATCTTAAAAAATCCCTATAAAACCTCATAAACACTAATATATCCTAATAAACCCTTAAAACTCTCACAAACAATAAAAAAATAATCACAAACAATAAAAACACACTATATTTCATAAAAAGACATAAAAACATTAATATAACATCATAAAGGCAAAAAATGAAAATATACATTAAAAATCCTTAAAAACCATAATAAAACATAATAAACTCTAATATAACATAACAAACCCTAAAAACACTCACAAACAAAAACAAAATGCTCGCAAACAATGAAAAATGCTATATTATCTAAAAACACTTAACAAACACTAATATAACCTAATAAAACAAAAAAAATTAATAAATCCCTAACAAACCCTAACAAACCCTTAAAATACCTAATAAACCCTAATAAAAACTAATAAACCTTAATTAAACCATAATAAAACCCTAAAAATGCATTCTCAACCCAAATAAACCTTGACACGCCATAATAAAACCTAATAAAACCCAACTAAACCCCAATAAACAAAAAAAATGAAAACAAACCATAAAAATCCCATGAAACACTAATAAACCACAATAAATTATAATAAAACCAAATAAACCATAAAAATGGTCACAACCACTAAAAACATGCTAATAAACCATAAAAAGTTCTAACAACCCCTCATATATATTATCAAAAACTAAAAAACACTCATATACCCTAATAAAAACTCTAACAAACCCAAATAAACCCTAAAAATCCCTAACAAACCCTAATAAACACTAATCAACCCAAATAAACCCAAATAAAACCCTAATGATACCTACTAAACCCTAATAAATCACTAAAAATACCTACTCAAACCTAATAAACCTTAACACACAATAATAAACCATTATAAACCCCACTAAACCCTAAAAATGGAAATATACCATTAAAAGCCCTAAAACCCCTAATAAATTCTAATAAAACATGAAAATGCTTAAAAGCACTAATAAACCCTAATAAACACTACTAAACCCTAAAAACCCCTAATATACCCTCTTAAAAATTAATAAACCATAATGAATGATAATAAACCCTAATAAATCCTAAACATACCCAAATATTCCATAATATATCATAATATACCCTAATAAACCCAAATCAATCCCAATAAAAGAATAAAAATACCTAATAAACCCTAATAAACCTTAACCCACCATAATAAACCCTAATAAAATCCTAGTAACCCACACCAAACCCTAAAAAATGCTAATATACCATTAAAAAAACATAAAACCCTAACAAACCATAATAAAAGTTAATAACACCTAAAAATTCTAAAAAATATGCTAGTAAACCCTAAAAATACCTCTAATAATAATAGTAGTAATAACGCACATGCATGTTCATATGTATGTGCATGGTTTAAATAATAAATCATAACACACGTGTATGTGCATATGCCAGCGCATTTGCTTGTGAATGATAATAAATAATAAATTATAAATAATAACGCATGTGAATTACATGTGTATGTGCATGTGCATGTGAATGATAACAAATAATAAATAATAATGCACATCCAAGTTCATGTGCTTGTGCTTGTGCATGAGCATAGTAATAAACAATAAATAATAACCATGTCCACATGAATGTGCATTTTCATGTGAATGGTAATAAATTATAAATAATAACACATGTGATAATAGCATAATGCATGTGCATTGCGTGTGCACGTGCATGAGAATAAATATTAATAACACATGTGATAATAGAATAATGCAAGTTCATTTCATTTTCATGTGCTTGATAATAAATAATATATAATAACGCACGTGCATGTGCATTTACATGTAATGATTATGATAATGACGCATGCATGTGCATTGTAATAAATAATAAATAACAACACATATGCATTTGCATTTGTATTTGAGGATACAAACAAAAATAATAATAATAATAATAATAATAAAATAATAATGCAAGTGAATTTCACGTGCACACCCATAGTAGTAAATAACAAATAAATAATAATAAATAAGAAAGCACATGCATGTGCATGTGCATTTACATTTGATGATAATATTAATAATACTAATTGTAATAATAATAATAATAATAACGCATGCACATGCATGATAATAAATAATAAATAACAACGCACATGCATGTGCATTTGCATGTGATAATAATAATAATAATGATAATGATAATAATAATAATAATAATAATAATAATAATGATAAACACTGTGATAAATATAATAATAATAAAAGAATAATACAAGCACATTGCATATGCAAGTGCATGGTAATAAATAATAAATAATAACGCTCGTGCATCTACATTTGCATGTGATGGTAGTAATAATAACAATAGTAGTAATAACAGTAGTAGTGGTGGTGATAATTGTAGCAGTACAAATGCATGTGATAATAGAATATTGCATGTGCATTACGTGTGCACGTGCCTGGTAATAAATAATAACGCCCACGCATTGCATTTGCATGTGATGATGATGATGATGATGATGATGATAATAATAATAATAATAATAATAGTGCATGTGGTAATAGAATAATGCACATGCATTGACTGTGCATGTATGTGTATTCGCATGTGCATTTCCATGTGATGATAATAACAACAAAACAACAGAAACAACAAAAACAACAACAACCACAATAATAATAATAACAATTATAACAACAATGCATGTGATAATAAAATAACGTGTGTGCATTGCATGTGCACGTGCATGGTAATAAAAATATAATAATAATGCATGTTCTTGTGCATGTGAATTTGGATGATATGATGATGATAATAATAATAATAACAGTAATAATAAGTTATAGTTGTTTGAAAAAACAAGAGACATGCCAAAAATGCTAGAAATGAGGTCTCAAAAAACCTAACAAATCACAGAGTCATTGATAAAGGAATATCTTCTTATTTGAGTGTCCATTTCCACTCCTTGAATAGTCAAACTGAATCTCATGAAACGACTATGATAAAAACAGGTGTCGGAGGCTGAACCGAGACACGGATATGAAGTTATGACCATTTGAAGAGAAAATTGATAGGGATCCGTACACAGAAATGGAGTTTTAGAGGCCTTCTGATGGGTTTCTGAGATTTTAGGACCTCAAAAATGTTTTGAACTATGTTCAAGACATCCTTCTGCATAAATCTCTTCGCTACTTTCGATTTGATATGTGGTAGAGCTCAAACGGACAACCAGAGTGAATGTTAAGGCACTTTGAAGTTGGAATTTTTTTGGAGCATTATAACTAATATATCATATATTTCTTTGATCTTCTCACATTTCTACTAAACTCGGTCCTCACTCATCTCACAAGCTTCGATTTGATTGGTCACAACGCAAAAACGGACACCCTAAGGAGATGTTATGCCTATTTTAGTGAGTTGCGGGTTTTATAGGATTTTAGGAGCTATGAGAGTTGCTCAAAGTCAAACGACAATAACTTCTGCTACGTGTGTTCATTTTGGCTCTACCACATATCAAATCGAATATTGTAAAATGATACACACTCTGGTAACCACTAGAACCCTTTCTGACATTCTTCGACCCCCAAAAATATCCAAAATCCATTTGGATGGTCAAAAGATTGGCTTCCGGTGTCTGTTTTACAATAACTTCTTCTATGGGTGACCATTTTTCCTCTACATCATATAAAATCAAAGCTTGCGACTACACCTACACACCTATAACCACTGAAGCACCTTCTCAAATCATTGAATTCCCAAAAAGGTACTTAACCACTCCAAAAGACCATAACTTTTACTCCGGGAGTCCGTTTTGCCTCTACCATATATCAAATCGAAGATTTTGACTAGATATACATATCTGTAGCAAATATGAAAACCTTTTCACGTTCTTAATGTCCCAAAAGGTCCTTATTTTCTCCAAATGACCATAACTTCTGCTCTGGGTGTCCGTTTCACCTCTACTGCTTATCAAATTGAAGCTTGTGAATAGATCTACACATCGGTGACAACCAGGAATAATTAAATTATCCTAACAAACTATGAATAACCCCATAAACACTAAAAAATTATAAACCATGAAAAACCCTAACAAATCCTAACAAACCCTGACAAACACTAACAAACCCTAACAAACCCCAAAAAATCTCAAAAAAACCTAAAAAACATAAAAAATCCTAACAAACCCTAAAAAACCCTAACAAGACCTTACAAATCCCAAGAAGCACTAAGAAACCCCAATAAACCCAAAAAACCAGAAGAAACCCTAAAACCCCCCTAAGAAACCATAAGAAACACTAAAAAAACCCTAAAACCCCAAAAAATCCTAAAAAAAACTAAGAAACACTAACACACCCTTAGAAACCCTAACACACCCTTAGAAACCCTAACACACCCTTAGAAACCCTAGCACACCCTTAGAAACCCCAACACATCCATAGAAACCCTAACACAACCTTAGAAACCCTTAAAAACCATATAAAACCCTTAGAAACCCTAACCCGTCAATAAAAACCCTAACCCACCCCTAGAAACCCTTACACACCCTTAGAAACCCTAAAACCCCTTAGACACCCAAAATAACTCTAATAAGCACTAATAAATCCAAACAAACCCTACCAACCAATAATAAACCATAATAAACCATAATAAACCCTAAAACCCCTATTAGACCCCAATAAAAACTACAAAATACCAAAAAAGCAAAATATACAAAAATTCTATTAAACCATTCAAAACACTAATATTCACAAAAAACCCTAACAAACCCGGCAAAACCAGACAAAACCCTAAAAAACCCCTAAAAACCCAATAAACCCAAAAAACCCTAAAAAACCCTAAAAACCCAAAAAATCCTAAAAAATCCTTAAAACCCTAAAATCTTCTAAAAACCCCTAAAACCGATAAAAACACAAAATAATAAAAAAAAAGAAAAAAAACCTAAAAATCCCTAAAAATCCTAAAAAAATCCTAAAAAAACCACAAAAAACTCTAAAAACCCTAAAACCGATAAAACCGATAAAGAAACCCTAACAACCAAAAATACCTAAAAAACCCTAACCAACCCTATTAAAACATTAAAACCCCTAAAAACCCACTATCAAACCCCCAAAAGCTCAAAAGAAACCCTAATGCACTCTAAAGATCCCTAAAACCCCTAAAACCCTAATGAACCCTAAAGAACCACTAAAGCCACTAACAACGCTACATAAACCATAACAATAGCTACAAAAAACCGAAAAATGCTTCAAACCCCACAAAATGAAACCCCCCCCCCCCAAAAAAAACACTAATATAAACCTAAAAAAGCATAAAAAATCCAAACACACCCAAAAAACCCATAAAAACGCATAAAATCCCAAACAACTCAAACAAACCGTAACAAACCCTAAAAATTCCAAAAAAACCCTAACAAACTCTAAAAACCCCTAATAACCCCTAAGAACCACTAATAAACCCTAATAACCCGTAAAACCAACTATTAAACCCTAAAAAGAATAATAAATACTAATAAATTGTAATAACCAGTATATATACCCTAACAAACTCTATTAGACCCTAATAAAAGCTACAAAATCCCGAAAACACCTAATATACTATAAAAACACTATTAAACCATAATAAACCCTAATAATCACTAACAACCCTAACAAACCCGACAAAACGCTACAAAAAACTCCAAATAATAGCCTACAAAACCCTATAACCCACTAATAAACCCTAACAAACCCTAAATACCCCAAAATAAATTGTAACAAACCCTAAAAACCCCAAAAAAATCATAACAAATCCTAACAATGCCAAATAAATCGTAACAAACTGAAAAAACCCTAACAAACCCCTAATAAATCCCAATAAACCCTAAAAAATCATAATAAACCATAATAAATCATAATAAACCCAAATACACGTTACTAAACCCTAATAAATAAAATAAACCCTAATAAATCCTAAATAACCCTAAAAAGGTGGATAAACCCTAGAAAAAGCTATTAATCTCTACAAAAACCAAATAAAACTATAAGATACAATAAAAACAATAATAAACTGTAACAAATCCTAAAGAACACAAATAAACCCTAAATAACCGTAATAAACCGTAAAGAACCATATTAAACTCTAAAAAACACTAAAAACCCCTAAAGAAAACAAAAAAATGAAATAACACATTATGTAAACCCTAAAAATCGCTACAATACACAAACAAACCCTAAAACACACAAAAAACCCTAACAACCCCTATCAATCCCAAAAAAACAAATAAACCCATAAAACCCCCCCAAAACCCATTAAAAAGCCACCAGATACCATAAAAACCATAAACACCCATTAATAACCCTTAAAACCCTAAATACACTACAAACCATAAACAACCATTAAAACCCTAAAAAAGGCTTCAAATAGATACATAAACCCTAAAAACATTACATAAACCCTAAAAAATGCAACGAAATCCATAAAAATGAAACATAAACAAAAAAACGCAACATAAATCCAAAAAACGCTACATAAACCCTTAAAGCACTACATAAACCCTAGAACTGTAACATAAACCATAAAAAACACAACATAATCCCTAAAAATGCAACTTAATCATTACAAATGCTACATAAAACTTAAAAACAGAATATATACCCTAAAAACACTTCATGAACCCTAAAAATGTTACATAAAGCATAAAAAATGCAACATAAATGCTACATCACCCCTAAAACGCTACATAAACCCAGAAAATGCAACATAAACCCTAAAAAATGCTACATATAATCTAAAAACTAAACACGCTAAATAGACCCAAAAAACATTACATAAACTCTAAAAATGATACATAAAACCTAAAACCACTAACTAAACCCTAAAAATGCTACATAAACTCTAACAACGCTACACAAACCCTAAAAAATGCTACAAAAACCCTAAAGATGCTTCAAACCCCTCAAAAATATTAAACCCTAATATACCATAATATAAAAAATTAAACCCAAATGAACCCCTAAAGAACCACTAAAGCCACTAACAATGTTACATAAACCCTATCAATTGCTAAAAAAAACCGAAAAATGCTTCAAAACCCACAAAACACAACAAAACCGCAAAAAATGCCAAAATAACCCTAACAGAGCATAAAATATCCAAACACACCCATAAAACCCAAAAAGAATGCATAAAACCCCAAACAACTCAAAGAAACTGTAAAAACCCTAAACCCATTAACAAACCCTAACAACCACTAATAACCCATAAGAACCACTAATAAACCCTAATAACCCCTAAAACCCACTATTAAACCCTAAAAACACTAATAAACACTAATAAATCATAATAAGCTATAATAAACCCTAACAAACTCTATTAGACCCTAATAAATGCTACAAAATCCCTAAAACCCCTAAGATACAATAATAAACACTATTAAACCATAAAAAATCCTAATAATCACTAAAAACTCTAACAAACATGACAAAACACTACAAAAACATCCAAATAAAAGCCTACAAAACCCTAGACCCCACGAATAAACCCTAACAAACACAACTAACCCAAAAAAAATCGTAACAAACCATAACAACCCCAAATAAATCTTTACAAGTCCTACCAATGCCAAATAAACCGTAACAAATTGAAATAAACCATAACAAACCCCAAATAAACCGCAATAAACCCTATCAAAGCAAAATAAACCCTAATAAATTTTAGTAAACCCAAATACACATTACTAAACCCTAATAAATCCTAAATAACCCTAAAAAGGTTGTTAAAACCTAGAAAAAACTATTATTGCCTAAAAAATACCAATAAAACCCTAATATATAATAAAAAACGCTAATATACTGTTAAAAATCCTAAATAACACTAATAAACCCTAAAGAACCCTAATAAACCCAAAAGAACCATATTAAACTCTAAAAAACACTAAAAACCCTAAAGCACCCAAAAAATACTAAAACACATTATATAAACCCTAAAAACAGCAAAAATACCCAAACAAACCCTAAAACACACTAAAAACCCTAATAACCCCTATCAATCCCAAAAAAAACAAATAAACCCATAATACCCCCCAAAAACCATTAAAAAGCCATCAGATACCATAAAAACCCATAAACACCCATTAACAACCCTTAAACCCCAAAAAAACACTACAAACAACAAACAACCATTAAAACCTTAAAAAAGGCTTCAAATAGATACATAAACCCTAAAAACATTACAGAAACCCTAAAAAGTGCAACAATAACCCTAAAAACGGAACATAAACAAAAAAATGCAACATAAACCCAAAAAACGCTACATAAACCCTAAACGCACTACATAAACCCTAGAACTATAACATAAACCCTAAAAAACACAACATAAACCCTAAAAACACAACATAACATTAAAAACGATACATAAAACCTAAAAACACAATATAAACTCTAAAAGCATTCCATGAACCCTAAAAATCTTACATAAACCCTAAATATGCAACATAAACGCTACATCACCCCAAAAAAAGCTACATAAACCCAGAAAACGCAACATAAACCCTAAAAATTCTACATAAAACCTAAACCCTAAATAAATTACATAAACCTTAAAAATGATACATAAAGCCTACAAATGATACCTAAAATCTAAAACCGCTAACTAAACCCTAAAAATGCTACATAAACACTAAAAATGATACATAAACTCTAACAACGCTACAGAAACCCTAAAAAATGCTACAAAAACACTAAAGACGCTTTTAAACCCTCAAAAATATTAAACCCTAATAAACCCCTAATAAACTCTAATAATCCCTAAAAACAACTTATAATCCCTAAAATTCTATGAAACTCAACTCAACCCTAATAAAACCCCAAAAATACCTAATAAACCCTAATAAATGATAATAAAACCTAATAAACCCTAAAAACACGTTAAGAAAACCTAAACAACCCTAACCAACCCTAATAGACACTAATAAACAATAATAAACCCCAATAAACCCCAAACAAACCCTAAAAAGCCCTAGTAAACCCTAAATAAAGCCAAATAAACCTCACTCAACCCTAACAAACCTTAAACCCCCATAATAACCCCTAATAAAACCCTACAAAACCCTAATAAAGAAAAAAAATGCTTGTATACCTTAAAAAATCCCTAGAAACCTTGATAAACTCTAATATAACATAATAAACCCTAAACACACTCACAAACAATAAAAAACTATCAAAACAAGAAAAACACACTATATTACCTATAAAGACCTAAATACACTAATATAAACTAATAAAGACAAAAAATGCTAATATACCTTAAAAATCCCTAGAAACCCTAATAATCCATAATAAACTCTAATATAATGAATGAAACCCTAAAACGCTCACAAACAAAAACAAAATGCTCACAAACAATAAAAACAGGCTACATTATCTAAAAAGACCTAACAAACACTAATATAACCTAATAAAACAAAAAAACTAATAAACCCCTAACAAACCCTAATAAACACTATGAATCCCTAATAAAAACTATTAATAATGAATAAACCCTAATAAAACCCTAATAAAACCCTAAAAATACCTTCTCAGCCCTAATAAACCTTGACACAACATAACAAAACCTAATAAAACCCAACTAAACCCCAAAAAACTAAAAAATGCAAACAAACCATAAAAGCCCTAGAAACCCTAATAAATCATAATAAATTCAAATAAAAGCAAATAAACCATTAAAAATTCTCACAAACACTAAAAACATGCTAATAAAACCTATAAAGTCATAGAAACTCCTCATATATATTAACAAAAACTAAAAAACACTCATATACAATAATAAAATCACTAACAAACCCTATTAAACCCTAAAAACCACTAACAAACACTAATAAACCATACACAACCCTTATAAACCCTAATAAAACATTAAAGTTACCAACTCAACCCTAATAAATCCCTAAAAATACCTACTCAACCCTAATAATCCTTAACACACCATAATAAACAATAATAAACCTCACAAAACCCTAAAAAATGCAAATATACCATTCAAAAGCCTTAAACCCCTAATAAATGCTAATAAAACCTAACAAAGCTTAAAAGCGCTAATAAACCAAAATAAAAACTACTAAACACTAAAAAACTCAAATATACCCTCTTAAAAATTAATAAACCATAATGAACCATAATAAACCATAATAAATCCTAATCATAACCAAATATACCATAATATACCCTAATAATCCCAACTCAACCCTAATAAAACCCAAAAAATACCTAATAAACCCTAATAAACCTTGACAAACCATAATGAACCCTAATAAAACCCAAATAACCCCCAGAAAACCCTAAAAACGCTAATATACCATTAAAACCCCTAAAACCCTAACAAACCATAATAAATGTTAATAACACCTAAAAGTCCTAAAAATGATTGTAAACCCTAAAAATACCTCTAATTATAAAAGTAGTAATAACGCACGTGCACATGCACGTGCATGTGAAAGGTTTAAATAATAAATCAAAATGCTCGTGCATGTGCATATGCATACGCATTTGCATGTGAATGATAATAAATAAAAAATTATAAATAATAACCCATGCGAATTGCCTGTGTATGTGCATGTCCATGTGAATGATAATAAATAATAAATAATAATGCACATCCAAGTTCTTGTCCATGTGCATGTGCATGTGCAAGTGCAAGTGCATGTGAATGGTAATAAACAATAAATAATAACAAAATCCACATGAATGTGCCATTGCATGCGAATGATAATAAATAATAAATAACAACACATGTAATAATATAATAATGCAAGTTCAATGTGTGTGCACGTGCATGCGAATAAATAATAATAACACATGTGATAATTGAATAACCTAGTGCATTGCATTTTCATGTCCACGTAAATAAACAATATATAATAACGCATGTGTATGTTCATTTACAAGTAATGATAATGATAATGACGCATGCACGTGCATGGAAATAAATAATAAATAACAACGTCCGTGCATGTGCATTTGTATTTGATGATACAAACAATAATAATAATAATAATAAAAGAATAACGCAGGTTCATTGCATGTGCACGTGCATAGTAGTAAATAATTAATTAATAATAGTAAATAATAACGCACATGCATGTGCATGTGCATTTAGATTTGATAATAATATTAATAATACTAATTGTAATAATAATAATAATAATGCATGCGCGTGGATGGTAATAAATAATAAATAACAACGCACATGCATGTGGATTTTCATGTGATAATGATAATGATAATGACAATGACAATGATAATGATAATGATAATAATAATGATAATAATAATAATAACAAAAAGTGTGATAATAATAAAAATAATAATAATAAAAAGAATAATACAAGTTCATTGCATATGCACGTGCATGGTAATAAATAATAAATAATAACACACGTGAATCTGCATTTGCATGTGATGATAATAATAATAACAGCAGTAGTAGTAGTGGTGATAATTGCAGTAGTACTAATGAATGTGATAATAGAATATTGCAGGTTCATTACGTGTGCACGTGCATTATAATAAACAATAACGTGCGTGCATTGCATTTTCCTGTGATGATGATGACGATGATAGTAAAAATAATAATAATAATAGTAGTAGTATTATTATTAATATTAATAATAAGAACAACGCATGTGATAATATAATAACGCACGTGAATTGAAGGTGCGTGTTTATGTATTGGAATGTGCATTTTCTTGTGCATTTGCATGTGATGATAATAATAATAACAACAACAATAACAACCACAATAATACCAATAACAATAAGAATAACAATGTATGTGATAATAAAATAACATGTGTTCATTTCATGTGCACGTGCATGGTAATAAAAAATAAATAATAATGAACGTGCATGTGCATGTGCTTGTGCATGAGATGATGATAATAATAATAATAATAATAATAATAATAATAAATAATAATAATAAGAACAACGCATGTGATAATAGAATAACGCATGTGAATTGCATTTTCAGTGCATGATATTAAATAATAACTCATAGTGCACATGATGATAATAATAACAATAATAGTAATATTAATAATAATAGCACATGTGATAATAGAATAACACACATGTATTGAATGTGCACGTGTATGGAAATAAATAATAACACACTTGAATTTACATTTGCATTTGATGATAATAACAATAATAACAATAATTGTAATAATAAAAATTACAATAAAAATGCATGTGATAATAGAATAATGTAGGTGCATTGCATGTGCTCGTGCATGGTAATAAATAATAATGGATGTGCATGTTCATTTGCATGTGGTGATAATAATAATAATAATAATAATAATAGTAATAATAATAATGATAACAATAACAACAACAACATATGCATGTGCATGGAAATAAAAAATATATAATAAATAATAAATAATAATGCATCTGCATCTGCATTTTCATGTGACGATAATAATAATAATAATAGTAGTAATAATAATAATGATAATTATAATAATGATAATGATAATAATGATAATGATAATAATGATAATAATAAGGTGTGTGATAATAGAATAACGCACGTCCTAACAAACCCTAATAAACCCTAACAAACCCTAACAACCACTAATAACCCCTAAGAACCACTAATAAAACCAAATAACACCTGAAACCCACTATTAAACGCTAATAAACACTAATAAATAATAATAACCTGTAATAAACCCTAAAACCCTAAAACCCTATTAGACTCTAATAAACGCTACAAAATCCCTAAAACCCCGAATATACAATAAAAACACTAATGAACCATAATAAATCTTAATAAACACTAAAAACTCTAACGAACCTGACAAAACACTACAAAACCCGCCAAATAACAGCCTACAAAACCTTACAACCCGCTAATAAACCCTAACAAACCCTAATAACCCCATAATAATTCTTAACAAACCCTAACAACCCCAAATAAATCATAAAAAATCCTAAAAACACCAAATAAATTGTAACAAACTGAAACAAACCATAACAAACCCCTAATAAACCACAATAAACCCTAACAAATCATAGTAAAGCCTAATAAATTGTAATAAACCCAATTACACATTAATAAACCCTAATAAATAAAATAAACGCTAAGAAACCCTAATAAATACTAAATAACCCTAAAAAAAGTTGATAAACCCTAGAAAAAGAAATTAATGCCTAAAAAAGCCCAATAAAACCCTAATATACAATAAATAATGCTAATAAATCATAACAAATCCTAAAGAACACTAATAAACCCTAAAGGTATTTTGGGTCTTTTTGGGGTTTGAAGAATGTCAGAAAGGGTTCCAATGGTTACCAAAGTGTGTATCGTTTCACAATCATGCAATGGTTACCATGCACATGAACATGCAATGCACACATGTTAATTTATTATCTCACGTGTTTTTATTATTATTGTTATTATTATTATTGTGGTTTTTGTTGTTTTTGTTTTTGTTTTTGTTTTTGTTGTTATTATCATCACATGAAAATGCACATCCAAATGCAAATACCCGCACATTCAATTAATGTGCAAATGCATTGCATTGTTATTATTACTATCATCACATGAAAATATAGATGCACGTGTGTTATTATTTATTATTTATTTCCATGTACGTGCATATGCAATGCACCTGTATTATTCATTTATTATTATTATTATTATCACAGTTATTATTACTATTATATTTATTATTATTATTATTATTATTGTCATTATCATTATCATTATTATTATCATTATCACATGAAAATGCACATGCATGTACGTTGTTATTTATTATTTATTACCATGCACATGCGTTTGTTATTTTTATTGTTATTACAATTAGTATTATTAATATTATCAAAAAATGTAAATGCACATGCACATGCATGTTCATTCTTATTTATTATTATTTATTTATTATTTACTACTATGCACGTGCACATAAAATGCACTTGCGTTATTCTATTATTATTATTATTATTATTATTATTATTATTCTTGTTGTAGTGGTTGTTTATATCATCAAATACAAATGCACATGCACGTGAATTGTTATTTATTATTTATTACCATGCACGTGCATATGTCAATATCATTATCATTACATGTAAATGCACATGAACGTGCGTTATTATATATTATTTATTATCATGAACATGCAAATGCAATGAACTTACATTATTCCATTATGACACATGTTATCATTATTTATTCTAATGCACGTGCTTTATTCTTTTATCACTTGTGTAATTATTTATTATTTATTATCATTCACATGCAAATGCACATTCATTTGGACTTGGTTATTATTTATTGTCTATTACCATGCACATGCACATGCACATGCACATGCCGATGCAATTGTATGTGCGTAATTATTTATTATATATTATCATTCACATGTACATGAACATACACATGCAATTCACATGCGTTATTATTTATAATTTATTATTTATTCTCGTTAACATACAAATGCGCAGGCATATGCACATGCACGTGCGTTATGATTTATTATTTAAACCATGCACATGCATATGCACATGCACATGCATTATTACTACTATTATTATTAGCGGTATTTTTAGTGTTCACTGTCATTTTTTAGGATTTTTAGGTGTTATTAACATTTATTATGGTTTGTTAGGGCTTTAGGGCTTTTTAATGGTATATTTGCGTTTTTAGGGTTTAGTGGGGGTTATTAAGATTTTATTAGGGTTTATTAGTGTGTGTTAACGTTTATTAGGGTTTATTAGGTATTTTTAGGGTTTTATTTGGATTGTGTTGGGTTTATTTGGGTATATTATGGTATATTATGATATATTTGGGTATGTTTAGGATTTATTAGGGTTTATTATGGTTTGTTATGGTTTATTAATTTTTAAGAGGGTATATTAGGGTTTTTTAGTGTTTAGTTGTTTTATTCGGGTTTATTAGCACTTTTATGCTTTGTTAGGCTTTATTAGCATTTATTAGGGGTTTTAGGGATTTTTAATGGTATATTTGCATTTTTTAGGATTTAGTGGGGTTTATTATGGTTTATTCTGGAGTGTTATGGTTTATTAGGGTTGAGTAGGTATTTTCAGGGTTTTATAAAGATTGAGTCAGAATCTTTATGGTTTTATTAGAGTTTATTAGGGTTGAGTACGATTTATTAGGGTTTGTTAGGGATTTTTATGGTTTACTAGGGTTTCTTAGTGTTTTTATTAGGGTATATGAGTGTATTTTTATTTTTTGTTAACATACATGAGGGGTTATTATGACTTTTTTGGTTTTATTAGCGTTTTTTAGTGTTTGTGAGCATTTTTAATGGTCTATTAACTTTTATTTGAATTTATTATGGTTTATTAGGGTTTCTAGGGCCTTTTAATGGTCTGTTTGCGTTTTTTTGTTTATTGGGGTTTAGTTGGGTTTTATTAGGTTTTGTTATGGTGTGTCAAGGTTTATTTTTGTTGAGAAGGTATATTTAGTGTTTTATTATGGTTTTACTAGGGTTTATTAGTTTTTATTAGGTTTTATTCGGGATTTTTAGGGTTTATTAGGGTTCGTTAGGGTTTTATTAGTTTTTTCGGTTTTGTTAGGTTATATTAGTGTTTGCTAGGAATTTTTAGATAATATAGCATGTTTTTATTGTTTGTGAGTGATATGTTTTTGTTTCTTTGCATTTTTAGGGTTTCTTAGGTTATATTAAAGTTTATTATGGTTTATTAGGGTTTCTAGGGATTTTTAAGGTATATTAGCATTTTTTGTCTTTATTAGGTTATATTTGTATTTTGAGGTCTTTTTAGGTAATATAGAACGGTTCTATTGTTTGTGATCATTTTTTATTATTTGTGAGCGTTTTTAGGGTCTATTAGGTTATATTAGAGTTTATTAGGGTTTCTAGAGTTATTTTAAAGTATACTAGCAATTTTTTCTTTATTAGGGTTTTGTAGGGTTTTATTAGGGGTTATTATGGTGTGTTAAGGTTTGTTAGGGTTGAGTAGGGTTTATTTAGCTTTATTTTTGGTTTATTAGGTATTTTAGGGTCTGTTTGGGGTATATCAGGGTTTATTAGTGTTTATTATTGTCTATTAGGGTAGGTTAAGTTTTCTTAGGTTTTCATAACGTGTTTTTAGGGTTTATATGGTTTTATTATAATTTATTAGGTTTTATTAGGTATTGTTGGCGTTTTATTAGGGTTGAGTAGAGTTTCATAGGGTTTTTAGGGATTATAAAGTGTTTTTATGGATTATTAGAGTATATTAGTGGTTTATTAGTGTTCAATTTTTTATATTATCGTATATTATGGTTTAATATTTAGGAGGGTTTTAAAGCATCTTTAGGGTATTTATAGAATTTTTTAGGGTCTGTGTAGCGTTGATAGAGTTTATGTAGCATTTTTAGTGTTTATGTTGTGTGTTTTAGGGTTTAGTTAGCAGTTTAAGATTTTTTGTATCATTTTTGGGGTTTATGTAACGTTTTTAGGATGTATGTACAGTGTTTAGGGTTTAGGTTTTATTTAGCATTTTTTAGGGTTTATGTTACGTTTTCTTGGATTAGGTAGTATTTTTAGGGGTGATGTAGAGTTTATGTTGCATTTTTAGGGTTTATGTAACGTTCTTATGGTTCATGTTGTGTTTTTTGGGTTTATATTGTGTGTATAGGTTTTATGTAGCATTTTTTAATATTTATGTTGCGTTTTTTAGGGTTTATGTTGTGTGTTTTAGGGTTTATGTTACAGTTCTAGGGTTTATGTAGCGCTTTCGAGGTTTAGGTTGCATATTTTGGGTTTATGTTTCGTTTTTTGGTTTATGTTGCGTTTTTATGGTTTTTGTTGCATTTTTAAGGGTTTATGTAACGTTTTTGGGGTTATGTATCTATTTGAATCCATTTTTAGGGTTTCAATGGTTGTTTATGGTTTGTAGTTTTTTTTAGGTGTTTTATGGGTTGTTAACAGGTGTTTATGGTTTCTTATGATATCTGATGGCTTTTTAATGGTTTTTTTGGGTGGGGGGGGGGGGGGGTTATGGGTTTATTTGTTTTTTTGGAGATTGATAGGGGTTGATAGGGTTTTTCGTCTGTTTTATGGTTTGTTTGGGTGTTGTAGTGGTTTTTAGGGTTTATATAATGTTTTTTAGCATTTGTTTTGGGTTCTTTAGGGTTTTTTAGTGTTCTTTATAGTTTAATATGGTTCTTTAGGGTTTATTAGGGTTTATTAGTGTTCTATATTACTTGTAACAGTTTATTTGCATTTTTTACTGTATATTAAGGTTTTTTTGGTCTTTTCTAGGCATAAATATCTTTTTCTAGGGTTTATCAGCCTTTTTAGGGTTATTTAGGATTCATTAGAGTTTATTTTATTCATTACGGTTTAGTAATGTGTATTTGGGTTTATTACGATTTATTAGGGTTTATTATGATTTGATAGGGTTTATTAAGGTTTATTAGGGGTTTGTTACTGTTTATTTCAGTTTGTTACGATTTATTTGGCGTTGTTAGAATTTTTTACAATTTATTTGGGGGTGTTAGGGTTTGTTACGATTTATTTTGGGGTTATTATAGTTTTTTAGGGTTTTTTAGTGGGTTGTAGGGTTTTGTAGGCTATTATTTGGAGGTTTTTTGTAGCGTTTTGTCAGGTTTGTTAGGGTTTTTAGTGATTATTAGGGTTTATAATGGTTTAATAGTGTTTTTTATTGTATTTTAGAGGGGTTTGGGCTTTTGTAGAATTTATTAGGGTCTAATAGAGTTTGTTAGAATTTATTACAGGTTATTACAATTTGTTAGGGTTTGTTAGGGTTTTTACGGTTTAATAGTGGGTTTTAGGGGTTATTTGGGTTTATTAGTGGTTCTTAGGGATTATTAGTGGTTTTTTTGGGTTTGTTAGGTGTTGTTAGGGTTTTTAGGGTTTGTTACAGTTTGTTTGTGTTGTTTGGGGTTTTATGCATTTTTTTGGGTTTTATGGCTGTGTTAGGATTTTTTATGATTTTTTGGGTTATTTTAGCATTTTTGGGATTTTGTTGCGTTTTGTAGGTTTTGACGTATTTTTCTGTTTTTTGTAGCAATTTTTAGGGTTTATGTAGTGTTGTTAGTGGATTTAGTGGTTATTTAGGGTTTTTTAGGATCCTTTAAGGTTCTTTATGGTGTATTAGGGTTTCTTTTGAGGTTTTTAGGATTTTCTAGGGGGTTTTTGGGTTTTTAAGGGATTCATAGGGTTGGTTAGGGTTTTGTTAGGAATTTTTATGATTTTTAGGGTCTTTTTTAGTTTTTAGGGGTTTTTAGGGTTTTTAGCATTTTTGGAATTTTTTGAGGTTTTTAGGGTTTTTAGGTTTGTTTACGAGGTTTTTTGGGTTTTTTGTGATCTTAGGGGTGTTTGGGTTTTTAGGGTTTTTTAGGGTTTTAGGATTTTTTGGGGTTTTTTGGGGTTTTTTGGGTTTTTTTGGTTATTTGGGGTTTTAGGATTTTTTAGGGTTTTGTCTGGTTTTGCCGGATTTGTTAGGGTTTTTTTATGAATATTAGCATTTTGAATGGTTTAATAGCTTTTTTGTATTATATTTGGGTTTTTAGGTATTTTGTAGCTTTTATTGAGGTCTAATAGGGTTTTTGAGTTTATTACGATTTATTAGTGTTTTTTAGGGTTTAGTAGTGGGCTATGGGGTTTATTGGGGTTTATTATGGATTATTATTGGTTGGTAGGGTTTTTTTGGATTTATTAGTTCTTATTATAGTGATTTAGGGTGTCTAACTATTTGTTAGGGTTTCTAAGGGTGTGTTAGGGTTTCTAAGGGTGGGTTAGGGTTTTTATGGGTTAGTTAGTGTTTCTAAGGATGTGCTATGGTTTCTAAGGGTTTTTGAGGTTGTGTTAGTGTTTCTATGGGTGCGTTGGGGTTTCGAAGGGTGTGATAAAGTTTCTAAGGGTGTGTTAGGGTTTCTAAGGGTTTGTTAGGGTTTCTAAGGGTGATTTAGTGTTTCTTAGGTTCTCTAAGGGTTTTGTTATGGTTTTTAGGGGTTTTTGGATTTCTTAAGGTTTATTTGGGGTTTCTAGGGTTTCTTCAGGTTTTTTGGGTTTTTTGGGGTTTCTTAGTGCTTCTTGGGGTTTGTTAGGGCTTGTTAGGGTTTCTTAGGGTTTCTTAGGGATTGTTAGGTTTTTTGGTGTTTTTTTTGGGTTTTTTAGGGTTTGTTAGGGTTTATTAGGGTTTTTAGCGTTTTACATGGCTTTTAATGGTTTTTAGTGTTTATGGGGTTGTTCATGGTATGTTAGTTTTATTTAGTTGTTCATGTTTGTCATAGATGTGTAGATCCAGTCGCAAGCTTCAATTTGATATGTGGTAGAGGTGAAACAGAAACTCAGTGAAGAAGTTATGGTCATTTGGAGGAAATAAGGACCTTTTTGGAATTTAATAACGTGATAAGGTGTTCCTATTGGTCACGGATTGTAGATCTATTCGAAAGCTTCGATTTGATATATGGTATAGGCAAAACGGACTCCCAGAGAAGAAGTTATGGTCTTTTTGAAGGTTTAAGTATCTTTTTGGGCCTTCATGGATTTGAGAAGGCGCTTCAGTGGTTATACGAGTGCAGGTCTATTCGTAAGCTTCGATTTGATATGTTGTAGAGGCAAAACGGATACCCATAGAAGAAGTTACTACCAAACGGACACCAGAAGCCAATCTTTTGACCATCCAAAAGGATTTTGGGTCTTTTTGGGGGTTGAAGAATGTCAGAAAAGGTTCCAGTGGTTACCAGAGTGTGTATCTTTTCACGATATTAAATTTGATATGTGTTAGAGACAAAATGAACACACGTTGCATAAGTTATTGTTGTTTTAAATTGAGCAACTCCCCTAGCACCTAAAAACCTATGAAACCCACAAATCACTAAAATAGGCATAACATCTCCTTCTAGAGTCTGTTTGAGTGTTGTGACCAGTCAAATAAAAGCTCGTGAGATGAGTGAGGACCAAGTTTAGTAGAAACTATGAGAATATCAATGAAATATAAGATATATTAGTTATACCACTCCAAAAAATTCCAACTTCAAACGGCCATAACTTTCGCTCCGGTTGTCCGTTTGTGCTCTACCACATATCAAATTGAAAGTAGAGAAGAGATATATGCAGAAGGATGACTTGAACATTTTTCAAGTCATGTTTGTGACCCTAAAATCCCAGAAACCCATCAGAAGGCCTCCAAGACTCTATTTCCTTGTATGGATCCCTGTTAAATTTTTCTTAAAATGGTCATAACTTCTGATATGTGTGTCTGTTCAGCCTCAGACACCTATTTTTATCGTAGTTAGTTCTATGAGATTCAGTTTGACTATTCACGGAGCAGAAATGGACACCTGAAGAAGAAGTTATGCCTTTTTCAACGACTCTATGATTTTTTAGGTTTTTGGAGACCACATTTCTAGCATTATTATCATGTCTACTATTTTTTCAAAAAACTATGACTTCTTATTACTGTTAGTATTATTGTTATCATCATCTCATCCACATGCACATGGACATGCATGTGCATTATTATTATATTCTTATAAACATGCATATGCACATGCAATGCACACAAGTTATTTTATTATCACATTCGTTGTTGTTATTATTGTTTTTATTATTATTATGGTTGTTTTTGTTGTTTTTGTTGTTGTTGTTGTTGTTGTTGTTATTGTTTTTATCATCGCATGAAAATGCACAAGCGAATGCACATGCACGCACATTTAATGCACGTACATTATTTTATTATCACATGCGTTGTAATTATTAATATTAATGTTAATATTATTATTATTATCATCATCATCACATGCAAATGCAATGAACGAGCGTTTTTATTTGTTACCATGCACGTGAACACGTAATGAACATGTAATATTCTATTATCGCATTCATTGGTTCTACTCCTATTATCACCACTACTACCACTATTACTATTACTGCTGTTATTATTACTATCATCACATGCAAATGTAGGTGCACGTGCATTATTATTTTTTATTTATTACCATGCACATGCATATGCAATGTACTTGTATTATTCTTTTATTATTATTATTATTATCACAATTGTTATTATTATTATTATTATTATAATTGTTGTTACTATTATTATCGTTATCGTTATTATTGTCATTATCACATGAAAATGCACATGCATGTGGGTTTTTATTTATTATTTATTACCATGCATGTGCATGTGTTATTATTATTATTATTACCATTAGTATTATTAATATTATCATAAATGTAAATGCACATGCACATGCATGTGAATTCTTATTTATTATTTTCTACTATGCACGTGCACATGAAATGCACTTGCGTTATTCTATTATTATAATTATAATTATTATTATTATTTTGTATCATCAAATACAACTGCACATGCACATGCGCTGTTATTTATTATTTGTTACCATGCACGTGCATGCGTCATTATCATTATCATTACATGTAAATGCACATGCACGTGCATTATTATATATTATTTATTATAATGCACATGCAAATGCAATGCAGTTGCGTTTTTCTATTATCACATGTGTTATTATTATTTATTATCATGCACGAGAACATGCAATGCACGTGCGTTATTCTATTATCACATGTGTTATTATTTATTATCATTCACATGAAAATGCACATTAATGTGGACTTGGTTATTATTTATTTTATATTACCATGCACATGCACAAGCACATGCACATGCACTTTGATGTGCATTATTATTTATTATTTATTATCATTCAGATGCACATGCACATACACATGTAATTGAAAAGCGTTATTGTTTATAATTTATTATTTATTATCATTCACATGAAAATTCAAAGGCATATTCACATGCATGTGCATTATGATTTATTATTTAGACCATGCACATGCATATGCACATGAATGTGTGTTATTACTATTATTATTATTAGAGGTATTTTTAGTGTTTACTAGCATTTTTTAGAATTTTTAGGTTTTATTAACATTTATTATGGTTTGTTAGGGATTTAGGGTTTTTAATGCTATATTAGAGTTTTCTTGGGTTTGGTGGGGGTTATTAGGTTTTAATAGGGTTTATTATGGTGTGTTATGGTTTATTAGAGTTTATTAGGTATTTTTTGGGAATTATTAGGATTGAGTTGTGTTTATTAGGGTATATTATGGTATATTTGGGTATGTTTAGGATTTATTAGGGTTTAATATTGTTCATTATGGTTTATTAATTTTTAAGAGGGTATATTAGGGTTTTTAGGGTTTAGTAGTGTTTATTAGGGTTTATTAGTGCTTTTAAGCTTTTTTAGGTTTTATTAGCATTTATTAGGGGGTTTAGGTCTTTTTAATGGTATATTTGTGTTTTTGAGGGCTTAGTGGGGTTTATTAGGGTTTATTATACTGTGTTAAGGTTTATTAGGGTATAGTAGGTATTTTTAGGGTTTTATTAGTGTTGGCTAGGTACCTTTAGGGTTTAAAAGGGTAGAGTAGTGTTTATTAGGGTTTGTTAGGGATATTTAGGGTTTACTAGGGTTTGTTAGTGTTTTTATTAGGGTATATGAGTGTTTTTTGTTATTATATATGAGGGGTTGTTAGGACTTTTTAGGTTTTGTTAGCATGTTTTTCGTGTTTGTGAGAATTTTTTTATGGTTTATTAGGTTTTATTAGAATTTATTATGGGGTTTTAGGGTTTCTAGGGCTTTTTAATGGTTTGTTTGTGTTTTTTTGTTTATTGGTGTTTAGTTGGGTTTTATTAGGTTTTATTATGGTGTGTCAAGGTTTATTAGGGTTAAGAAGGTATTTTTAGGGTTTTATTATAGTTTTTTGGGGTTTATTAGTTTTTATTAGTGTTTATTAAGGATTTTTAGGGATTTTTAGGGTTTGTTAGGGTTTATTATTATTTTTGTTTTATTAGATTATATTAGTGTTTGTTAAGTCTTTTTAAATAACATAGCATTTTTTATTGTTTGTGAGAGTTTTGTTTTTGTGTGTGAAAGTTATTAGGGTTTCTCAGGTTATATTAGAGTTTATAATGGTCTATTATCGTTTCTAGGGGTTTTAAGGTATATTAGTGTTTTTTGTCATTATTAGGTTATATTAGTATTTTTAGGTCTTTTTAGGTAATATACCATGTTTTTCTTGTTTATGATCATTTTTCTAATGTTTGTGAGTGTTTAAAGAGTTTATTATGATATATTAGAGTTTATCAGGGCTTCTAGGAATTTTTTAAGGTATACTAGCGCTTGATTTCGTTATTATGGTTTTGTAGGGTTTTATTAGGGGTCATTATCATGTGTTAAGGTTTGTTAGGACTGAGAAAGGTTTATTTGGATTTATTTATGGTTTATTAGAAATTTTTAGGGTTTGTTTGGGGTTTATTACTGTTTATTAGTGTTTATTAGTGTCTATTAAGGTTGGTTATTGTTGTTTAGGTTTTCTTAACATGTTTTTAGGGTTTATTAGGTTTTATTATCATTTATTAGGGTTTATTAGGTTTTTTTGGGGTTTTATTAGGGTTGAGTAGAGTCTCTTAGATTTTTTAGGGATTATAATGCATTTTTAGGAATTATTAGAGTTTATTAGGGGTTTATTAGGGTTAAATTTTTTATATTATGGTATATCAGGGTTTAATATTTTTGAGGGTTTTGAAGCATCTTAAGTGGTTTTGTAGCATTTTTTAGTGTTTGTGTTGCATTATTTGTGTTTATGTGGAATTTTTAGTGTTTATATAGCGCTTTTATAATTTAGTTAGTGGTTTTAGGTTTTATGAAGAATTTTTTAGGGTTTATGTAATGTTTTTAGGGTTTATGTAGCGTGTTTAGGGTTTAGGTTTGATGTATCATTTTTTCAGGATTATGTTGCGTTTTCTGGGTTTCTGTTGCGTTTTTATGTGTGATGTAGTGTTTATGTTGCATTTTTAGGGTTTATGTAATGATTTTAGAGACCACGTAGTGTTTTTAGGGTTTATATTGTGTTTTTAGGTTTTATGTATCATTTTTTAATGTTAATGTTGCGTTGTTTAAGATTTATGTAACAGTTCTAGGGTTTATGTAGTGATTTTTGGGTTTATGTAGTGTTTTTTGGGTTTATGTTGCATTTTTTGGTTTATGTTGCGTTTTTAAGGTTTATGTTGCATTTTTAGGGTTTATGTAACGTTTTATTGGGTTTATGTATCTACTTGTTTCCTTTTTTAGGGTTTAAATGGTTATTTATGGTTTGTAGTGGTTTTTAGGCTTTTTAAGGGTTGTTAGTGGGTGTTTATGGTTTTTATGGTATATGATGGGGTTTCAATGGTTTATTGGGGGTTTTTAAAGGTTTATTTGTTTTTTTCAGGATTGATAGGGGTTGTTAGGGTTTTTTAGTGCGTTTTAGGGTTTGTATGGGTATTGTAGCGGGTTTTAGGATTTATGTAATCTATTTTAGCGTTTTTTGGGTTCTTTAGGGTTTTTTAGTGTTCTTTAGAGTTTATTATGGTTCTTTAGTGTTTATTAGGATTCTTTATGGTTTATTAGTGTTCTTTGGGATTTGTTACAGTTTATTAGCATTTTTTATTGTATATTATGGTTTTATTGGGCTTTTGTAGGCATTAATAAATTTTTCTAGGGTTTATCAACATTTTTAGGGTTATTTTGGATTTATTCAGGTTTATTGGTGTTATTTTATTTATTAGGTTTTATTAACTTGTATTTGGGTTTATTATGTATTATTAAGGTTTATTATGATTTGGTAGTGTTTATTGTGGTTTATTAGGGGTTTGTTATGGTTTGCTTCAGTTTGTTACAATTTATTTGGCGTTGTTAAGATTTGTTACAATTTATTTGGGGGTTGTTAGGGTTTGTTACAATTTATTATGGGGTTATTAGGGTCTGTTAGGGTTTATTAGCGGGTTGTAGGGTTTTTAGGCTATTATTTGGCGGGTTTTGTAGTGTTTTGTCAGGTTTGTTAGGGTTTTTAGTGATTATTAGGATTTATTATGGTTAAATAGTGTTTTGTGTTGTATATTAGGGGTTTTAGGGATTTTGTAGCATATATTAGAGTCTAATAGGGTTTTTAGGGTTTATTACAGGTTATTATGATTTATTAGTGTTTATTAGGGTTTTAGGGTTTAATAGTGGGTTTCAAGTGTTATTTGGGATTATTAGTGGTTCTTATGATTTATTAGTGGTTGTTAGGGTTTGTTAGGTTTTGTTAGGGTTTTTTAGGACGTGTGTTATTATATTATCACACACGTTATTATTATCATTATTATCATTATCATCATTATTATCATCATTATTATAATTATCATTATTGTTATTACTAATAATAATATTATTATTATCGTCACATGCTAGTTCAGATGCACATGCATTATTATTTATTATATATTATTTATTTCCATGCACGTGCATATGTTGTTGTTGTGGTTGACTGACTGGAAATTATTTTTTTATTGAAATAAACCCCCTTTTTTGGGCTGAGGGAAAAACATCAAGACATCAAGACTTAAACAAAATAAACGAGTAATCAACCGACCAAACCCACGATCAAAAGCAGTGCTCACTGCAATATAGAAGCTCCTCCCAGCAAAAAGAACCATTAAGACCAGCTTACATTGTCTCCTCATAGCACGGCTAGCTGTCTCGTGCCAAAGAGCATGAGCCTGGTACCGATGGCCGAAGCCATACCCTCTCTAACATCCGATTCTGAAAAGCCATGAAACAATGAAACTTCTTTTCCCTGAACCTCATCTTGAGCATCTTCTTGTCAGTGAACGACTGTAGAATCCTTTGATCCATGGTCCATTGAGACTAGAACTTCCATCAAATCATCACTGCCCTCCTTCCGACCAAAAACAGAAAACCTTACAATGAAAAATCAATCAAAAACCATACAAGAGTCTGCTGCAAACTGAAAATCGACCGTCGCATCAAAGTTGTGCCAATTTCAAATCCATCAAGAGAGACAACACGGGTCACAAAAGCTCAGGCTGTCCAGACACTGCACCCCAATCCGCATCCACCAAAGCACAACCGGGAACCAATCAACACTACGAGAACCACAAACTACACCAAAAGATAATCGCACCAAAACTGAATTCAGAGCGACAACAAAAATCACCCAACAAAATCATGAAATCAAAGATAAAATCCCATCACCAAGCTTATGGAAATCAGAGGCGATGCATGATAGGGATTCACCACATGTAGACTGAAACACAATGAGGCCCATCGCCACCATCATGCTCAAACGAGGAGGTCATAGATCCACCTGAAGCATCACAGGCGGAGAACGCAATAGCAACCTCAGCCCACAGCAGATCGGAACTCGATCTCAAACCAACATCTTACTGCCATTGAAGCCGATCCAACTGAAGAACATGACCATCGACGCCGCAGAAGTCTCTTTGAATGCCAAAAGAAACCGCGAACCCTCTAGATGAAGGGACTCGACCTTTAATGTTGATGAAGATCGGATCTCGAATTGATTCCGCCACAGAGAGAGGATTAAGTTGTGATAGAGAGGATCAAGCAGAATGAAAATGCACATGCACGTCCGTTATTATTTATTACCATGCACGCGCACACGCAGTGAACCAACCTTATTCTTTTATCAGATGCATTTTTATTATTATTGTTATTATTACTATTATTGTTATTATTGTTATTATCATAAAATGAAAATGCAAATGCACATGCGTTATTATTTATTACCATACATGCGCACATTCAATACATGTGCGTTATTCTATTATCACATGTGATATTATTATTAATATTACTATTATTGTTATTATTATCATCATGTGCGCTATGAGTTATTATTTATTATCATGCAATGCACATGCATTATTCTATTATCACATGTGTTGTCGTAATTATTATTATTATTATTATTATTACTGTTATTATTATTATTATTATCATCTCATGCACATGCACATGCACAAGCACGTGCATTATTATTTATTTTTTATTACCATGAAAGTGCACATGAAATGCACACACGTTATTTTATTATCACATACATTGTTATTCTTATTGTTATTATTATTAATTTGGTTGTTGTTGTTGTTGTTATTGTTATTATCATCACATGAAAATGCACATGAAAATACATAAAAATGCACGTTCAATGCACGTGTGTTATTCTATTATCACATGTGTTATTATTATTATTATTAATATCATCATCGTCATCATCATCAAATGAAAATGCAATGCACGTGCATTGTTATTTATTACCATGCACGTGCACACATAATGCACATGCGCTATTTATTTATCACATGCAGTGGTACTACTACTATTATCACTACTACTACAACTGCTGTTATTATTATTGTCATCACATGCAAATGAAGATGCACGTGCCTTATTATTTATTATTTATTACCATGCACGTGCATATGCAATGCACTTATTATTCTTTTATTATTATTATTATTATTATTATCATAGTTATTATTATTATTATTATTATCACTATCATTATTATTATCATTGTCACATGCAAATCCACATGCATGTGGGTTGTTATTTTATATTTATTACCATGTACGTGCTTGCATTATTATTGTTATTATTATTAAAATTAGTATTAATAATATTATTATCAAATGTAAATGCACATGCACAAGCATGTGTGTTCTTATTGACTATTATTTATTTATTATTTACTACAATGCACGTTCACATGCAATGCACTTGCATTATTCTATTATTGTTTTTGTGGTTGTTGTTGTTTGTATCATCAAAAACAAATGTCCATGCCCATAAATTGTTATTTATTATTTATTACCATACACGTGCATGCGTCATTATCATTATCATTACATATAAATACACATACACATGCGTTATTATATATTATTTATTACCATTCAATGAAAATGTAATGCACTTGCATTATTCTATTATCACATGTGTTATTATTATTTATTCTCATGCACATGCACACACAATGGACTTGCGTTATCCTATTATCACATGTGTTATTATTTGTTATTTATTATCATTCACATGCAAATGCACATTCATGTGGATTTTGTTATTATATATTGTTTATTACCATGCACATGCACATGCGCATGCACATTCTCATGCACATGCACTTGGATGTGTGTTATTATTTATTATCATTCACAAGCACATGCACATACACATGTAATTCACATGCGTTATTATTTATAATTTATTATTTATTATCATTCACATGAAAATGCGCATGCATAAGCACATGCACGTGCGTTATGATTTATTATATAAAACATGCACATGCATATACACATGCACGTGCATTATTACTACTATTATTATTAGAGGTATTTTTAGGGTTTACTATCATTTTTTAGGATTTTTATGTGTTATTAACATTTGTTATGGTCTGTTAGGGTTTTAGGGGTTTTTATGGTATATTAGCATTTTTTAGGGTTTGGTGCGGGTTATTAGTATTTTATTGGGGTTTATTATGTTGTGTCATGGTTTATTAGGGTTTATTAGGTATTTTTAGGGTTTTATTAGGATTGAGTTGGGTTTATTAGGGTATATTATGGTATATTATGGTATATTTGGGTACGATTAGGATTTATTATGGTTTATTATGGTTCATTATGGTTTATTAATTTTTAAGAGGGTATATTATGTTTTTTTAGTCTTTAGTATTGTTTATCCAGGTTTATTAGAGCTTTTAAAATTTGTTAGGTTTTATTAGCATTTATTAGGGGTTTAAGGGCTTTTTAATGGTATTTTTTCATTTTTTAGGGTTTAGCGGCATTTATTGTGGTTTATTATGGTGTGTTAAGGTTTATTTGGGTTGAGTAGGTAATTTTATGGTTCTATTAGGGTTGAGTCGGTATCTTTAAGGTTTTATTAGAGTTTATTAGGGTTGAGTACGGTTTATTAGGGTTGATTTTTAGGGTTTACAAGGGTTTGTTAGTGTTTTTATTAGGGTATATGAGTGTTTTTTAGTTTTTGTTAATACATATGAGGGGTTGTTAGGACTTTTTCAGTTTTGTTAGCATGTTTTTAGTGTTTTTGAGCATTTTTAATTGTTCATTAGATTTTACTTGAATTTATTATAGTTTATTAGGGTTTCTAGGTCTTTTTAATGGTTTGTTTGTGTTTTCTTGTTTATTGGGGTTTAGTTGGGTTTTATTAGGTTTTGTTATGGTGTGTCAAGTTTTATTATCGTTGAGATGGTATTTTTAGGATTTTATTAGGGTTTTATTAGGGCTTATTCGTTTTTATTAGGGTTTATTAGGGATTTTTATGGTTTATTAAGGTTTGTTAGGGGTTTATTAATTTTTTTTTGTTTTATATGGTTATATTTGTGTTTGTTGGGTCTTTTTAGATAATATAGCGTGTTTTTATTGATTGTGAGTGTTTTGTTTTTGTTTATGAGCATTTTAGGGTTTCTTTTGTTATATTAGAGTTTATTATGGTTTGTTAGGGTTTCTATGGATTTTTATGGTATATTAGAGTTTTTTGACTTTATTAGGTTGTATTAGTATTTTAAATACTTTTTAGGTAATATAGCGCGTTTTTTTTTTGTTTGTGATCTTTTTTATTTTTTGTAAGCTTTTTTAGGGTTTATTAGGTTATATTAGAGTTTATGAGGGTTTCTAGGGTTATTTTATGGTATACTAGCATTTTTTTCTTTATTAGGATTTTCTAGGGTTTTATTAGGGGTTATTATGGTGTGTTAAGGTTTGTTAGAGTTGAGTAGGGTTTATTTTGCTTTATTTATGGTTTATTACTGATTTTTAGGGTTTGTTTGGGGTTTATATGAATTTATTTGTGTTTATTAGTGTCTATTAGGATTAGTTATGGTTGTTTAGGTTTTCTTAACACGTTTTTAGGGTTTATTTGGTTTTATTATCATTTATTAGGGTTTATTAGGTATTTTTGGGGTTTTATTAGGGTTGAGTAGAGTTTCTTAGGATTTTAGGGATTATACGGTGTTTTTAGGGATTATTAAAGTTTATTAGAGGTTTATTAGGGTTTAATTTTTTATATTATGGTATATAAGGTTTAATATTTTAGAGGGTTTTAAAGCGTCTTTAGGGTTTTGAAGTATTTTTTATGGTTTGTGTAGGGTTGTTTGAGTTTATGTGGAATTTTAGTGTTTATGAAGTGTTTTTAGGGTTTTGTTAGCAGTTTTAGATTTTATGTATCATTTTAAGCATTTATGGGTTGTTTTTAGGGTTTATGTAGCGTGTTTAGGGTTTAGGTTTTATGTAGCATTTTTTAGGGTTTATGTTGTGTTTTCTGGGTTTATGTAGCATTTTTACGGGTGATGTAGCATTTATGTTGCATTTTTTAGGGTTTATGTAACGTTTTTAGGGTTCATGGAGTGTTTTTAGGGTTTATATTGTGTTTTAAGGTTTTATGTAGTGTTTTTTATGATTATGTTGTGTTTTAAGGGTTTATGTTGGGTTTTTTAGAGTTTATGTTAAAGTTCTAGGGTTAATGTAGTGCTTTTAGGTTTTATGTTGCGTTTTTTGGGTTTATGTTGCGTTTTTTGGTTTATGTTGCGTTTTTAGGGTTTTTGTTGCATTTTTAAGGGTTTTTGTAACATTTTTAGGGTTTATGTATCTATTTGAAGCCTTTTTAGGGTTTTAATGGTTGTTTATGGTTCGTAGTGTTTTTAGGGTTTTTATGGGTTGTTAACGAGTGTTTGTGGTTTTTTATGTTATTTGATGGATATTTAATGGTTTTTTGAGGGTTTTTATCTGTGTTTTTATTTTTTGGGATTGATATGGGTTTTTAGGGTTTTTAGTGAGTTTTTTGGTTTTTTTGGTTATTGTAGTGGTTTTTAGGGTTTGTATAATGCTTTTTAGCATTTTTTGGGTTCTTTAGGGTTTTTTAGTGTTCATTAGAGTTTAATATGGGTTTTTTGGGTTTATTAGGGTTCTTTAGGGTTTATTTGTGCTCTTTAGGATTTGTTATAGTTTATTAGCATTTTTTGTTGTATATTAGGGTTTTATTGGGATTTTCTAGGCATTAATAGCTTTTTATAAGGTTTATCGACCTTTTTAGGGTTATTTAGGATTTATTCGGGTTTATTAGGGTATATTTTATTTATTAGGGTTTAGTAACATGTATTTTGGTTTATTACGATTTATTAGGGTTTATTATGCTTTATTAGGGTTTATTGCGGTTTATTAGGGGTTTATTAGGGGTTTGTTATGGTTTGTTTTACTTTGTTATGATTTATTTGGTGTTGTGTGGATTTTTTATGTTTTATTTGGGGTTGTTAGGGTTTGTTATGATTTATTTTGGGGTTATTAGGGTTTTTTAGGGTTTATTAGTGGGTTGTAGGGTTTTGTAGGCTATTATTTGGAGGTTTTTGTAGCGTTTTGTCAGGATTTTTAGGGTTTTTAGTTATTATTAGTGTTTATTATGGTTTAATGGTGTTTTTTATTGTATATTAGGGGTTTTAGGGATTTTTGTACCATTTATTAGGGTCTAATAGAGTTTTTTAGGTTTTATTACAGGTTATTACAATTTATTAGTGTTTATTAGGTTTGTAGGGTTTAACAGTGGGTTTTTGGTGTTATTAGGGTTTATTGGAGGTTCTTAGGGGTTATTAGTGGTTGTTAGGGTTTGTTAGGTTTTGTTAGGGTTTTTAGGGTTTGTAACTGTTTTTTTGAGTTGTTTGGGATTTTATGTGTTTTTTGGGTTTTATGGGTGTGTTTGGATTTTTTATGCTTTGTTAGGGTTATTTTAGAATTTTTTGCGGTTTTGTTGCATTTTGTGGGTTTTGAAGAATTTTTTGGGGTTTTTAGAAACTAATAAGGTTTATGTATTGTTGTTAGTGGCTTTAGTCGGGATTCCCCGATTTGTTAACATTCAATCAACAATAACTTGTGATCTGGATGTTCGTTCGGCCTGTACCATATATCATATCGAAGATTGTTTCATTTTCTTTGATTGGATTGGTTGTGGAGTTGAAATGGGCTTCTAGATTAGAGGTTATGTTCATTTTAACATTCTATGGATTTTCAAATACACACACACACACACATATATATGTGTGTGTATTTATTCGTAAATATATATGTGTCTATGTGAGTGAGTGTGTGTGTGTGTATTTATTTATTTAGAAACACACATAAAAAACATATTTTATAAATGTATTTAAAACTAATCTTATAAATATATATTAATATAAAAATAAATATACAGAAAAAAAACATATTAAAATAAAAATATATTAATGTAAGAATGAATATATATATATATATATGAATAAATATATATGTATTAATATAACTAAATATATTTATATTAATATGAATCTATATTAATATAAAAAAAAATATAACTATATATATAAATAAATAGATATATCATTAAATAGAGAAAAAAATGAAATGGATTAGTGGTAAAGGTGTAGGCACGCAAGGGGGGACGTCACGGGTTCGAGTTCGGGTGGAAGCAAGGCGGTGCGCATGTGGGGGGATGCGCAGGAAGGGCAGCGCGTAGGAGAGATTGAGGGGGGGGGGGGGGTCTGCCTAGGGCTGATAGGGGGGGGGGGGGGGGTCGAGCATTGTTAAATGCTCCCCCCACATTATATAAATATTTTTTTATTTTTTTTATTTTTTTATTTCATTTACTTTTATCAGTGCTAAAAAAAAGCGATGATGAAGGGGTCGTTTATCAGTGCTTTTTTAGCGCTGATAAAAGGTGCCTTGATCAACGCTTTTCTAAGTGCTGATAAAAGGTACCCCCTATATCCTCTCCTCGATTAACAACACTTTTTTTAGCACTGTTAATGCACTTTTCTGGCACATATAAAGGCTGTTTTTGTAGTAGTGTGCACAGGCAATGCACGTGCGTTATTCTAGTATCACATGTGTTATTATTTATTATTTATTATCGTTCACATTCAAATGCACATTCATGTAGACTTGGTTATTATTTATTGTTTATTACCATGCACATTCACATGAACATGCACTTGTATGTGCGTTATTATTTATTATTTATTATCATTCAAATGCACATGCACATAGACATGCATTTCACATGTGTTATTATTTATTATTTATTATTTATTATCATTCACATGGAAATTAACAGGCATATGCACATGCACGTACATTATTATTTATTATTAAAACCATGCACATGGTTATGCACATGGACGTGCATTATTACTAGTATTATTAGTAGAGGTATTTTTAGGGTTTACTCAAATTTTTTAGTATTTTTAGGTGATATTAACATTTATTATGGTTTGTAAGAGTTTTAGGGTTTTTAATGGTATATTAGCATTTTTTAGTGTTTGGTGATGGTTATTATGATTTTATTAGGGTTTATTATGGCGTGTCAAGGTTTATTAGAGTTTATTAGGTATTTTAGGGTTTTATTAGGATTGAGTTGGGTTTATTATGGTATATTATGGTATATTTGAGTTTGTTTAGGATTTATTAGCGTTTATTATGGTTCTTTATGGTTTATTAATTTTTAAGAGGGTATATGAGGGGTTTTTAGGGTTTTGTATTGTTTATTGGGGTTTATTAGTGCTTTTATGCTTTGTTAGGTTTTATTAGCATTTATTAGGTGATTTAGGGCTTTTTAATCATATATTTTCATTTTTTAGGGTTTAGTGGGGTTTATTATATTGTGTTATGGTTTATTATGGTTGACTAGGTAGTTTTAGGGTTTTATTAGGGTTGAGTAGTTATCTTTAGGGTTTTAATAGGGTTTATTATGGTTGAATAGGGTTTATTAGGGTTTAGTTGGGATTTTTAGGGCTTAATAGGGTTTGTTACTTTTTTTATTAGTGTATATAAGTGTTTTTTAGTTTTTGTTAATATATATGAGCGGTTGTTAGGAATTTTTTTATTTTATTTGCATGTTTTTAGTGTTTTTGAGAATTTTATATGGTTTATTAGGTTTTATTAGAATTTATTATGGTTTATTAGGTTTTCTAGGGCTTTTTAATTGTTTGTTTGCGTTTTTTGTTTATTGGGGTTCAGTAGGGTTTTATTAGGTTTTATTATGGTGTGCCATGATTTATTAGGGTTGAGAAGGTATTTTTAGGGTTTTATTATGGTTTTATTAGGTTTTATTAGTTTTTATTATGGTTTATTAGGGATTTTTATGGTTTATTTGGGTTTGTTAGGTGTTTATTAGTTTTTTTTTGTTTTATTAGGTTATATTAGTGTTTGTTAGGCATTTTTAGATAATATAGCGTGTTTCTATTTTTTGTGATAATTTTTTTATTTGTGAGCATTTTTAGGGTTTCATAGGTTATATTAGAGTTTATTATGTTTTATTAGGGTTTCTAGGGATTTTAAGTCATACTTGTGTTTTTTTGTCTTTATTAGGTTATATTGGTGTTTTGAGGTCTTTTTAGGTAATATAGCGTATTTTTATGTTTGTGATCAATTTTTATTGTTTGTGAGCATTTTTAGTGTTTATTAGGTTATATTAGAGTTTATCATGGTTTCTTGGGATTTTTTACGGTATACTAGTGTTTTTTTATTAGGGTTTTGTAGGGTTTTATTAGGTGTTGTTATGGTGTGTTAAGGTTTGTTAGGGTTGAGTAGGTTTATTTGGCTTTATTTATGTTTTATTAGGGATTTTTAGGGTTTGATTGGGGTTTATTAGGGTTTATTAGTGTTTATTAGTGTCTATTAGGGTTGGTTAGGGTTGTTTAGGTTTTCTTAATGTGCTTTTAGGGTTTATTAGGTTTTATTATAATTTATTAGGGTTTATTATATATTTTTATCGTTTTATTAGAGTTGATTAGAGTTTCTTAGATTTGTTAGGGATTATAAGGTGTTTTTAGGGATTATTAGAGTTTATTTGGGTTTTATTAGGGATTTATTAGGGTTTAATTTTTTATATTATGGTATATTAGGGTTTAATGTTTTTGAGGGTTTTGAAGCATCTTTAGGGCTTTTGATGCATTTTTAGGGTTTGTGTAGTGTTGTTAGAATTTATGTAGCATCTTTAGTGTTTATGTATCATTTTTAGGGTTTAGTTAGCAGTTTTAGGTTTTATGTATCATTTTTAGGGTTTATGTAATGTTTTTAGGGTCTATATTGTCACGACCCATCCTCGGGGCCCGTGCGGTGACTAACCCAAGCCCGCCTCCCATAGGCCAGGGGATGGCGACTAGCACCAAGGTGTAAATCCTGACAAAAAGGGGAAGGCATTGCCTTTATAAAGTAAACAAACACCACAGAGTAAGCCAACAGAGTAAACACTAAGTAAAACTGGGAACAAAGTAAGTGCGGAAAGTAAATGGGCCAGAATACAAACCCAAACTGAAAGTAAAGTACAACTAGAAAGAAAGTACAACAACTGAAAGTAAAGCAGCAACGTCGAGCCATCCACTAGAAGACCCAACTGAAGGGTGGGTATAGATATCCACCTCAACTCCTCGGGTATAGCCGTCTGCTCCATGTACGTCCCGCCCAGTGGTCCACCTCCAGGTACCAACTGCTCCACTAGCCTCAACCACGATCAGCGCTGTCCATCGTCTACATCCAACACAACGTAATGCGGGCATAGCCCGTGCAGGGGTGAGTATACGCTACTCAGTAGGGACACCGAGACCCCCGAAGGTCTCCCAGAATCCACAAAGGATAATCCAAAAAGGAAAGATACAATCAAGAAGTAACAACCAACACTACTTAAGTATATTCCCATACATATACCTAAGTCATCAATTCCAGTTCGGCTCTAATATCCGAGCCCAAGTTCGATCACGTCCACACAGGATAGTATAACCCAATCCACACACGAAAGCACAACACAATCCACATAGTAAAGCAAGTCAATCATATCGAAGATAATGATTGAAAGTCAAGACTCAGCTCACACAAGTATACTTCTTCATAAGGTGATATAGATGATCAGATGTAGCCACTGATTCATCTAAGCTGGGACCCACGTAGGATACTAAACCAGCTAAGTTGTCGGATCCACATAGGATACAGACTAGCTACTCTGCCAGACCCATGTAGGATAGCAAGAACAGAGTCAGACACTGCCAAACTCACATAGGATACAAGAACAGTAGTCATTGTCGTCGAACCCACGGAGGATTTCAGTACGGTCTTCATTGCAGCTGAACCCACGGAGGATTTCAGTGCAGTCTTCATCGCCATCGAACCCACGGAGGATTTCAGTACGGTCTTCATCACTGCCGAACCCACATAGGATTTCAGTACAGTCTTCATTGCTGTCGAACCCACGGAGGATTTCAGTACGGGCTACATCACTGTCGAACCCACATAGGATTTCAGTGTAGTCTTCATGATCGCAGTCGCAGCCAGCTCTAGGGTTCCCGCACACATCATACATGATTCTGGGAGGGTCTGATCCATGAGAAAAGAGGTCGATACATCAATTGACACGTAGTCTGGAGTAGATATATCTCAAAGTTCCGTTTCGACAAGAGGAACTCAACGTGACAGACGGTGCGTCAATCGGACGCCCAGTCTGAGAGTTATTGGCTTTTTCGTTCCAGGGGCCCGGTTGGTTTTTAAGTCAAAACCAACACTACCGTACCCCAACTGCGTCCAATCCTCGAGCAGAGTAAGCCAAAAGGTCTGTCTCATTAAGAGGAATCCCACAAAGTCGACGGCACGTCAATCGGATGTACGAAGCTCAAGTTTTGAGCGTTTCAGCTCCGAGGGCCCGATTGGTTTTGTGTTCGAACCAACCTGGTCATATCCAAGGTTCTCCAAAACTTTGATTTTAATATACCGAAATGACTGAATCGTTCCAAGGATCACCATGCAACTGACGGTGTGTCGATCGGAGGTCTGTATCCCATGTTATGAGCAAAAGACCGAAAGTGGTCCGAAAGTGGGGGGGTCTGGGCACGGTCCGACCCAACCCAACCCCCCCGGGTTGGGCCGAACGGGGTCGACCCGACCCGGGTCCGGGATCGGCTGGTTAGGGTGTGACCCATCCAGGTGGGCGCAGCCCGGCCCGGCAGGGCGCGACCCTGTCCGGTCCGCGCAATCCGGCCCGGCCCGGCCGGGTGGCACCCCGGGTCCGGGATCGGCTGATTAGGGTGTGACCCAGCCCGGTGGGCGTAGCCCGGCCCGGCAGGGCGCGGCCCTGTCCGGTCCGCGCAAACCGGCCCGGCCCGGCCGGGTGGCATGCTGGCTCGGCCAGTGGCCGAGCATGGTGGGACGCGGTTCTCCCTTCCTTTTCCAGCGATGTGGCGCTGGTCGCCACGTCTCCCCTGGGTCCCGCGCGGCCGCAAGATCGGTCTCCTGCCGCCGCCTCCGGCCGCCGGCACCGCCGGTGAAGTCCGTGGGCCTCCAAAGTCGCTCCGGTGGTCCGTTTTCAATTCCGTATGCACCGGTGTTCATCTTGGGTCCCGTACTTTACTGTGGAATCAACAAACCACCTTTGCGGCATGTTCCGTGATCGCCCGTCGATCTTCCGTCAAATAAACAATCTGCGGAGTCTTTGAATCACCTCAATAGCGCGGCGCGACGGAGCCGCACTTCTTCGCCTGTTCTTCATTGTTTCCACGCTGTGTCGTTGCACCGCGCCACCTTTGCTCGTACCACATCAAGTACAATCAACAATGGGGGAGGAGGGTCGACCGTGTTCGTGTGGTCCGACCTCCTCCCATTATTACAATAACAGGCGAACCAAAATCAATAACGAATAATGGCAAAGATTATTCCACGAAAAAAATTAACCCCTACCTCAAGGTGTTGTTTAATAAAGGTTCATCGCGGAAAAAGAACGCCGCGGAAGAAGGCTCCGTAAGCATCGCCGGCATCGCGGAGAAGAGAAACGTTGGCATCACGGTACATGGCGTCATGTCATCGATCTCCAAGGACTCGGTGTTCTTCGTCGTCCTTCATCGGAGGCCGGCTTTCTTCGTCGGTGACGGTGCGTTCTTCGCGTTCTTCAAGGAGGAAGATAAAGTTCAAGACTTGAGTAAATCCTCTCCCAATCCTCCTCGCACAACGAAACTCCCCCTCAAAGAAATAAGACTTTGTCTTATTTAATTAACACACATGCAAGCCATTAATTTAAAAATCAAACAGATCTCATTCAATTAATTGAATTAATTGAGGAGCGTTTAATATTCAAATTAATTTTGAGGATTGACTTGTCATTAATTCGTGGTGTGGGTGAGTTACCAAATTAATTGCACGTGGAGGTAAAAGGAAATAAAGGGGGTGGGGCTCGTGTGGGCCCCACCTCACTACTATCCTACCTAGTGGAGTTAGGATATTAGTGGGTCCCACTCCATCCACCAAGCATAGGTTTAAACTACCTTAAATAAAAATAAAATTGGTTGCACAAATTTTATTTTACTCATTACTTAACCCACTATTTTTAAAAACCACACCCAAGAAAACGCAACTCCAGAAAAGGTGTTCCCAAGCAATTACTGGCACTACGGTTTCATAGGTGTCCTCAGATTTAGATTCCGAGCACCGGTTCAAAAGTTAGGAAATCCCACTCGTCTGTTCACTGAACGTACCCAAGCTAAACTTTTTAAATTGATTCCGGGCACACCGGACCTCGGAATCAGGTACCGTCAGAAACTGTGTTCTTGTAAAATCCCAAATAAAATTAAGGAAAAAATTTCCCTTGAATTTTACGGGACTTTACATTACTCCCACCTCAGGGATTTATGTCCCCGTAAAGATACATTATAATATAGGGAAACAAATGTGGGTACTGAGCACGCATCTGAGCCTCCCGCTCCCAAGTGCTCTCCTGGAGGTTCCCGTGCTGCCATCTGATGCGCACTAGAGGAATCGACCGCCCGCATAGGACCCGCTCCAGTCGATCCTCGATCTCCACCAGGACCTTTTCAAAAGTCACCCCATCATCAATGTCCAGCTCCCCATGGTCGATGATATGTGTCGGGTCGTGCATGTATCTCCTCAGCTGAGATACGTGGAAGACGTCATGCACTCAGTGCAACTGAGGTGGTAGAGCCAGGTGGTAAGCCACCTATCCTATCCTACTGAGGACCTGGAATGGTCTGATGAAGCGCGGAGACAACTTGCCACCCCGGCCAAATATTCGTAATCCACGTCGAGGTGAGACCCGTAAGAAAACATGGTCACCATCCTCGCACTCTAGTGGCCTCCGCCTCCTATCATCATAAGACTTATGATGGCTATGAGATATCCTCATCCACTCATGGATGACCTAGACCTTCTCTGTCGTGGCCTGGACCATCTCTTGTCCCACAAGTGCTGACTCCCCAGGGTTTGTCCAGCACAGAGGTGATCTGCAAGGCTGGTCGTACAATGCCTCGTATGGTGCCATCCCGATGGTGGAGTGGTAGCTGTTGTTGTACGCGATATCCACCAAGGGTAGGTGTTCCTCCCATCTATGACCAAAGTCAAGGACACATGCACGGAGCATGTCCTCGAGAGTCTGAATGGTCCTCTCCGTCTGACCATCCGTCTGAAGGTGAAAGGCGGTGCTTAGACGTAGCTGTGTCTCGAATGCCTCCTACAACCCCTTCCAATGCTGGGAAGTAAAGTGAGCATCTCGATCGAAGACGATAGATGATGGCACACCGTGAAGCTGTATGATCACTTGAACATAGAGACGTCCCAATCTCTCTACTAAGCCCTGCTCTCTGATGGGTAAAAAGTGGGCCAACTTGGTGAGTCAGTCGACAATCACCCAAATGGAGCCATGACCTCTGGAAGTACGTGGAAGTCCAGTCACGAAATCCATATATATCCCATACCACTTCCACTCTGGGACCTCCAAGGGCTGTACAAAGTCTGCTGGTACCTGGTGCTCTGCCTTCACCTATTGGCAGGTGAGGCATCGAGAAACGAACTCTGCCACAGGCTTCTTCATACCCGGCCACCTGTGCTATCGTCTGAGATCCTGGTACATCTTCTCCACTCCTGGATGTACCGATAAATGGGATGTGTGAAACTTCCTCAACACCTCTTCTTTTAAAGCATCGGGTACCATGGTACGTCCTCTAAAAAGGACGTTGTGCTCTCCTCTTATAGATAATCCATCAGCTGCCTGTCCTGAGGATATCTGTGCACGCCGCATCTCACAGTCAGCATCCCCACGTTGTGCCTCTCTGAACCGCTGTAGTAGTGGAGGAGTGACTGTGAGTGACTAATGAAAGGTTGCTCTATCTCTATCCACTAAGGATATCTGCAAAGCAGTTAGCTGCTCTGTCGCCCCCCTGAGTAGCTGGATGTCCTTCCTCCTGCTGAGAGCATTGGCTACTACGTTCCCCTTTCCAAGAGTATAGACTATCTCAAATTCATAGTCCTAGAGGAACTCGAGCCATCGCCGTTGTCTCAGATTTAGGTCCTTCTGCGAGAAGATGTACCTGTGACTCTGGTGGTCAGAGTCGAATGTAATGCGCTCACCCATCAGATAGTGTCACCACATCTTCAGAGAGAAGACCACTGCTGCTAACTCCAGGTCATGGGTAGTGTGTTTCTGCTCATGCTGACTCAACTGACGTGATCCATAGGCGATCACGGCCCGCTCTTACATCAGGAAACATTCGAGTCTGATCCCTGATGCATCACAGTAGACTACGTACTCTACTCCCTCCTCTGGTAGTTTCAAGATAGGCGTGCTGGTCAATCTCTGTCTCAGCTCCTGGAAGCTCTGCTGACATCTTTCTGTCCACACGAAGGGTTTCCCCTTCTTCGTCAAAGCATAGAGTGGTGCCGAAACTCTGGAGAAGTCTGGCACAAACCTCCGGTAGTACCCAGCTAGCCCCAAGAAACTCCGCACCTCCGTCACGCTCCAGGGTGGCTCCCAAGCTTGCACTGCCTCGATCTTCGTAGGATCCACCGCAACTCCCACCTTAGAGATGACGTGTCCTAAGAAGTGGACCTCACCTAACTAGAACTGACACTTCGAGAGCTTTCCATAAAGTCGGTGCTCCCAGATTGTGTCCAGTACAACCCGCAAGTGGTAGGCGTTCTCCTCCTTAGTGGTCTAGTGTATCAAAATGTTTTCAATGAAGACCACGAAAAATTGATCGAGGTATGGCTGAAAGATCCTATTCATGAGACCCATGAACACTTTTGGAGCATTGGATACACCGAAATCCATAACCAAGAACTCATAGTGGCCATACCGACATCTGAAGGTCGTCTTTTGCACGTCCTTGTCCCGAAATCTGAGCTGAGGATAGCCCGATCTAAGGTCTATCTTCAAGAACCACCGTGCTCCCTTGAGCTGATCGAAGAGGTTGTCAATCCTCAGTAGCGGATACTTGTTCCTCACGGTCACCTAGTTCAGGCGACGGTAATCGACACAAAGTCGCAAGCTCCCGTCTGCCTTCTTGGCGAACAATATCGGGGAAGCCCAGGGTGAAACACTGGGTCGGATGAATCCCATGCTCTGCAAGTCCTCCAGCTGTACCCATAGCTCTCGAAGCTCAGCGGGAGCCATCCGATATGATAGAGTGGATATCAGGGCTTTCTCGGGGTACATGTCAATATAAAAGTCTACCTCTCTGCGAGGAGGTAGTCCTGGAACATCGTCAGGGAAAACATCCGCATACTGATCCACCACTACAGGAAAACTAGGACTCCGCACGTCAACTGATCAAAGTATGAGGCTATCCAACTGATGAGTGATGGGCTGTCCTCTCCTCTGCGCGAGTCCATCCTGCGCTACAAAGGCTCCCTTCTCGCCGGTGAAGGTAAACCTACTCACATTGTTGCGTACACACCGCACCTTGCGCCTAATACAGTCAATATGAGCATGGACTGTTGATAACCAATCCATGCCCAAGATGACGTCGTAAGGCCTCGACGCTGCTACAAGAAGATCCCAGCCGAAGCTCTCGCCTCCAAGAGTAAGCTCACACTGCCGGCACCCGTGCGTAATCGTCGAGTCTTCTCTCATAGGATTCTCTAGCCATAAGGATCGAGCCAACAGCTCCGTCGGAATCTCCGAGCTCCGAACAAGGGCAGTGGCAATAAAATAATGACTCGATCCTGTGTCTATAAGAACTGTAGAAAGGGTAGAGTAGACACATATAGTACCTAGAATCATCTCTGGTGCACCATGGTCGTAGGCCTCTACTGCCTGAAGCTGAGCCTGTCTCTGCCCGCCAGCTCCCTGTGGTCGAGGTGGACCTCCTGGTGGTGGTCGTGGTAAAGCCTCAAAGCGTCACCCACCTCCTGCTGCTCGGCCAGCTCCCCAACCCCGTCTGCCTGATCTCGGAAGACCGCCACGGTGGACCCTCTGCCTCTGCCTAGGTTGCCCCTCAACCGTATGTTGGTCCACTGCACGGCGGGTCGGGCAGTCACGAGCCATGTGACCCAGCCCACCACATGCGTAGCCCTGCCTGCTCCTCGGAAGGCTGGCTCTGCGCCCTATGCCCCGCACCTCGGATCCAGTGTCCTGAGGTCATCTGCCTGATGGTCCGGTCTGCCTGGACCCCTGTGACATCGATTGACTGCCAGCTACAGACGACTCTGCTACGTGCCGCCCTGCGATAGGTCTCACTACTGGCGTAGTCTCGACAAGAAAGTTCCCTATGAGAAGGGCTCGCTCCAGTACTCCTGCCTGTGTCGGAATACTGAGGGAGATCACCGATGCCCTGTTCTCATGCCTCAGTCCCTGCTCGAAGGTCCGGGCCCAGATGAATGGGTCTCGTACCATATCTGTCGAATAGCGTGAGAGATCGGTAAATTTCGCCGAGTACTGGGCGACCGTCATGTTGCCCTGCCGCAGCTGTAGTAGCTCCTAAATGTGCACCGCACGGAGGGTGGATGGGACGAACTCCGAGCGGAAGAGGCTCTCAAAGTCCGTCCAGAGGAGGGATGCCTCGTCGTGCACTTGGAGCATCAAGCTCCACTATCTGCCTGCTGCCGCGTGCAGGAGGCTCGCTGTGAGGATCCCCATGAGGTCAGCTGGTGTCCCCACTAACCTGAAAACTCGCACAAGCGCCTCCAACCAATCTTCGGCTGCCTGAGGGTCTGTCTCCCCACGGAACCTAGGTGGTATTTGACGTTGAAACTCGTGCAGTGCACTAAGGCAACGTGTACTCTCAGCGGCTGGGGCTGGTAGCATCGGTGGCCCGGTGGGTAGAGGTACCGCCGGTGCCTCCACTGGCAAAGGGCCCTACACCGAGGCCTCGTCGCTCGGTGGGTTATCGTCTCGCACAAAGCTCAGAACCCTAGCTGGCTGCCGTCGGGGGCCATCCTGAAAAGAAACAGGTGTGCCACGGTCAAAATAGTATACCTGGTGAGCTAACACAAAGTAATCACAAAGAAAACTTTTGAAACACACATGAAATCAATGTTTTTGTGCATTGAGTCGGAAATCAGAAGTTAGGGTCCTGGTGTGTGGATACGTCGGTCGTCGCACCAACACTGGACTCCCTGTACTGATAACAACACTCAATACGCTAAACACTATTGCTTCACATAGAAGAAAGATCAGAGTCCTGTGTTTTGCGGTAGAACCAAACTCCTTTGATACCAATTTGTCACGACCCGTCCTCGGGGCCCATGGCGTGACTACCCAAAGCCTGCCTCCCATAGGCCAGGGGCTGGCGACTAGCACCAAGGCATAAATCCCGACAAAAATGGGAATGCAATGCCTTTATAAAGTAAACAAACACCACAGAGTAAGCCAGCAGAGTAAACACTAAGTAAAACTGGGTACAAAGTGCGGAAAGTAAATGGGACATAATGCAAACCCAAACCAAAAGTAAAGTACAACTAGAAAGAAAGTACAACAACTGAAATTAAAGCAACAACGTCGAGCCGTCCACTAGAAGTCCCACCTGAAGGGTGGGTACAAATTTCCACCTCAGCTCCTCGGGTCCAACCTTCCGCTCCATGTACGTCCTGCCCAGTGGTCCACCTCCAGGTACCGACTGCTCCACTAGCCTCAACCACGATCAGCGCTGTCCTTCGGCTGCATCCAACACAATGTAGTGCGAGCATAGCCTGTGCAGGGGTGAGTATAGGCTACCCAGTAGGGACCCCGAGACCCCCAATGTTCTGCCAGAATCCACAAAGGATAATCCACAAAGTAAAGATACAATCACGAAGTAACAACCAACACTACTTAAGTATATTCCCATACATATACCTAAGTCATCAATTCCAGTTCGGCTCCAATATCTGATCCCATGTTCGATCACGTCCACAGAGGATAGTATAACCCAATCCACATAGTAAAGCACAACACAATCCACATAGGAAAGCAAGTCAATCATATCGAAGATAATGATTGAAAGTCAAGAATCAGCTCACACATGTATAATTCTTCGTAAGGTGATAGAGATGATCAGATGTAGCCACTGATTCATCTAAGCTGGGACCCATGTAGGATATTAAACCAGCTAAGCTGTCGGACCCACCTAGGATACAGACCAACTACTCTGCCAGACCCACGTAGGATACAAGAACAGTAGTCATTTCCGTCGAACCCACAGAGGATTTCAGTACCATCTTCATTGCTGCCGAACCCACGGAGGATTTCAGTGCAGTATTCATCGCCGTCGAACCCACATAGGATTTCAGTATGGTCTTCATCACTACCGAACCCACATAGGATTTCAGTGCAGTCTTCATTTCCATCGAACCCACGGAGGATTTCTGTACGGTCTTCATCACTGCCGAACCCACATAGGATTTCAGTGCAGTCTTCATCGTTGCAGTCGCAGCCAGCTCTAGGGTTCCCGCACACAGCATGCTCGATTTTAGGAGGGTTCGCTCCACGAGCCAAGAGGTCGATACATCAATTGACACGTAGTCCAGAGTTGATGTATCTCAAAGTTCTGTTTCAACAAGAGGAACTCAACATGATAGTCGACGCGTCAATCGGACGCCCGGTCTGAGAGTTATTGGCTTTTTTGTTCAAGGGGCTCGGTTGGTTTTTAAGTCAAAACCAATCCGTCCGTACCCCAAATGCGTCCAAACCTCGATCGGAGTAAGCCAAAAGGTTATTTTCACTAAGAGGAATCCAAAAAAGTCAACGGCACGTCAATCGGACGTCTGGAGCTCAAGTTACGAGTGTTTCCGCTCCGACGGCCCGGTTGGTTTCGTGTTCGAACCAACCCAGCCATACCCAATGTTCTCCTAAACCTTGAGTGTAATATACCGAAACGACCGACTCGTTACAAGGATCACCATGAAACTAACGGTGCATCGATCGGAGGTCCATATCTCATGTTATGAGCAAAAGACCGAAAGTGGTCCGAAAGTGGGGGGTCTGGGCCCGGTCCGACCCGACCCACGGGTCGACCCGACTCGGGTCCGGGTCCGGCCCATTAGGGCGCAACCAGGCCCGATGGGCGTAGCCTGACCCGGCTGGGGGTGGCCCGGTCCGGTCCGTGCAACCCAGCCCGGCCGAGTGGCACGCTGGCTCAGCCAGTGGCCGAGCATGGGGGGACGTTGTCCCCCGCTTCCTTTCCCAGCGACGGGGTGCTGGTCGCCGCGTCTCCCCCGGGTCCAACGCGGTCGCGGGACCGGTCTCCTACCGCCGCGGCTTCAGCCGCAGCGGTCCCTCCTGGCGGCGCGCCAGGACACCGCCGCCGGTGAAGTCTGTGGGCCACCGGAGTCTCTCTGGTGGTCTGTTTTCAATTTCGTCTACGCAGGTCTTCATCTCGGGTCCCGTACATTACCACGGAATAAAAAAACTCCCTCTGCGGCCCGTTCCGTCATCGCCCGTCGATCTATCGTCAAATAAACAATCTGCAGAGTCTTCGAATCGCCTCAACGGCACGGCGCGACGACGCCGCACTTCTTCACACGTTCTTCATTGTTTCTGCGCGGTGTCGTTGCACCGCGCCGCCTTTGCTCGTACCACATCAAGTACAATCAAAAAAGGGGGAGGAGGGTCGGTTGTGCTCATGCGGTCGGACCTCCTCCCGTTATTACGATAACAGGCGGGCCAAAATCAAAAATGAAGAATGGAAAAGATTATACCACGAACAAAATTAACCCCTACCTCAAGGTGTTGTTTAATGAAGGTTCGTCGCGGAAAAAGAATTTCATGGAAGAAGGCTTCGTAAGCGTTGTCGGCGTCGCGAAGAAGAGAAACGTCAACGTCGCGGTACATGGCGTCGCGTCGTCGATCTCCAAGGACTCAGCATTCTTCGTCATCCTTCATCGGAGGCCGGCATTCTTCGTCGGCCACCGTGAGTTCTTCGCGTTCTTCAAGGAGGAAGATGAAGTTCAAGACTTGAGCAAAACCTCTCCCAATCCCCCTCGCACAACGAAACTCACCATCAAAGAAATAAGACTTTGTCTTATTTAATTAACACACATGCAAGCCATTAATTTAAAAATCAAACAGATCTCATTCAATTAATTGAATTAATTGAGGAGCGTTTAATATTCAAATTAATTTTGAGGGTTGATTTGTCATTAATACGGGGTACGGGTGAGTTACCAAATTAATTGCACGTGGGTGGTAAAAGGAAATAAAGGGGGTGGGGCTCGTGTGGGCCCCACCTCACTAATATCCTACCAGGTGGAGTTACGATATTAGTGGGTCCCACTCCAACCACCAAGCATAGGATTAAACTACCTTAAATAAAAATAAAATTGGTTGCACAAATTTTATTTTATTCATTACTTAACCCACTATTTTTAAAAACCACACCCGAGATAACGCAACTCCAGAAGAGGTGTTCCCAAGAAATTACCAGTGCTGCGGTTTCATCGGTGTCCTCGGATTTTGATTCCAAGCACCGATTTAAAAGTTAAGAAATCCCACTTGTCCGTTCACTGAACGTACTCGATCTAAACTTCGGAAATTGATTCTGGGCACACCGGGCCTCGGAATGAGGTGTTGTCAGAAACTGCGTTCTTTTAAAATCCCAAATAAAATTAAGAAAAAATTTCCCTTGAACTTTATGGGTCTTTACATATATATCATGGTTAGGTTTTAGGTTTTATATCGCATTTTTTAGGGTTTATGTTACGTTTTCTGGGTTTATGTAGCATTTTTAGGGGTGATGTAGTGTTTATGTTGCATATTTTAGGGTTGTTGTAATGTTTTTAGGGTTTATATTGTGTTTTTAGGTTTTATGTAGCATTTTTTAATGTTTATGTTGCAGTTTTTAGGGTTTATGTTGTGTTTTATAGGGTTTATGTAATAGTTCTAGGGGTTATGTAGTGATTTTAGGTTTTATTTAGCGTTCTTTGGGTTTATGTTGCATTTTTACTATTTTTGTTTCATTTTTTTTGGGTTTATGAAACGTTTTATGGTTTATGTATATATTTGAAGCCTTTTTAGGGTTTTAATGTTTGTTTATGGTTTGTAGTGTTTTTTAGGTGTTTTGAGGTTTTTAATAGGTGTTTATGGGTTTTTATGGTATCTGATGGCTTTTTAATTGTTTTTGGGCGGTTTATGGGGTATTTGTTTTTTTTGGGATTGATAGGGGTTGTTAAGGTTTTTAGTGCGTTTTAGGGTTTGTTTTGGTATTGTAGTGGTTTTTTGGGTTTATATAATGTGTTCTAGAGATTTTTGGGTTCTTTTGGGGTTTTAGAGTTCATTAGAGTTTAATATGGTTCTTTAGGTTTTATTAGGGTTCTTTAGGGTTTATTAGTGTTCTTTAGGATTTGTTACAGTTTATTAGCATTTTTTATTGTATATTAGGGTTTTATTGGGATTTTGTAGGCATTAATAGATTTTTCTAGAGTTTATAAAACTTTTTTAGGGTTATTTAGAATTTATTGGGGTTTATTAGGGTTTATTTTATTTTCTAGGGTGTAGTAACATGTATTTGGGTTTATTACAATTTATTAGGGTTTATTATGATTTTTTGGGTTTATTGGGGTTTATTAGGTGTTTGGTATAGTTTTTTTCACTTTGTTATGATTTATTTGTTGTTGTAAGGATTTGTTATGATTTATTTGGGGTTGTTAGGGTTTTTTACAATTTATTTTGGGGTTATTAGTGGGTTGTAGGGTTTTGTAGGCTATTATTTGGAGATTTTTGTAGCGTTTGGTCAGGTATGTTAAAGTTTTTAGTGATTATTAGGGTTTATTATGGTTTAATAGTATTTTTATTGTATATTAGGGGTTTTAGGACTTTTGTAGAATTTATTAGTGTCTAATAGAGTTTGTTTGGGTTTATTATATGTTATTACGATTTATTAGTGTTTATTAGGGTTTTTAGGGTTTAATAGTGGGTTTTATGGGTTATTAGGGTTTATTAGTGGTTCTTACGGGTTATTAGTGGTTGTTAGGGTTTTTTAGGTTTTGTTAAGGTTTTTAGGGTTTGTTATGGGTTGTTTGAGTTGTTCGGGGTTTTATGCGTTTTTTGGGTTTTAAGGGTCTGTTTGGATTTTTTATTCTTTGGTAGGGTTATTTTAGCATTTTTGGGGGTTTTGTTCCATTTTGTGGGTTCTTAACCACTTTTCGGGTTTTTGTAGTAATTGTTTGGGTTTTTGTTTGGGGTTTTTAGGGTTTTTAAGGGTTTCATAGGGTTGGTTAGGGTTTTGTTAGGCAGTTTTAGTCTTTTTAGAGTTTTTTTCGCTTTTTTTTGGTTTTTAGGTTTTTAGGGGGTTTTGTGTTTTTTTAGGTTTTTTAAGGTTTTTTAGTTTTTTTCGGGTTTTTTTTGCAGTTTTCGGTTTTTAGGGGTTTTAGCGGTTTTAGGGGTTTTTAGGGTTTTTAGGGGTTTTAGGGTTTTTAGGGTTTTTTTGGGTTTTTTATGGTTTTTAGGGTTTTGATGGGTTTTACCAGGTTTGTAATGGGTTTTTTGTGAATATTAGCATTTTGAATGGTTTAATAGCATTTTTGTTGTTTATTTGGGTTTTTAGGTATTTTGTAGCTTTTATTGGGGTCTAATAGGGGTTTTAGGGTTTATTAAGATTTATTAGTGTTTATTAGGGTTTAGTAGTGCGTTTTAGAGTCTATTAGGGTTTATTATGGTCTATTATTTGTTGGTAGGGTTTGTTAGGATTTATTAATTCTTATTAGAGTGATTTAGGTTGTCTAAGGGTTTTTGGGTTTCTAAGGGTGCGTTAGGGTTTCTAAGGTTGGGTTAGGGTTTTTATGGGCGGGTTAGGGTTTCTAAGGGTGTGATATGGTTTCTATGGGCTTTTAAGGTTGTGTTTGGGTTTTTATGGGTGCGTTGGGGTTTTTAAGGGTGTGCTAGGGCTTCTAAGGGTGTGTGAGGGTTTCTAATGGTGTGTTAGGGTTTCTATGGGTGTGTTAGTGTTTCTTAGGTTATCTTAGGGTTTTGTTAGGGTTTTTAGGGTTTTTTAGGTTTATGTTAGGGTTTATTATGGTTTCTTAGTGGATTTTAGGGTTTGTTCAGGTTTTTTCTATTTATTGGGGTTTCTTAGTGCTTCTTGGGGTTTGCTAGGCCTTTTTAGAATTTGTTAGGGTTTTTAGGGTTTGTTATGTTTTTAGGGTTTTTTGGGGTTTGGTAGTGTTTGTTAGGGTTTGTTAGGTTTGTTAGTATTTGCTAGGGTTTTTTCGGGTTTGTTAGAGTTTTTCATGGTTTTTAAAGGTTTTTAGTGTCTATGGGGATATTCATGGTTTTTTAGGGTTATTTAGTTGTTCAAGGTTGTCATAGATGTGTAGAGTTAGTCGCAAGCTTCAATTTGATAAGTGGTAGATGTGAACCAGACACCCAGAGCAGAAGTTATGGTCACTTGGATGACCTTAGGACATTTTGGGTCATAAAGAACGTGATAAGGTGTTTTTATTGGTCACTGATGTGTAGATCAAGTTGAAAGCATTGATTTGATATATTATAGAAGGAAAACGGACTCCCAGAGTAGAAGTTATGGTTTTTTGGAGGCTTTGAGAACCTTTTTGGGCCTTCAAGGATGTGAAAAGGTGCTTCAGTGGTTATAGGAGTGTAGATCTAGTCTCAATATTCGATTTGATATGTGGTAGAGTAAAAACAGACACCCAAAGAAGAAGTTATTGCAAAACGGACACTAGAATCCAATCTTTTGACAATCCAAAGGGATTTTGGGTCATTTTGGGGGTTGAAGAATGTCAGAAATGGTTCCAATGGTTACCAAATTGTGTATCGTTTCACAATCTTCTAATGGTTACCATGAACATGTACATGAAATGCACACACGTTAAATTATTATCATGTGTGTTGTTATTATTATTGTGGTTGTTGTTGTTGTTGTTGTTGTTGTTGTTGTTGTTGTTGTTGTTTGTGTTGTTATTATCATCACATGAAAATGCACATCCAAATGCAAATACACGCACATTCAATGAACATGCGTTATTCTATTATCACATGCGTTGTTATTAATAATAATAATAATATTATTATTATTATTATCATCATCGTCATCATCATCACTTGCAAATGCAATGCAAGGGAGTTTTTTTTTATTACCATACACATGCACATGTAATGCACATGCAATATTCTATTATCATATGCATTAGTACTACTACTATTATCACCACTACTAATACTATTATTACTACTGCTGTTAATATTACCATTATCACATGAAAATGTAGATGCTCGTGCAATATTATTTATTATTTATTACCATGTATGTGCATATTCAATGCACTTGTATTATTCATTATTATTATTATTATTATCACAGTTATTATTATTATTATTATTATTATCATCATCATTATCATTATTATTATCATTATCACATGCAAATGCACAAGCATGTGCGTTGTTACTTATTATTTATTACCATGCACATGCATGCGTTATTATTATTATTAATGTTATTACAATTATTATTATTAATATTATCAACAAATGTAAATGAACATGCACATGCATGTGCATTCTTATTTATTATTATTTATTTATTATTTACAACTATGAACGTGCACTTGCGTTATTCTATTATTATTATTATTATTACTACTACTATTATTATTATTATTATTATTAATATTATTAATATTATTCTTGTTGTTGTGGTTGTTTATATCATCAAATACAAATTCACATGCACTTGCATTGTTATTTATTATTTATTCACATGCATGTGCATATGTCAATATCATTATCATTACATGTAAATGCACATGCACATGCATTGTTATATATTATTTATTATCATGCACATGCAAATGAAATGCACTTGCATTATTCTATTATGAAACATGTTATCATTATTTATTCTAATGCACGTGCACACACAATGCACGTGCTTTATTCTTTTATCACATGTGTTATTATTTATTATTTATTATCATTCACATGAAAATGCACAATCATGTGGATTGGTTATTATTTATTTTTTATTGCCATGCACATTCACATGCACATGCACTTTCACATGCCCATGCACTTGTATGTGTGTAATTATTTATTATTCATTATCATTCACTTGTACATGAACATACACATGCAATTCACATGCGTTATTATTTATAATTAATTATTTATTATCATTAACATACAAATGCGCAGGCATATGCACATGCACGTGTGTTATGATTTTTTATTTAAACCATGCACATGCATATTCACATGCACGTGTGTTATTACTATTATTATTATTTGCGGTATTTTTAGGGTTTACTATAATTTTTTTTGATTTTTAGGTGTTGTTATCATTTATTATGGTTTATTAGGGCTTTAGGGTTTTTAATGGTATATTAGCGTTTTTAGGGTTTGGTGGGGGTTATTAAGATTTTATTAGGGTTTCTTAGGGTGTGTCATGGTGTATTAGGGTTTATTAGGTATTTTTAAGGTTTTATTAGGATTGTGTTGGGTTTATTTGGGTATATTATGGTATATTATGGTATATTTGGGTATGTTTAGGATTTATTATGGTTAATTATGGTTTGTTATGGTTTATTAATATTTAGTGGCTATATTAGGGTTTTTTAGTGTTTAGTTGTTTTATTCAGGTTTATTAGCACTTTTAAGCATTGTTAGGTTTTATTAGCATTTATTATGGGTTTCAGGGATTTTTAATGGTATTTGTGTTTTTTAGGATTTTGTGGGGTTTATTATGGTTTATTATGGTGTGTTAAGGTTTATTAGGGTTGAGTTGGTATTTTTAAGGTTTTATAAAGGTTGAGTCAGAATCTTTAAGGTTTTATTAGAGTTTATTAGGGTTGAGTATAGTTTATTAGGGATTGTTAGGGATTTATAGGGTTTACTAGGGTTTGTTAGTGTTTTTATTAGGTTATATGAGTGTTTTTTTATTTGTTTTAATATATTTGAGGGGTTTTATGACTTTTTAGGTTTTATTAGCGTGGTTTTAGTGTTTGTGAGCATTTTTAATGGTTTATTAGCTTTTATTTGAATTTATTATGGTGTATTAGGGTTTCTAGGGCTTTTTAATGGTTTGTATGTGTTTTTTTAGGGTTTAGTTGGTTTTTATTAGGTTTTATTATGGTGTTTCAGGTTTTATTAGGGTTGAGAAGGTATTTTTAGGGTTTTATTATGGTTTTATTAGGGTTTATTAGTTTTTATTAGTTTTTATTAGGGATTTTTTGGGTTTATTAGGGTTTGTTAGGGGTTTATTAGTTTTTTTGTTTTGTTAGGTTATATTAGTGTTTGTTAGGTATTTTTAAATAATATAGCATGTTTTTATTGTTTTTGAGCATTTTATTTTTGTTTGTCAGCGTTTTTATGGTTTCATAGGTTATATTAGACTTTATTATTGTTTATTAGGGTTTCTAGATATTTTTAAGTTATATTAGAATTTTTTTGTCTTTATTAGGTTATATTAGTGTTTTTAGGTCTTTTTAGGTAATATAATGCGTTTTTATTGTTTGTGATCATTTTTTATTGTTTTTGAGCATTTTTAGGGTTTATTATGTTATATAGAGTTTATTAGGGTTTCTTGGGATTTTTTAGAGTATAATAGCATTTTTTTCATTATTAGGGTTTTGTAGGGTTTTATTAGTGGTTATTATGGTGTGTTAAGGTTTGTTAGGGTTGAGTAGGGTTTATTTGGATTTATTTTGGGTTTATTAGGGCTTTTTAGGGATTGTTTAGGGTTTATTAGGGTTTATTAGTGTTTATTAGTGTCTATTAGGGTTGGATTGGTTTGTTTCGGTTTTCATAATGTGTTTTTAGGGTTTATAAGGTTTTATTATCATTTATTAGGTTTTATTAGGTATTTTTGGGGTTTTATTAGGGTTGAGTAGAGTTTCTAAGGGGTTTTAGGGATTATAAGTTGTTTTTAGGGATTATTAGAGTTTATTATGGGTTTATTAGGGTTTAATTTTTTATATTATGGTATATTAGGGTTTAATATTTATGAGGGTTTTAAAGCATCTTTAGGGTTTTTGTTGCATTTTTTAGGGTCTGTGTAGTGTTGTTAGAGTTTATGTAGCATTTTTAGTGTTTATGTTGCGTTTTTAGGGTTTAGTTAGCAGTTTAAGATTTTATGTATCATTTTTGGGGTTTATGTAACATTTTTAGGGATTATGTAGCGTGTTTATGGTTTAGGTTTTATATAGAATTTTTTATGGTTTATGTAGCATTTTCTGGGTTTAGCTAGCATTTTTAGGGGTGATGTAGAGTTTACATTGCATTTTTTAGGGTTTATGTAACGTTTTTAGGGTTCATGTAGTTTTTTATGGTTTATATTGTGTTTTTAGGTTTTATGTAGCATTTTTTAATTTTTTATGTTTTGTTTTTTAGAGTTTATGTTGTGTTTTTAGGGTTTATGTACAGTTCTATGGTTTATGTAGTGCGTTTAGGGTTTATGTAGCGTTTTTTTGGTTTATGTTTCGTTTTTTGGTTTATGTTGCGTTTTATGGTTTTTGTTGCATTTTTAAGGGTTTATGTAACGTTTTAGGGTTATGTATCTATTTGAATCCTTTTATAGGGTTTCAATGGTTGTTTATGGTTTGTATTTTTTTAGGGTTTTTATGGGTTGTTAATGGGTGTTTATGGTTTTGTATGGTATCTGATGGCTTTTTAATGGTTTTTTTTTGGCGCGGGGGGGGGGGGGGGTTATGGGTTTATTAGTTTTTTTAGATTTAAAGGGGTTGTTAGGGTTTTTATTGTGTTTTAGGTTTTTTTGGGTATTTTAGCGGTTTTTAGGGTTTTTATAATGTGTTTTAGCATTTGTTTTGGGTTCTTTAGGGTTTTTAGTGTTTTATAGAGTTTAATATGGTTCTTTAGGGTTTATTAGGGTTCTTTAGCTTTTATTAGTGTTTATTAGGATTTGATACAGTTTATTAGCATTTTTTATTGTATATTAGGGTTTTTTTGGGATTTTGTAGGCATTAATAACTTTTTCTAGGGTTTATCAACCTTTTTAGGGTTATTTAGGATTAATTCGGGTTTATTAGGGTTTATTTTATTTATTAGGGTTTAGTAATGTGTATTTGGGTTTATTACGATTTGTTATGGTTTCTTATGATTTGTTAGGGTTTATTAAGGTTTATTAGGGGTTAGTTATGGTTTGTTTCAGTTTGATACGATTCATTTGGCATTGTTAGAATTTGTTAAAATTTATTTGGGGTTGTTAGGGTTTGTTACGATTTATTTTTGGGGTTATTAGAGTATGTTAGGGTTTATTAGTGGGTTGTTGGGTTTTGTAGGCTATTACATGGAGGTTTTTGTAGCGTTTTGTCAGGTTTGTTAGGGTTTTTAGTGATTATTAGGGTTTATTATGGTTTAATAGTGTTTTTATTGTATTTTATGGGTTTTTGGACTTTTCTAGCATTTATTATTGTCTAATAGAGTTTGTTAGAATTTATTACAGGTTATTGTGATTTATTAGTGTTTATTAGGGTTTTTAGGGATTAATAGTGGGTTTTAGAGGTTATTAGGGTTTATTAGTGGTTCTTAGGGGTTATTAGTGGTTGTTATGGTTTGTTACAGTTTGATGGAGTTGTTTGGGGTTTTATGCATTTTTTAGGTTTTATGGATGTGTTTGGATTTTTTATGATTTTTTTGGGTTATTTTAGCATTTTTGGGAATTTTTTGCGTTTTGTGGGTTTTGAAGCATTTTTCGGTTTTTTGTAGCCATTGTTAGGGTTTATGTAGTGTTGTCAGTGGCTTTAGTGGTTCTTTAGGGTTTTTAGGATTCTTTAAGGTTCTTTACGGTTTATTAGGATTTCCTTTGAGGTTTTAAGGGTTTTCTAGGGGTTTTTTCTGGGTTTTAAGGGTTTCATAGGGTTGGTTAGGGTTTTGTTAGGAATTTTTAGACTTTTTATGGTTTTTAGTGTTTTTAGGGGTTTTGAGTTTTTAGCATTTTTTGATGTTTTTTGAGGTTTTTTAGGGTTTATTAGGTTTGTTTTCGAGGTTTTTTCGGGTTTTTTGTGTTTTTAAGGGTGTTAGGGTTTTTTGGGGTTTTTTGGGTTTTTTGGGTTGTTTGGGTTTTTAGTGTTTTTTAGGGTATTTTCAGGTTTTGCCGGGTTTTTTAGGGTTCTTTTTTGTGAATATTAGCATTTTAAATGGTTTAATAACATTTTTGTTGTCTATTTGTGTTTTAGGTATTTTGTAGCTTTTATTGCGGTCTAATAGGGTTTTTAGTGTTTATTACGATTTATTAGTGTTTATTAGGGTTTAGTTGTGGGATTTAGGGTTTATTAGGGTGTATTATGTTTTATTATTGGTTTGTAGGGTTTGTTAGGATTTATTAGTGCTTATTATAGTGATTCGGTGTGTCTAAGTGTTTGTTAGCATTTCTAAGGGTGTGTTAGGGTTTCTAAGTGTGGGTTAGGGTTTTTATGGTTGGGTTAGTGTTTCTAAGGGTGTGCTATGGTTTCTAAGGGTTTTTGAGGTTGTGTTAGGGTTTCTATGGGTGTGTTGGAGATTCTAAGGGTGTGATAGGGTTTCTAAGGGTGTGTTAGGGTTTCTAAAGATTTTTTAGTGTTTCTTAAGTTCGCTTAGGGTTTTGTAAGGGTTTTTATGGTTTTTTTAGGGTTTCTTAAGTTTTCTTTGGGGATTTTAAGGTTTCTTCAGGTTTTTTGGGTTTATTAGAGTTTCTTAGGGCTTTTTGGGGTTTGTTTGGGCTTGTTAGGGTTTGTTAGGGTTTGTTAGTGTTTGTTAGGTTTTCAGGGGTTTGTTGGGGTTTGTTGGGTTTTGTTAGGGTTTGTTAGGGTTTGTTAGGGTTTGTTAGGGTTTGTTAGTGTTTTTTAGGGTTTTTTAGGGTTTTTTAGTGTTTTACATTTCTTTTAATGGTTTTTAGTGTGTATGGGGTTATTCATGGTTTGTTCGTGTTATTTAGTTGTTCATGGTTGTCATAGATGTGTAGATCCAGTCGCAAGCTTCAATTTGATATGTGGTAGAGGTGAAACAGAAACTCAGAGAAGAAGTTATGGTCATTTAGAGGACTTAAGGAACTTTTGGGACTTTCATAACAAGATAAGGTGTTCCTATTGGTCATAGATGTGTAGATCTAGTCGAAAGCTTAGATTTGATATATGGTATAGGCAAAACGGACTCCCGGAGTAGAAGTTATGGTTTTTTGGAGGGTTTAATTACCTTTTTGGGCCTTGACAGATTTGAGAATGCGCTTCAGTGGTTATAAGAGTGTAGGTCTAGTCGCAAGCTTTGATTTGATATGTGGTAGAGGCAAAAGGGACACCCAATGAAGAAGTTATTGCCAAAAGGACACCAGAAGCCAATCTTTTGACCATCCAAAGGGATTTTGGGTCTTTTGGTGGTTGAAGAATGTCAAAAAAGGTTCCAGTGGTTACCAGAGTGTGTATCTTTTCAATATATTTAATTTGATATGTGGTAGAGCAAAAATGAACATATGTAGCATAAATTATTGGCGTTTTAAATTGAGAAACTCCCCAAGTGCCTAAAAACATAAGAAACCCACAACTCACTAAAATATGCATAAATCCTCCTTCTGGAGTCCGTTTGAGTGTTGTGACTTATCAAATCAATGCTCGTGAGATGAGTGAGGACCATGTTTAGTATAAACTTTGAGAATATCAAAGAAATATACGATATATTAGTTCTACCACTCCAAAGAAATTCCAACTTCATACGGCCATAACTTTTGCTCCGGTTGTTCGTTTGAGCTCTACCACATATCAAATCGAAAGTACAGAAGAGATATATGCAGAAGGATGTCTTGAACATAGTTAAAGCCATGTTTTTGTCCCCAAAATCCAAGAAACCCATCCGAAGGCCTCAAGAACTCCATTTCCGTGTATGGATCCCTGTTAAAATTTCCTTATAATGGTCATAACTTCTGATCTGCGTCTCTGTCCGGCCCTTGACACCTATTTTTATCGTATTTCATTCCATGAGATTCAGTTTGACTATTCACGGAGCAGAAATGGACACACGAAGAAGAAGTTATGCCTTTTTCAATGATTCTTATTTTTTAGGTTTTTTGAGACCCCATTTCTAGCATTTTTATCCTGTCTGTGGTTTTTTCAAACAACTATAACTTGTCATTACTGTTATTATTATTATTATTATCATCATCTCATCCACATGCACATGGAAATGCACGTGCATTATTATTTTATTTTTATAAACATGAACGTGCACATGCAATGCACATAAGTTATTTTATTATCACATGCGTTGTGATTATTTTTGTTATTATTATTATTATTGTGGTTGTTTTTGTTGTTTTCATTGTTATTGTTTTTATCATCACATGTAAATGAACATGCGAATGCACATGCACTCACATTTAATGCACGTACATTATTTTGTTATCACATGTTTTGTAATTAATAATAATAATAATATTATTATTATTATTATCACCATCATCATCACATGCAAATGCAATGCACTGGTGTTTTTATCTATTACCATGAACGTGCACACGTAATGAACATGAAATATTCTATTATCACATGCATTGGTACTACTAATATAATCACCACCACTACTACTATTATTATTACTGCTGTTATTATTACAATCATCACATGTAAATGTAGGTGCACGCGCATTATTATTTTTTATTTATTACCATGCACGTGCATATGCATTGCACTTGTATTATTCTTTTATTATTATTATTATTATTATCAAAATTATTATTATTATTATTATTATCATTATCGTTATTATTGTCATTATCACATCCAAATGCACATGTGTGTGTGTTGTTATTTATTATTTATTACCTTGCACGTGCATGCGTTATTATTATTATTATTACCATTAGTATTATTAATATTATAATCAAATGTTCATGCACATGCACATGCATGTGCATTCTTATTTATTATTTACTACTATGCATGTGCACATGAAATTCACTTGCATTGTTCTATTATTATTATTATTATTATTATTATTATTATTGTTGTTGTTTGTATCATCAAATACAAATGCACATGCACATGCGTTGGTATTTATTATTTATTAGTATGCACGTGCATGCGTCATTATCATTATCATTACATGTAAATGCACATGCACGTGCATTATTATATATTATTTATTATCATGCACATGCAAATGCAATCCACTTGAGTTATTCTATTATCACATCTGTTATTATTATTTATTCTCATGCACGTGCACATGCAATGCACGTGCGTTATTCTATTATCACATGTGTTATTATTTATTATTTATTATAATTCACATGGAAATTCACATTCATGTGGACTTGGTTATTATTTATTTTTTATTACCATGCACATGAACATGCACATGCACATGCATTTGGATGTGCATTATTATTTATTATATATTATCATTCACATGCACATGCACATACACATGTAATTCACATGCATTATTATTTATAATTTGTAATTTATAATCATTCACATGCAAATGCGTAGGTATATGCACATGCAAGTGCATTATGATTTATTATTTAAACCATGAACATGCATATGCACAAGCACGTGTGTTATTACTATTATTATTATTAGAGTTATTTTTAGGGTTTACTAGCATTTTTTAGAATTTTTAGGTGTTATTAACATTTATTATGGTTTGCTAGGGTTTAAGGGGTTTTTAATGGTATATTAGCATTTTTTTAGGGCTTGGAGGGGGTTATTGGGATTTTATTAGGGTTTATTATGGTGTGTTAAGGTTTATTAGGGTTTATTAGGTACTTTTAGGGTTTTATTAGGATTGAGTTGGGTTTATTAGGGTATGTTATGGTTTATTATGGTATATTTGTGTATGTTTAGGATTTATTAGGGTTTATTATCATTCATTATGGTTTATTAATTTATAATAGGTTATATTAGGGGTTTTAAGGGTTTATTAGTGTTTATTAGGGTTTATTAGTGCTTTTATGCTTTGTTAGGTTTTATTAGCATTTATTAGGGGGTTTAGGGCTTTTTAATGGTATATATTCGTTTTTAAGGGTTCAGTGGGGTTTATTATGTTTTATTATAGTGTGTTAAGGATTATTAGGGTTGAGTAGGTATTTTTAGGGTTTTATTAGCATTGAGTAGGTATATTTAGGGTTTTATTTGGGTTTATTAGGGTTGAGTAGTGTTTATTAGGGTTTGTTAGGGATTTTTAGGGATTACTAGGGTTTGTTAGTGTTTTTCTTAGGGTATATGATTGATTTTTAATTTTTGTTAATATATATATGAGGGGTTGTGATGACTTTTTAGGTTTTATTAGCGTGTTTTTAGTGTTTGTGAGCCTTTTTTATGGATTATTAGGTTTTATTAGAATTTATTATGGTTTATTAGGGTTTATAGAGCTTTTTAATGGTTTGTTTGAATTTTTTTGTTTATTGGGGTTTAGTTGGGTTTTATTAGGATTTCTTATGGTGTGCCAAGGTTTATTAGTGTTGAGAAGGTATTTTAGGGTTTTATTAGGGTTTTATTATGGTTTTATTAGGGTTTATTAGTTTTTATTTGGGTTTATTAGGGATTTTTAGGGTTTATGAGGGTTTGTTAAGGGTTTATTAGATTTTTTGTTTTATTAGGTTATATTAGTGTTTATTAAGTCTTTTTAGATAATATAACATTTTTTAATTTTTGTGAGCGTTTTGTTTTTTTTTGTGAGCATTTTTAGGGTTTCTTAGGTTATATAAGAGTGTATTATGGTTTATTATGGTTTCTAGATATTTTTAAGGAATATTAGTGTTTTTTGTCTTAATTAGGTTATATTAGTGTTTTATGTCTTTTTAGGTAATATAGCGTGTTTTTATTGTTTGTGATCATTTTTTATTGTTTGTGAGCGTTTTTAGGGTTTATTATGTTATATTAGAGTTTATCAGGGTTTCTAGGGATTTTTATGGTATAAAAACATTTGTTTAGTTTTTAGGGTTTTTTAGGGTTTTATTAGGGGTCATTAAGGTGTGTTATGGTTTGTTAGGGTTGAGTAGGGTTTATCTGGAGTTATTTATTGTTTATTAGTGATTTATAGGGATTTTTTGGGGTTTATTATTGTTTATTAGTGTTTATTAGTGTCTATTTGTGTTGGTTAGGGTTGTTTAGGTTTTCTTAACTTCTTTTTAGGGTTTATTAGGTTTTATTATCATTTATTAGGGGTTATTAGGTATTTTTGGGGTTTTAATAGGGTTGAGTAGAGTCTCATATGGTTTTTAGGGATTATAAGTTATTTTTAGGGATTATTAGAGTTTGTAAGTGGTTTATTAGGGTTTAATATTGTATATTATGGTATATTAGGGTTTAATATTTTTGACGGTTTTGAAGCATCTTTTGAGTTTTTATAGCATTTTTTAATGTTTGTGTAGAATTGTTTGAGTTTATATAGCATTTTCAGTGTTTATGTAGCACTTTTAGGGTTTAGTTAGTGGTTTTAGGTTTTATGTAGCATTTTTAGGGTTTATGTAACGTTTTTAGGGTTTATGTGGTATGTTTAGGGTTTACATTTTCTGTCGCATTTTTTAAGGCTTATGATGTGTTTTCAGGGTTTATGTAGCGTTTTAGGGGTAATGTAGCGTTTATGTTGCATTTTTTGGGTTTATGTTACGTTTTTAGGGTTCATATAGTGTTTTTAGGGTTTATGTTGTGTTTTTTAGGTTTTATGTAGCGGTGTTTAAAGTTTATGTCGTGTTGTTTAGGGTTTATGTTACAGTTCTAGTGTTTATGTAATGCTTTTTGGGTTTATGTAGCGTTTTTTGGGTTTTTGTTGTGTTTTTGGGTTTATGATGCGTTTTTAGGTTTTATGTTGCATTTTTAGGGTTTATGTAACGTTTTTTGGGTTTATGTATCTACATGTTTCCTTTTTTAGGGTTTTAATGGTTGTTTAAGGTTTTTAGTGGTTTTTAGTGTTTTTATGTGTTGTTAACGGGTGTTCATGATTTTTATGGTATTTGATGGGTTTTCAATGGTTTATTGGGGGTTTTTTAAGGTTTATTTGTTTTTTTGGGATTGATAGGGGTTGTTAGGGTATTTTAGTGTTTTTTAGGGCTTGTATGGGTATTGTAGCGGTCTTTAGGGTTGAGGTATTCTGTTTTAGCGTTTTTTGGGTTCTTTAGGATTTTTTAGTGTACATTAGAGTTTATTATTGTTCTTTAGGGATTATTATGATTCTTTTGGGTTTATTAGTGTTCCTTAGGATTTGGTACCGTTTATTAGCATTTTTTATTGTATATTTGGGTTTTATTGGGCTTTGGTAGGCATTAATAGCTTTTTCTAGGGTTTATCAACATTTTTTATGGTTATTTCAGATTTATTCAGGATTCATGGGGTTTATTTTATTTATTAGGGTTTAGTAATGTGTATTTGGATTTATTATTATTTATTAAGGTTTATTATTACTTGTTTGAGTTTATTGCGGTTTATTAGGGGTTTGTTATGGTTTGTTTATGTTTGTTACGATTAAGTTTTGCGTTGTTAAGATTTGTTACAATTTATTTGGGGTTGTTAGGGTTAGTTACGATTTATTATGGGGTTAGTAGGGTTTGTTTGGGTTTATTAGCGGGTTGTATGGTTTTGTAGTGTTTTGTTAGGTTTGTTAGGGGTTTTAGTGATTATTAGGATTTATTATGGTTCAATAGTGTTTTTTGTTGTATATTAGGGGTTTTAGGGATTTTGTAGCGTTTATTATATTCTAATATGGTTTTTAGGGGTTTTTACTGGTTATTGTGATTTATTAGTGTTTATTAGGGTTTAATAGTGGGTTTCAGATGTTATTTTGGTTTATTAGTGGTTCTTAGGGTATATTAGTCGTTGTTAGGGTTTGTTTGTTCATGTGTTATTCTATTATCACACATGTTATTATTATCATTATTATCATTATCATTGTTATCATTATCATTATTATAATTATCATTATTGTTATTACTAGTATTATTATTATTATTATCGTCACACGAAAATGCAGATGCACATACATTATTATTTATTATTTATTATATATTATTTATTTCCAGGCACGTGCATATGTTGTTGTTGTTATTATTATTTTTATTATTATTATTACTATTATTATTATTATTATCATCACATGAAAATTCACAAGAACGTCCGTTATTATTTATTACCATGCACGCGCACACGCAATGCACCTACATTATTCTATTATGAGATGCATTTTTATTGTTATTGTTATTAATAATATTATTGTTATTATTGTTTTTATCCTCAAATGAGAATGCAAATACATGTGCATTATTATTTTTTACCATACACACGGATATTCAATACATTTGTGTTATTCTATTATCACTTGCGCTATTATTATTAATATTAATATTATTGTTATTATTATCATCACTTGCGCTAAGAGTTATTTTTTATTATCATGCACTACACATGAAATGCACGTGATTTATTCTATTACTACATGCATTTTTATAATAATAATAATTATTATTATTATTACTATTATTATTATTATTATTATTATCATCGCATGCACATGCACATGTACATGCATGTGCATTATTATTTATTTTTTATTACTATGTACGTGCACATGCAATGCACACACGTTATATTATAATCAAATCCGTTGTTGTTATTATTATTGTGGTTGTTGTTGTTGTTTTGTTGTTGTTATTATTATTAACATCAGATGAAAATGCACATGAAAATGCACATGCAAATACATAAACATGCACATTCAGTTCAAGTGCGTTATTCTATTATCACATGTGTTATTATTATTATTATTATTATTATTATTATTAATATCATCGTCATCATAATCACATGCAAATTCAATGCACGCGCGTTATTATTTATTTCCATGCACGTGCACACGTAATGCACAAGAAAAATTCTGTTATCACATGCATTGGTACTACTACTATTATCACTACTACTACTTCTAATTTTATTATTATTATCATCACATGCAAATGCAGATGCACGTGCGTTATTATTTATTATTTATTACCATGCACGTGCATATGAAATGTACTTGAATTATTCTTTTATTATTATTATTATTATTATAATTATCACAGTTATTATTATTATTATTATTATCATTATCATTATTATTATCATTATCACATGCAAATCCATATGCATGTGCATTGTTATTTATTATTTATTTCCATGAACATGCATGCATTATTATTATTTTTATTATTATTACAAATAGTATTATTAATATTATTATCCAATGTAAAGGCACATGCGCATGCATGTGCATTCTAATTTACTATTATTAATTTATTATTTACTACTATGCACGTGCACATGCAATGCACTTATGTTATTCTATTATTATTATTATTATTATTATTATTATTATTGTCTAGATCATCAAAAAAATGCACATGCACATGCATTGTTATTTACTATTTATCACCATGCACGTGCAAGCGTCATTATCATTATCATTACATGTAAATGCACATACACGTGCGTTATTATATATTATTTGTTACCATGCACATGAAAATGCAATGCACTTGTGTTATTCTTTTATCACATGTGTTATTATTATTTATTATCATGCACGTCCACACGCAATACACTTGCGTTATTCTATTATCACATGTGTTGTTATTTATTATTTATTATCATTCACATGCAAAAGCACATTCATGTGAACTTTGTTATTATTTATTATTTATTACCATGCACATGCACATGCACATGCACATGCACATGGATGTGTGTTATTATTTATTATCATTCACATGCACGTGCACATACAAATGCAATTCACATGTGTTATTATTTATAATTTATTATTTATTATCATTTACATGCAAATGCGCATGCATATGCACATGCACGTCCATTATGATTTATTATTTAAACCATGCACTTGCATATGCACATGCACGTGCATTATTACTACTATATTATTAGAGGTATTTTTAGGGTTTGATATCATTTTTTAGGATTTTTAGATGTTATTAACATTTATTATGGTTTGTTAGGGTTTTAGGGTTTTTAATGGTATATTAGCATTTTTAGGGTCTGATATCATTTTTTAGGATTTTTAGATGTTATTAACATTTATTATGGTTTGTTAGGGTTTTAGGGTTTTTTAATGGAATATTAGCATTTTTAGGGTTTGGTGGGGGTTATTAGGATTTTATTAGGGTTTATTATGGTGTGTCAAGGTTTATTTGGATTTATTAGGTATTTTTAGGGTTTTATTAGGATTGAGATGGGTTTATTAGGGTATATTATGATATATTATGGAATATTTGGGTATGATTAGGATTTATTAGGCTTTCTTATGGTTCATTATGGTTTATTAAATTTTAAGAGGGTTTATTATGGTTTTTTAATGTTTAGTAGAGTTTATTCGGGTTTATTAGCGCTTTTAAGCTTTGATAGGTTTTATTAGCATTTATTAGGGGTTTTAGGGATTTTAATGGTATATTTGCGTTTTTTAGGGTTTAGTGGGGTTTATTATGGTTTATTATTGTGTGTAAAGTTTTATTAGGGTTGATTAGGTATATTTAGGATTTTATTAGTGTTGATTCTGTATCTTTAGGGTTTTATTAGGGTTTGATAGGGTTGAGTACAGTTTATTAGGGTTAGTTAGGGATTTTTAGGGTTTATTAGGGTTGGTTAGTGTTTTTATTAGGGTATATGAGTGTTTTTTAGTTTTTGTTAATATATATGAGGGGTTGTTATGACTCTTTTTGTTTTATTAGTGTTTTTTTAGTGTTTGTGGGCATTTTTAATGGTTTATTAGCTTTTAATTGAAATTATTATGGTTTATTAGGGTTTCTAGGGCTTTTTAATGCTTTGTTTGCGTTTTTGTGTTTATTAGGGTTTAATTCGGTATTATTGGGTTTTTTATGGTGTGTCAATGTTTATTAGGGTTGAGAAGGTATTTTTAGGGTTTTATTAGGGTTTATTCATTTTTATTAGGGTTTATTAGGGATTTTTATGGTTTATTAGGGTTTGTTAGGGTTTTATTTGTTTTTTTATTAGTAGGTTATATTAGTGTTTGTTAGGTCTTTTTAGATAACATAGCATGTTTTTATTGTTTTTGATTGTTTTGTTTTTTTGTGAGTATTTTTGGGCTTCTTGGGTTATATTAGAGTTTATTATTGTTTATTAGGGTTTCTAGGGATTTTTAAGGTATATTAGTGTTTTTTTCTTTATTAGGTTATATTAGTGTTTTTAGGTCTTTTTAGGTAGTATAGTGCGTTTTTATTGTTTGTGATCATTTTTTATTGTTTGTGTGCATTTTTAGGGTTTATTAGGTTATATTAGAGTTTATCAGGGTTTCTAGGGATTTTTTAAGGTATACTAGCATTTTTTTCTTTATTAGGGTTTTGTAGGGTTTTATTTGGGGTTGTTATGGTGTGTTAAGATTTGTTAGGGTTGAGTAGGGTTTATTTGGCTTTATTTATGGTTTATTAGGGATTTTTAGGGTTTGTTTAGGGTTTATTAGTGTTTAGTAGTGTCTATTTGGGTTGGTTAGGGTTTTTTAGGTTTTCTTATTGTGTTTTAGGGTTTATTAGGTTTTATTATCATTTATTAGGGTTTATTAGGTATTTTTGAGGTTTTATTAGGGCTGAGTAGAGTTTCTTAGGATTTTAGGGATTATAAGGTGTTTTTAAGGACTATTAGAGTTTATTAGGGGTTTATTAGTGTTTAATTTTTTATATTATAGTATGTTAGGGTTTAATATTTTTGAGTGTTTTAAAGTGTCTTTAAGGTTTTTATAGCATTTTTTAGGGTTTGTGTAGCGTTGTTAGAGTTTATGTAGTATTTTTACTGTTTATGTAGCATTTTTAGAGTTTTGTTAGCAGTTTTAGATTTTATGTATCATTTTTAGGGTTTATGTAATGTTTTAATGGTTTATGTAGTGTGTTCAGGGTTTAGGTTTTATGTAGCATTTTTAGGGTTTATGTTGCGTTTTCTGGGTTTATGTAGCGTTTTTAGGGGTGATGTAGCATTTATGTTACATTTTTTAGGGTTTGTGTAACATTTTTAGAGTTCATGGAGTGTTTTTAAGTTTTAGATTTTGTTTTTAGGTTTTATGTAGTGTTTTTAATGTTTATGCTGCGTTTTTGAGGGTTTATGTTGTGTTTTTTAGGGTTTATGTTACAGTTCTAGGGTTTATGTAGTGCTTTTAGGGTTTTTGTAGTTTTTTTGGGCTTATGTTGCATTTTTTAGTTTATGTTGTGTTTTTAGGGTTTTTTTTCATTTTTTAGGGTTTATGTAACATTTTTAGGTTTTATGTATCTATTTGGAGCCTTTTTTAAGGTTTTAATGGTTGTTAATGGTTTGTAGTGTTTTTACGGTTTTTAAGGGTTGTTAAAAGGTGTTTATGATTTTTTATGGTATATGATGTCTTTTTAATGGTTTTTTGGGGTTTTATGGGTTTATTTGTTTTTTTGGGATTGATAGGGGTTGTTTGGGTTTTTAGTGTGTTTTAAGGTTTGTTTGGGTATTGTAGTAGTTTTTAGGGTTTATATAATGTGTTTCAGAGTTTTTTTTGTTCCTTCAGGTTTTTTAGTGTTCTTTAGAGTTTAATATGGTTCTTTAGGGTTTATTGGAGTTCTTTAGGATTTATTAGTGTTCTTTAGGATTTTTTACAGTTTATTATCATTTTTTATTGTATATGAGGGTTTTATTGGGCTTTTATAGGCATTAATATCTTTTTATAGGTTTTATCATCCTTTTTAGGGTTATTTATGATTTATTAGGGTTTATTAGGGTTTATTTTATTTATTAGGGTTTAGTAACATGTGTTTGAGTTTATTACGATTTATTAGGGTTTATTATGCTTTGTTAGAGATTATTGCGGTGTATTAGGGATTTGTTGTGGTTTGTTTCAGTTTTTTACGATTTATTTGGCATTGTTTGGATTTGTTACGATTTATTTGGGGTTGTTAAGTTTGTTACAATTTATTTTGGGGTTATTAGGGTTTGTTAGGGTTTATTAGTGGGTTTTTGGGTTTTTTAGGCTATTATTTGAAGGTTTTTGTTGCGTTTTGTAGGGTTTGTTAGGGTTTTTAGTGATTATTATGGTTTATTATGGTTTAATAGTGTTTTTAATGTATATTAGGGGTTTAGGTATCTTTTAGAGTTTATTAGGGTCTAATAGATTTTGTTACGGTTTATTAAAGGTTATTATGATTTATTCGCGTTTATTAGTGTTTTTAGGGTTTAATAGTGGGTTTTAGGGGTTATTAGGCTTTATTAGTGGTTCTCATGGGTTATTAGTGGTTGTTTGGGTTTGTTAGGTATTGTTTGGGTTTTTAGGGTTTGTTACGGTTTGTTTGAGTTTATTGGGGTTTTATGCTTTTTTTGGGTTTTATGGGTGTGTTTGGATATTTTATGCTTTGGTAGGGTTATTTTAGCGTTTTTTTGGGTTTTTTTTGCATTTTGTCGGTTTTGAAGAATTTTTTGGTTTTTTGTAGCTGTTGTTAGGGTTTATGTAGTGTTGTTAGTGGCTTCAATGGTTCTTTAGGGGTTTATTAGGGTTTAATTTTTTATATTATGGTCTAATAGGGTTTAATATTTTTGAGGGTTTTGAAGCGTCGTTAGGGTTTTGTATCATTTTTAGTGTTTGTGTAGCGTTGTTAGAGTTTATGTAGCATATTTAGTGTTTATGTAGAATTTTTATGGTTTAGTTAGCCGTTTTAGGATTTATCTATCATTTTTAGGGTTTATGTAATGTTTTTAGGGTTTATGTAGCGTGTTTAGGGTTTAGGTTTTATGTAGCATTTTTTATGAGCTATGTTGTGTTTTCTCGGTTTATGTAGAGTTTTTAGGGGTGATGTAGCATTGATGTTGCATTTTTTAGGGTTTATGTAACGTTTTTAGGATTCATGTAGTGTTTTTAGGGTTTATATTGTGATTTTAGGTTTTATGTAGAATTTTTTAAAGTTTATGTTGCATTTTTTAGAGTTTATTTGGTTTTTTTGGGGTTTATGTTTCAATCTAGGGTTTATGTAGTGCTTTTATGGTTTAGGTAGCAATTTTTTTGTTTATGTTGCGTTTTTTGGTTTATGTTGCATTTTTGGGGGGTTTGTTGCATTTTTTAGGGTTTATGTAATGTTTTTAGTGTTTATGTATCTATTTGAAGCCTTTTTAAGAGTTTTAATGGTTGTTTATGGTTTTTAGTGTTTTTTAGGGATGTTATGGGTTGTTAACGGGTGTTTATGGTATTTTATGGTATCTAATGGATTTGTAATGGTTTTGGGGGGGTTTTATGGGTTTATTTGTTTTTTTGGTATTAATAGGGGTTGTTAGGGTTTTTTAGTGTGTATTATGGTTTGTTTGGGTATTATAGCAGTTTTTAGGGTTTATATAATCTGATTTAGCATTTTTTTTGGGTTCATTAGGTTTTTTAGTGTTCTTTAGAGTTTAATATGGTTATTTAGGGTTTATTTGGGTTCTTTAGTGTTTATTAGTGTTCTTTAGGATTTGATACAGTTTATTAGCATTTTTTATTGTATATTAGGGGTTTATTGGGTTTTTGTAGGCATTAATAGGTTTTTCTATGGTTTATCAACAATTTTTAGGGTTATTTAGGATTTATTAGGGTTTATTAGGGTTTATTTTATTTATTAGGGTTTATTAACGTGTGTTTGGGTTTATTACAATTTATTAGGGTTTATTATGATTTGTTAGGGTTTATTGGGGATTATTAGGGGATTGTTGTGGTTTATTTCAGTTTTTTACGATTTATTTGGCGTTGTTAGGATTTGTTACGATTTATTCGGGGTTGTTAGGGTTTGTTGCGATTTATTTTGGGGTTATTAGGGTTTTTTAAGGTTTATTAGTGGGTTGTAGGGTTTTTTAGGCTATTATTTGGAGATTTTTGTAGCGTTTTGTCAGGTTTGTTATGGGTTTTAGTGATTATTAGGGTTTATTATGGTTTAATAGTGTTTTTCTTTTATATTAGTGGTTTTAGGGATTTTTTTAGCATTTATTATGGTCTAATAGAGTTTGTTAGTGTTTATTACAGGTTATTGCAATTTATTAGTGTTTATTAGGGTTTTAGGGTTTAATAGAGGGTTTTATAGGTTATTAGGGTTTTTTAGTGGTTCTTAGGGGTTATTAGTGGTTATTAGGGTTTGTTAGGTTTTGCTAGGGTTTTTAGGGTTTGTTGTGGTTTGTTTGAGTTTGGGGTTTGTTGGAACCACTTTGTGTATAAGTTTGTATTTGTTGTCAATAGTTGTCAATGAAGATGAAAATGAAGGAGATCAAGAACTACTCCAATGAAATGGAGGAATGGAAGATCAAAATGAAAGAGATCATGAAGTACTCCGATGAAGTAGAGGAATGGTGATTCAGACGATTGTTGTACTGATCGTAAGTTCAAATGAACATGTGTCAAAGGTGATCCATTGTTTACAACAATGAATAATGTGAGGTGTAATCCATATGAGGATCCATCTGACAATGATTAAAGAAGAATGGAGTTTTTGGATGAAGTCCATTCAATTCCTCCTTATTGCATGAGAACCATGTGTTTTGATGAAAACCATGCAATTCCTCATTATTACATGAGAACCATGGGTTTTGATGAAGAACATGCAATTACTCATGATAGCATGAGAACCATGCAAGAGACTTCTTGAGAAATTGAATCACATGGTTTGCATGAAGTAGATCATGATGGTTGATGAAGAAGACAATGTTCCAATGATTGGAATTATAAGATGGTCGTGCAAGGATTGGAATTCTGAGATAGTCATGCAAATCACATTGTCATAGAAGATGATGATGGTAAATATATATCTTCAAAGAATACATATCACATTAGTGGAGTTTGTGATAAAATCATAAGAGTTGCTGAAGGATACATATCACCATGGAGAAGTGCTGTTGAGGTGATCATGCTTGTTGACAAAGCAAAAATATGACATTCAAATTTGTTGACAAAGGAGATTCCATGGTGGCATGTCAAGTTCGAGGATTGTGGATAATGATCCATGTTTTATTCATGGAACATCGACCAATGAATTGATGATCTGGAGGCGGTCTAAAAGAGCAGATACAAGGTGGCGTCGTTTTCCAGTGTTTGCCAAATTTTTGGGGTCCAAAATTTGGAGGTTGGTGAGCATCGTGAAAAGTGGATTTCTAGGAAAATCATAATTTAATATGGAAAAGGCATGAGTTTCGCGAAGATGGGATGCATGGATTGGATTTCGCGAAGACCCGAAAAATAGAGGCGGTGATTCTTCACGATTACGTCAAGCTTCGCGAACGGTAGAGGCTGGAGAGCTTCGTGGCGATGAAGGGCTTTGCAAGGGAGATTTGCGGCGATGAAGGGATTTGCGAGGAAGCTTTGCGGCGAAGGTGCGGAGGAATGATGACAGTGATACTCCGCGATTACGACGAGCTCTGCGAACAGAAAATTGCCGTTGTGCTTCGCGATTTTGAGAGATTTTCGGCGGGAACTTCAGAGCTTCGCGATTTGAGATGACATGGCACTGACTTCGCGCAGAAGGGTAGAGGGTCGGTGGAATCACCTATAAATAGAGGCTGACCCCATCAAGATAAGTAAAGAGATCTCTCAACGAAAATACTTTGCTCTTGGTTCGCAAAGGTCACTCGTGAAGGAAGTCTGCTTCACGAAAGAGGAGCTTCGTGGCAGCTATTCTAGCTCCACGAAAGTCTTGCGCCACGTGTTGGATCAGTGAGCTTTGCAAAGAGGCAGGAGCTCTGCGATAGCCCAGCACTACGAAGGATGGAGCATCGCAAGAGTGCTTCGCGATTGAGCTTTGCGAAAAGGCAGGGACTCCGCGAAGGCTTGTTTGAGCTTTGCAAAATTGGGAGCCTTGCGACGTAGGGTACTTTGTGAAGGCCCTTTCCAAAGGTTTTTCACCCAGTGGACAGGGGAAAAGGGGTATTCATCGGTGGATGAAATTTGGACTTCAACAGAGAATCATTTATTGAGCAATCACACAAGTGATTGTAATTCAGGAAAACAAAGACAAGGGGATCTAGTGCATTCAGTCATTGCACTAAAGTAAAAGGTTGAATACAAAAGAGCATCAACTTAGGACTCTGATGCAAGCAAAGTCTCATGCTGAACAGGAGACAAAGACTTCAATTCAAATCTATTGAAGATACCTTCACGTCTATAAACTGAGTGAGACTTCACCAATGGAAGTGAGCAAGGGGGAGTCAACGAGAGTGACCCGAGGGAAGCAGTGCGCTATCCCTGAACCTTTGTAAAGGCAGTGAGCCTGGGACAGAGTGACTGTGCCCGAACAATTGTAATCTACAGCTAGTGAAGCATAGTGGATTCAGGTATGACCGACAACCTGTCGGCGTATGCTCCTTGGACGTAGCCCTTAGTGGTGAACCAAGTAAAAATAGTTGTGTCATCTCTCTTCATGTGAATGTTTCATTGCTGATCATATCCATCATATAGGTTTAAGTAGTTCCTACCAACGTGGGAATAAGATCCACAACTTTAAGAAGATAAAGTTGACACCCTAATTCACCCCTCCCCTCTTAGGGTGTCCCGGGGTCCTACAGGGTTTTATGCGTTTTTTGGGTTTTATGGGTGTGTTTGGATTTTTTATTCTTTGTTAGGGTTATTTTAGAGTATTTTGGGGATTTATTGTGTTTTGTGGATGTGGATGAATTTTTCGAGATTTTTGAATCAATTGATAGGGTTTATATAGCATTTTTAGTGGATTTAGTGGTTCTTTAGGGTTTATTAGGGTTTTTAGGGTTTTTTAGGGTTCTTTAGGTTGTATTAGGTTTTCTTTTGAGGTTTTTAGGGTTTTCTAGGGGATGTTTAGGGTTTTTAAGGATTTTATAGGTTTGGTTAGGGTTTTGTTAGGCATTTTTATGCTTTTTAGGGTATTTAACGTTTTAGTGGTTTTTATGTTTTTTAGGGTTTTTGTGGTTTTTTTGAGTTTTTTAGGGTTTTTAGGATTGTTTTCGGGTTTTTTAGTTTTTCAGTTTTTAGGGGTTTTAGGGTTTTTTTGGGTTTTATGGTTTTTTAGGTTTTTGTTAGATTTTAACGGGTTTGTTAGGGTTTTTCTGTGAAAATTAGCATTTTGAATGGTTTAATAGTGTTTTTGTTGTATATATGGGTTTTAGGTATTTTGTAGCTTTTATTGGGGGTCTAATAGAGGTTTTAGGGTTTATTACGATTTATTAGTGTTTATTAGGGTTTAGTAGTGGGATTTAGGGTTTATTAGGGTTTATTTTGGTTTATTATTGGTTGGTAGGGTTTTTAGGATTTATTAGTTCTTATTAGAGTGATTTAGGGTGTCTAAGGGTTTGTTAGGGATTCTAAGGGTGTGTTAGGGTTTCTAAGGGTGGGTAAGGGTTTTTATGGGTGAGTTATGGTTTTTATGGGTGTGCTATGGTTTCTAAGGGTTTTTAAGGTTGTGTTTGATTTTCTATGGGTACGTTGGGGTTAATAAGGGTGTGCTAGGGTTTCTAAGGGTGTGTTAGGGTTTCTAAGGGTGATTTAGAGTTTCTAAGGGTGTGTTAGTGTTTCTTAGGTTTTCTTAGGGTTTTGTTAGTGTTTTTAGGGTTTTAGGGTTATGTTAGGGTTTCATATGGTTTCTTAGGGGTTTTTTAGTGTTTCTTCAGGTTTTTTGTGTTTATTGGGGTTTCTTAGTGCTTCTTGGGGTTTATTTGGGCTTGTTAGGATTTGTTAGGGTTTTTTGTGGTTTTTTAGTGTGTGTTAGGGTTTGTTAGGGTTTGATAGGGTTTGTTAGTGTTTTAAGGTTTTGTTAGGGTTTTTTAGGGTTTTGCGTGATTTTTAATGGTTTTTAGTGTTTATGGGGTTATTCATGGTTTGTTAGGTCTATTTAGTTGTTCATGGTTGTCATAGATGTGTAGAGCTAGTCGCAAGCATCAATTTTATATGTGGTAGAGGTGAAACAGACACCTAGAGTAGAACTTATGCTCATTTGTAGGACTTAAGGACCTTTTGGGTCTTTAATAACGTGATAAGGTGTTCCTATTGGTCATGTATTTGTAGATCTAATTGAAATCTTCGATTTGATATATGGAAGAGGCAAAACGGACTCCCGGAGTAGAAGTTACGGTATTTTTTAGGGTTTAAGTACCATTTTGGACCTTCAAGGATGAGAGAAGGTGCTTTAGTGGTTGTATGAGTGTATATCTAGTCTCAAGATTCGATTCGATTTGTGGTAGAGGCAAAACGGACACCCATAGAAGAAGTTATTTCAAAACGGACACCAGAAGCCAATCTTTTGACCATCCAAATGGATTTTGGGTCTTTTTGGGGGTTGAAGAATGTCAGAAAGGGTTCCAGTGGTCACCAGAGTGTGTATCTTTTCACAATAATTGATTTTATATGTGGTAGAGCCAAAATGAACACACATAGAAGATGTTATAGTCGTTTTTATATGAGCAGGCCTCCTAGCACCTAAAAACCTAAGAAACCCGTAATTCACTAAAATAGTCATAACTTATCCTTCGGGTGTCCGTTTGATCACTGTGACTAGTAAATTCGAAGCTCGTGTGATGAGTGAGGACCATGTCTAATCAAAATTGTGAGAAGATCAAAGAAACATAAGATATATTAGATATACCACTCCAAAAAAATTCCAACTTCAAACAAACATAACTTTTACTCTAGTTGTCCGTTTGAACTCTACCACATATCAAATCGAAGATAGTGAAGAGATCTACGTAGAAGGCTAACTTAAACAAAGATAAAGTCACAGTTGGGAACCTAAAATCCCAAAAACCCATCAGAAGGTCTCCAAAACTCCATTTTCGGGTTCAGATCCCTGTCAAATATTTCTTAAAATGGTTATAACATCTGATCTGTGTGTCTGTTCGGCCTCCGACACCTGTTTTAATCGTAGTTCGTTCCATGAGATTTAGTTTGACTATTCACAGAGTGGAAATGGACACCTGAAGAAGATGTTATTTCTTTTTTAATGACTCTATGAATTGTTAGGTTTTTCGAGACACCATTTCTAGAACTTTTGTCTGGTTTTCTATATTTCCAAACAACTATAAATTATTATTACTCTTATTATTATTATTATTATTATTATTATCATCTCAAGAAAATGCACATGAAAATGCATGTGCATTATTATTATATTTTTATAACCATGCACGTGCACATGCAATGTACACACATTATTTTATTATCACATGTGTTTTTATTATTATTGTTGTTATTATTATTGGGGTTGTAGTAGTAGTAGTAGTTGTTGTTGTTATCATCACAGGAAAATGAACATCCAAATTCACATACATGCACATTCAATGAATGTGCGTTATTCTATTATCACATGCATTGTTATTATTAATATTATTATCATCATCATCATAACATGAAAATACAATGCACGGGAGTTATTATTTATTAACACACACATGCACACGTAATGCACATGCAATATTCTATTATCATATGAATTAGTACTACTAGTATTATCACCACTACTACTACTATTATTACTACTACTATTATTATTACTATCATCACATGCAAATGTAGATGCACATGCGTTATTATTTATTATTTATTACCATGTATGTGCATATGCAATGCACTTGTATTATTATTATTTTATTATTATTATTATTGTTGTTGTTATTGTTATCACATGATGGTTATTATTATTATTATTATTATCAATATTATTATCAGTATCACATGAGAATGCACATGCATGTGCGTTGTTATTTAGAATTTATTACCATGCATGTGCATGCGTTATTTTTTTTATTATTATTACAATTAGTATTATTAATATTATCATAAAATGTAAACGCACATGCACATGCATGTGCGTTATTATTTATTATTTACTATTATGAACGTGCACATGAAATGCACATGCATTATTCTTTTATTATTATTATTATTATTATTCTTGGTTATGTTGTTGTTTGTATCATCAAATACAAAATCACATGCACGTGCATCATTATTTATTATTTATTATCATGCACATGCATGTGTCATTATCATTAACATTACATTTAAATGCACATGAACGTGCATTATTATATATTATTTATTGTCATGCACATGCAAATGCAATGCACTTGCGTTATTGTATTATCACATGTGTTATTATTATTTATTCTAATGCACGTGCACACGCAATGCATGTGCGTTATTCTATTATCACCTGTGTTATTATTTATTAATTATTATCATTCACATGAAAATGCACATTCTTGTGGACTTGGTTATTATTTATTGTTTATTACAATGCACATGCACATGCACATGCACATTCACATTTACATGCACATGCACATGCCCCTGCACTTGTATGTGCGTAATCATTTATTATTTATTATCATTCACATGCACATGCACATACACATGCAATTCACATGCGTTATTATTTATAATTTATTATTTATTATCATTCACATGCAAATGCGCAGGCATATGCACATGCACGTGCATTATGATATATTATTTAAACCATGCACATGCATATTCACATGCATGTGCGTTATTACTACTACTATTATTAGAGGTATTTTAAGGAGTTTAGTATCATTTTTTTAGGATTTTTGGGTGTTATTAACATTTATTATGGTTTTTAGGGTTTTAGGGATTTTTTATGGTATATTAGCATTTTTTAAGGTTTTCCGGGGGTTATTAGGATTTTATTAGGGTTTATTATGGCGTGTTAAGGTTTATTATGGTTTATTAGGTATTTTTAGGGTTCTATTAAGATTGAGTGGGGTTTAATAGGGTATATTATGGTATATTAGGGTATATTTGTGTATGTTTAGGATTTATTAGGGTTTATTATTTTTCATTATGGTTTATTAATTTTTAAGAGGGTATATTAGGGTTTTTTAGTGCTTAGTAGTGTTTATTCGGGTTTATTAGCAATTTTAATCTTTGTTATGTTTTATTGGCCTTTATTAGGGGGTTTAGGGCTTTTTAATGACATATTTACGTTTTTAGGGTTTATTATGGTGTGTTATGGTTTATTAGTGTTGAGTAGGTATTTTTATGGTTTTATTAGGGTTGATTTGGTATCTTTAAGGTTTTATTAGGGTTTATTTGGGTTGAGTATAGTTTATTAGGGTTTGTTAGGGGTTTTTAGGGTTTAATAGGGTTTTTAGAGTTTTTATTAGGGTATATGAGTGTTTTTTAGATTTTGTTAATATATATGAGGGGTTGTTATGACTTTTTCGGTTTTATTAGCATGTTTTTAGTGTTTGTGAGCATTTTTAATGGTTTATTATCTTTTATTTGAATTTATTAGGGTTTATTAGGGTTTTTAGGGCTTTTTAATGGTTTTTTTGCATTTTTTGTTTATTGGGGTTTAGTTGGGTTTTATTAGGTTTTTTATGGTGTCTCAAGGTTTATTAGGGTTGAGAAGGTATTTTTAGTGTTTTTTATTGTTTTATCAGGGTTTATTAGTTTTTATTAGGGTTTATTAGGGATTTTTAGTGTTTATTAGGGTTTTTTAGGGGTTTATTAGTTTTTTTATTAGGTTATATTAATGTTTGTTGGGTATTTTTAGATAATATAGCATGTTTTTATTGTTTGTGAGTGTTTTGTTTTTTGTTTGTGAGTGTTTTTAGGGTTTCATAAGTAATATTAGTGTTCATTACAGTTTTTTAGGGTTTCTATGGATTTTTAAGGTATACTAGCATTTTTTTGTCTTTATTAGGTTATATTAGTGTTTTTAGGTCTTTTTAGGTAATGTAGCTCATTTTTATTGTTTGTGATTGATTTTTTATTTTTTGTGAGTGGTTTTTGGGTTTATTAGGTTATATTAGAGTTTATCTGGGATTTTAGGGATTTTTTAAGGCCTACTAGCATTTTGTTTCTTTATTAGGGTTTTGTAGGGATTTATTAGGGGTTATTATGGTGTGTTTTGGTTTTTTAGGGTTGAGTAGGGTTCATTTGGATTTATTTATGGTTTATTTGGGATTTTTAGGGTTTATTTGGGGTTTATTAGGGTTTATTCGTGTTTATTAGTGTCTATTAGGGTTGGTTAGGGTTGTTTAGTTTTTCTTAACGTTTTTTTAGGGATTATTAGGATTTATTGTCATTTATTAGGATTTATTAGGTATTATTGGGGATTAATTAGGGTTGAGTAGAGTTTCATAGGGTTTTTAGGGATTATAAGGTGTTTTTAGGGATTATTAGAGTTTACTAGGGGTTTATTAGGGTTTAATTTTTTATATTATGGTATTTTAGGGTTTAATATTTTAAGGGTTTTAAAGCGTCTTTAGGGTTTTTTGTAGCAATTTTTTGGGTTTGTTTAGTGTTGTTAGAGTTTATATAGATTTTTAGTGTTTATGTAGCGTTTTTATGGTCTAGTTAGCAGTTTTAGATTTTATGTATCATTTTTTGGGTTTATGTAACGTTTTAAGGGTTTATGTAGCGTGTTTAGGGTTTAGGTTTTATGTAGCATTTTTTAGGGTTTATGTTGCATTTTCTGGGGTTATGTAGGGTTTTTAGGGGTGATGTAGCGTTTATGTAGCATTTTTACGGTTTATGTAACGTTTTAAGGGTTCATGTATTGTTTTAAGGGTTTACATTGTGTTTTTAGGTTTTATGCGGTGTTTTTAAATGTTTATGTTGTGTTTTTAGGGTTTATGTTGTGTTTTTTAGGGTTTATGTATTGCTTTTAGGTTTTATGTAGTGTTTTTTGGGATTATTTTGTGTTTTTTGGTTTATGTTGCATTTTTAGGGTTTTTGTTTCATTTTTAAGGAGTTATGTAATGTTTTTAGGGATTATGTATATATTTGAATACTTTTTAGGGTTTTAAAGGTTATTTATGGTTTGTAGTTTTTTAGTGTTGTTAATGGTTATTAATGGGTGTTTATGTGTTTTTATGGTATCTAATGGCTTTTTAATGGTTTTTTTGGGGGGGGGGGGGTTATGGGTTTATTTGTTTTTTGGGATTGATAGGGGTTGTTAGGGTTTTTTAGTGTGTTTTAGGGTTTTTCTGTGACACTAGAGGGCATGATCCATTCCTCAATATCCTTTTTCTTTAAGGGATCCACAGAAATTACCACACTTGTGATCACATGTCCCAATAACGTGACTTGATTCATCCAAAAGTCACACTTGCTGAACTTGGCATACAACTTCTCCTTTCTCAATATTGCTAAAACTAGTCTTAGATGTTCATCATGTTCGTCCTTGATCTTGGAGTAGATGATAACATCATCGATAAAAACTACCACAAATTTATCGAGGTAACGTCTAAAGACTCTATTCATCAAATCCATTAAGATTGTAGGGGCGTTAGTAAGTCCGAAGGGCATCACCAAAAGCTCATAGTGCTCATACCTTGTATGGAAGGCAGTCTTCTGAATATCTTCCTTCTTCACCATTACCTGATGATATCTAGAATGAAGACCCACCTTTGAGAAGTACAGAGCTCCTCTTAACTGATTGAACAAGTCATCAATACTTGGGAGAGGATACTTGTTCTTTATGGTGATCTTGTTGAGTTCCCGATAATCGACACACAGATGCATAGTTCCATCCTTCTTCTTCACGAAGAGCACTGGTGCACCCTAAGGTGATGCACTAGGGCGTATGAACCCTTTGTCTAGATGCTCTTGCAGCTACTTCTTTAACTCCTCCAGTTCAATAGAAGCCATCCTATAGGGGAACTTCGAGAGAGGAGTAGCTCCGGGTATGAGTTCAATAGAGAATTATACCTCACGATCCGGGGGAATTCCAGGTAACTCTTTGGGAAATACATCGTCGTATTCCATCACGATGGGCATTTCCTCAAGGTTGGAACCTTCCTTCGACTCAACCATTTGGGCGAGGTATTCTTCTTCATAGGGAATCAACACCCAAAACATTGAAGGATTTTTCAAAGGAGATTCATGATCTTCCTTTCATTTTTAGAGGAGCATGGGATGGTTTGGAATATGAAAAGATATTTCCTTTTCCCAACAGTTGATATGTGCTCTATATAATGAGAGCCAATATATTCCCATTATAGCATCGAATTCCACCAAGGGAAGTATTAGGAGATTTTCCAGAAGAATCTTCCCACATACGTCAATACGAGAAGAGTCAAACACTTGGGTTGCAATGATTACACCACTTGGTGTTTTTATAGATATCTCTACTTCAATGTTTCAGGGCTTCAATTTTATAGTTCTAGAAAACTTGCAAGATATAAAGGAATGCGTAGAACCAGAATCAAATAAGACTTTTCCCATTCTTGAGTGAATAGGAAGTGTACCTTGTATGACATTATTATCATGCTCCTCCTCCATAGTAGTGATGGAAAAAGCCTTCCCTTGTTCCTTTGGATTTGGTGGCTACTGACGCTGATTACCCTCGAGAACTCGAGGTTTAGTGCACTGGTTTTCATAGTTCCCAATATCCTTATAGTTGTAGCATTGAATCCTGAGTGGTTCTCTCCTTTCATCAGATACATTATCCTTCCTTCTGGTGTCTTTTCTACACTCTTGATCATGGTGTCCTTACTTCCCACACATGAAGCATTTCCCCATCCCTTTGAGGTAGTTCCCATGGTTCAAATTCCCACATTTTTGGCATGTGGGTCATTGATTTTTCTTCCCACCTTTTTTATTAGATCCACCAGCTTGACACTCCATCATTCTTTTCTTATCACCATATCCATGGGGCCATTCTCCAAACTCCATCTCCACTTTGAGGGCACATCGAAAGACTTCTTCATAACTCCCAAAGTCTTGAATTGTGAGAGCCTTTCAAAAGTGTGGTTTTAATCCACTAAATAATCTATCAATTTTTCTATCATTGTTGATAACAAAACCCAAATCGAACTTTGAAAGCCTTGTGAAATTCACTTCGTAGGTTGTGACATATTCTCCTTCTTTTTTCTTGAGCTCTATTAATTCTCTCTCCATCTTTGTGCGAAGAGTTCTTGGGAAATACTTGTTAAGAAACATTATCTTAAAGTCTTCCCATTCCACCTCTTCTATTTCCTCCCTTGGCATGGTGTTCTTAATCAAATCCCACCATTGATTGGCTTCTCCATCTAGACGATAAACAACTAGAGTCACCTCCTCCATCTCAGAACAGTGAAGCACATAAAAGATCTTCTACATGGAGTTGACCCATTGTTCCGCAACTAGTGGATCAGAAGATCCACAAAACGGCGGTGGTCATTACTACATAAAACACTCGATAGCCAGTTGCTCTCTCTTTGGTGAAGGAGGACGTTCCCCATTATTATGGTTATTGTTCATAACCTGAGATAATTGGGTAAGCATCACCATGAAGTTTTGAACTCCACCTCCCAAATCATTGGGGATGTCTTTCGGGTAATCGTTGCATTGTCCCTCGCATGATTTGTTGGCCTGATGTCTCCTAGTTACCACCATTTTATAAAATAGAAAAGGATAGAACAAAAAATAACTAAATAATCCATGAATAACTTATTCATTTAAACAATTATACCAAAAAAATAACATATGGGATCCCTAGGTAAATATTCTTGTGTGCATATTTTTACTTAGTCTCATACAAGAGGATTTCTCTAGGGTTCACAAATCCTATTTCCCAAATTAACTAAACCTTGCCTCAGATACCAACTATAGCGACCCAGCCTTTTCTTACATAATAATTACATCATTTAAAAGATAAAAAAAATAATAATAATACACATAGAGGATACAAAGGTTTAGTGTCTTGGGAAAACTAGGACCACACATAACAAATACAACATCTAGAATTAACATTTATCTAATTTCTTCTTCTCTAGATTCTTATTGGAACTTTTCCTCTCCTTAGTACATGTAGCCACCTGAGGATATACATAAAAAGGGGTGAGCTAGAATCCTAGTAAGAGGATATATAAGAACAATATATCATGTGGTAAGAATAATCATAACATAGGAAAATGTTCATGAACATGAGAGGAGCATAAATAAAAGACTTGAAATGTAGAAATGTATAAAAATGAAACATCATGCCTTAGTGGATAACTACCACACATAGTTGTGAACTAAGATAGAATCTTTTTCAAACATAATTTTACATTTACTCATGAGATTCATCCCCTTACCCAATGCATTGGAGCACTGTATAATTCCAGGCACACCCGTCACTTTGAAACATTCATACTGCGCTATATAATTCCGGGTGCGCCTGTCACATCATAACATTATCATCATCATGCTTGCCACATAGAACACATATCAAACATGTACATAAATAACCCATGTAAAGGAATGGGTTTCATCTCATAATAACACATTCATAAGATTTGGGTTCCCAAAAGAAAGAGGGAATAACAAACATGTTACAAGAACAACCCACTTTGAGTGAGAAGTAAAAGGGGTGTTCTTAAAGGAAGAGTTCTTTTGGAAAACATTTTGTTGGACATAAAAACTAGTGACAAACATGTATATCCCATAAAAGTAAATACAATGATAAAAAAATGGTCTTTAAGGAGTAACCACATCAAAAATGGAGTGAAAGAGGGAGAACCTGAAGGATGAAAGTTGGGTTCCAGAATTTCCCCTTACCTTGTACCCGGATGCTTCCTTCTCTTTAATGTCCTGTATAATGAAATTATATTCATTAATTAGAAAGAAAGAACCATATGTACATTAATATTGTTCATTCTGGTTTCATTATGTCATATTATGTTCCTTTGGATGACTTATAGTGTTTAAAAACATTGTTCGGGGATGTTTGTTTTTATGGTTTTTCTTGGGTGGTTCACTTGTATTCTTAAATTGAAGTTTGGGTAGAACATGGGTAAACATCCAGAAATGATATTACATGTTATTAATGATATTAAGGAGATTTAATGATTTTATATTGAATTATATTTTATCCATGTGGATGAATTGTTAGATAAGAATTAAGTGATGGTTATTTGGGTCAATTTGGGCGTTTTTTTGAATCACAATGAACTTGTTTTAACTTATCACTTAGTAATATGGCCATAGGATATTTCCAGAACTTTAAATAGAAAATAATACATAAAAAATATTCTGGTTCAACCATAAAAATGGTTTCATGGCCAGATCTGAAGGTAGAAATGGAAGAAGAAAGCATGTCATTCTTGACGGTGATAAATTAACACACCACGAACAACGTTCTCTTTAATAAAATAAAAGGAAGAGGGAAAGGGGGATGGATGATATAAAATCCCATTAGAATCATAAAATTACAGTATATATATAATAATAGAGTTACAAAACAATTTGGATGAAGATAGGTGGGGAGAGATTAGGAAATGAACTTGAACATGAAAGGAAATTAAAGGAGAAGAGGGAGGGAAATTACCTCTTGAATCCTTCTCTTGAGAACATCCTTAAGGGCCTAAGCTTGGTCTTTTGATGAGGAAAGTAGCTCTTGGACGTGGGGTAGGGGCTAGGGAAGGTGTTTGGGTAGAGTTTAGAGAAGGCTTGGAGCTTGATAGGTGTGAGGAAATGAGGGTGTGAAGGGTGGCTTTTATAGTGGAGGGGAGAGGGGTTTCCTTAATATAAAATTCATTAGTTTATTAATTTCCCCTGAGACAAGGAATAGTGAGTCTTTGTTGAAACTCCTTTTCGTCACATTGTCTAATATAATGGAAAGGGAAATGAATTAGCACAAATTGATTCAGCCTTTGTAGAAAACACAAAAATCGACAAAGGCATGAACAAGGCTTCAAATGCACATGCGCCGCGCAAGTTCCCTTATGGTCGCGCAAGTATACTTGCGCGCCGCACTGGTCGCACAAGTACACTTTTGCACTGCACTGGTCGCACAAGTACACTTGCGCGCCGAATTTGGTCATGCAAGTCACTTGCGCTCCCTAAGTGATAATTGTCTGGGGTCTTCTCCAGCCTATAAATACCCCCGGTGGGCCCCCTATTTGAGGATGAATTTTTTCCAGAATTTAGATATAGAGCTCTGAACTCCCAAGTCTCTTCTTCAGGTCTTCCGAACACTTCTAAGGTAATTATTTAACTAGAATGGAAGGTCTAAACAAGAGGAGTAAGGTCTAAGTGTTAGAATTCACTAACACTTGCGCGCCTAAGGTGTTTTACCCTTAAGGGAAATGAACATACTTGCGCACCGCCTTAATTCTTCACCAAAACTTGTGTGCCTATCTTCTGGAAGTACATCAGGATAATTATAAAGGATTTGGTCAATGATCTCCCAAGTGTTACCCTACTGGTTAACAATCATGCAAGTACCCATGTGTCGTGCAGGTATCCCTGTGTGACTAGGACTTGCGCGCCCACGCAGTACCTGCGCGCCTGCCAGGACGTGCGCGCCCATGCCTTTTTGGGTGCCTTTCTTGCCCATTTAACCCCTCTTATACCATTCCACCTCTCCTATTCATGATTCAGTCTTCAAGACATTCTTCAAAGCCATTTATGGAATGTTTTCTTGGTTGACTTTGTTATCTGAAAGGAATTCTGTGGAGCATCTCTTAAAAACATAGTGATTCACATAATCTTTATGTCACTAAAGATTGAGATTTCATTCATTCAACCTCATCCTTTAAGATGAGAGAACCCCTTAATATGGGCCTCCTTTTCAGGAGTAAGTCCCAGTCATAATTCTGATTAATTCTGGCCATCCTCCTTGGGAGTAAGCCCCAACTATAATACTCTTTACTTGGGCCTCCTTTACAGGAATAAACCCCAGTCAAAATTCTCAAGTATAGGCATCCTCCTTAAGAGTAAGCCCCAAGTCCTCATTAACATGGGACTCCTTTTCAGGAGTAATCCTCAGTTTCAAATATGGGCATCCTCCTTAGGAGTAAGCCCCAAGTCCCTTGATTTTTTCTTAACCAGTCGTAATTTTCATTTGATCTGGATCTCCTTCTCAGGAGTAAAACCCAATCATAAGTCCCCTCCTAATTTGGGCCTCCTTTTCAGGAGTAAGCCCCAAATTAGAGTATCCAAATCTCCATAAAGTACATATACCTTTATGGACCCTTTTCTTGGATTTCTTCCCAGAAGTAAATCCTAATCATCATCTATTTGGTAAGTCATACATACATAAGCCCCACATCATTTCTTATGATTGCATCTTTCATGGTACAATTTTCTGGTTTTACCAATACCTCTGGTTTCTCACACCGAGAATGACTCACGTGATCTTAGAGTGTAAAAGTAATTATGACATATTTCTTTGAGCCATCAATCATAAACATCATATTCCATTACTCAAACTACGTGGGTTATGATTCCTTTTCCAAAACAAAGGATACGTAGGTAGCCCATCTACGGGTACGATCCCAACTCTGAAATAATCAATGTCCTTCTAAATGATAATAAACTTCAAGTGCCCCATTGAGTGGATTTAAAACCAGTATGGTCATAATAATGACCAAAAGACTTTTATGTATCAAAGGATTCCATTGACTAATAATCTATAACAAATACAGATGATTCTCTATCAATGAAGAACCTCCAATACATATAAAAGATTCTCTAAATTTCCTACATATCAATCATTGATTGTCAGATCTAAAAGAGAACACATTTTATACTGGGTAATGTAATAAGGATTCACGAACATAACAAAAATCTATAAAGAGCATCACGGGGTAGACAATAATTCCCCTCAAAAAGGTGTGATGAGTCCGACCTCCCATCCTCTCGACCAATGCAAATTCCTAAGCCTCATCATCCCACAACTAATGGGCGCCTACCTTTAGAAAGTAGGTTCAAATGGATATGGAATCATTGGATGTTTTTGGCTCTACAAAAAAACCCGTTAGAAACCGCTTTGAATGTTTGAATCTTAAATCAATGAGATCATCCCCAATTCCAGAGGGAAACAAAAAATGGTGAACCCGATGTGAATCCTTGACCAAGTTAAAATGATGTTTTACTTATTTGTTAGGACCCTATTTAAAACTCAATGAGAGGGCCAACAAAACATTCATTGTCATATGTGATTATCCAAAAGATATAGTGGATGAATTTTTCTTGATTATGTCTTTTATATCAAATAGGCACTCTTTTCCAAGATTTTATGCATTCTAAGAAATGGCTGCTCTCAAGTTCACTCCTGTGAATACCGCTGCTACTACTCCTGCTGGATCGTCGTCATCTATGAGGATGGCATCACCCACTCAGCGTCTTCAACGCTGGGTATCAAACGCACTGGTTAAGGAGTACCGTCAACACATTACCATTCCAACTCTGGAGGTTGCCCGACAAGACCTCCAAGTGAACAACTCACACCGGTCGTCCGGACAATGACGAACAATGATCAAGAAGCAGGAGGTGCTAACCACCGTCTCCAAACGTTTTGGGTCGTTATCCCTGGAACTCAATCACCATTCACTCCCATATTCTGAGGAGGTGAATGAGAAGGCCCCTCAGGGCCTTAATTCAAGGGAACCAGAGTCCTTCCCGAGGGCTCCCACCAACAATCGCCACCAGTCTCGTGCGGTAGTGCGCCCTCAACATGATGAGGGTACCGACTCCAGGTGTTCGGCTCAGGTTCCTTGAACCTAAGCAAGCAAGACGAATCGTTAGAGGTGAAATCCAGTTAACAGTGAGCAGTTTCTCATCTTTTCCATCTCTAGAGAAGTCCACCAACCTAACTTGGTTGCAAGCAATGAGCGGGCACACACACCTGCCCGTTTTAATTCTGTTGTCCAGCTGACTCATCTGGAAGCATCACACCAATCCTGCCAGGCAATTCCGGCAGAGTACTATAGGCAGGAACATGCACCTATTTACTCATCACCAGCTAGTCAGCAGGCTCGTCTGACTACATATGATGGATCTTGTCAACCACGTTTAGCGAAGTGAAATCAGAAGGCACATACACCTGATAGTATTGATCAAGCCTACCAACAGTCTCACTTGGTAGCATTCGGAGAAGTTGATCAGAAAGCTCCAGCGAAAAATAGGAGGAAGACTCAACTCTCTGCCCCTACACTTGAGTACTATCAGGATTAACTGACAAGAAAAGGAGGACAGAAGCAGGCCCATACACATACTCCAAGCACGAAATGGACGTATATCCCCATTCCGGCAGCTGAAGTCACCAAGCATATTCTATCAATGGTGAAAGAGCATAAGAAAATGCCTGCTCATATTCTGGATGCTTTCCAGGATATTATAACAGCTTTAGCAACATCTCAGGGAAAGACACAGAAATCTGTCCCTAGTAGTGGAGTGACACATCAACAGTTTACTCCAGAGCAGATACACACATCTGTTCTAGTCCAAGAGGGTTGTGGGGTATACTCCCCCATATCATACGGACAGACAAGTCAGGCATATACACCTGATTTGAGTAGAGATCGTCAGGCTAACCTGGCCATTTCTTCGGATCAGGCACATACTCCTGCTCAGATCAGCCACTTTTGTCAACAGGTGGTTTCCAAAGCGAGTAAGAAGGAGTCTAGGAAGAAGACCTGCCCAACACAGTCAAGAGATCAAGAGACAATTTATAACCAGGCCTTGCTCGATTCTGGAGTTTTTGAAGCCCTCAGACAGTTATCTGTTGGAATTCAAGATTCTACTCCCTTATTTCCCAATAGTGGGAACATTTATTCCGAAGGTCTTCAATAGACACTTCCACATGAAGGATTTATTCATGACTATTTGGTCGATCTTGAAGTTTCATCTTCAGATGAGAGCCACAGGAACCCTCTGTGTGGTCAGATGACCAAGGAGTAAGAGATATCATCTTTTGATGTAACCCACCATGGTGGTCCTCCCCATGATGATGAATTTTGCTGCGAAAGTCCTCTCCGCAGTAGTGATGCACATTGCCCGAAAAATGCTCCAGTGGACAATGTAGTGCTAAGAAATCCCTCTTATCTTGAGGCACTTGCAAATGCGAAACCAGTCATGTCTGATGCTTCATCACTAGCAGGTGAAATACTTTCTCAATCAGATGATAGCCCAGGGTGTAGGTCATTCTCCGAACCACCCCTAAGTCATGCATCTTCAAGTTTGATTAGTGATTTCTCAACCAATACTGTTGAATCTAATGAAGCAACAAGGAAGCACCATCTCTGGTCAAAATAGGTAGAAGAATCTTCATTGAATGATATAGAGGAAATGTTGAACATGAGAAAACAATTGGCAAAATGTGAAGTTCCAGTCATGTTTTGGCCTCTGGCTAACTCTCCGTATGACATTACAAAGATGTTGATGGAAGATGGAAATCATGATATTCGTCTCAACATATGGAAAACTCTTTGTCAGTTGAAAAAGAAAGTATTATCTTATGATGAATATGAAAATCATGTGAATATAATAGAAGGGTTACAATGCCAAATGGACTTGGAATCTCTATCAGTCTCTCGATATCCGAAGGCTAAAAAGCAGTAGAGAGCCCTTCAGCTTTCATACCTTAGCGCACTAAGAAGGTTGTGCCAGTTAATTGTCAATGCCCCATCTGGTATTCATGTCAGAGGATGGGGTGTTCATGGAGCACTGTATTCCACGGTGATATCCAGTCAACAAAGCCCGCCAAAAATGGTCTCATGTAATGTTATTGCCCATGGCCGGCCACGAATACCTGGCTTTATTTGTAATCAAAAGCTTACCCAAGAACAGGCTTCAAATAGTTCCTCTTAAAATCAAGAATACAGAGAACAAGTTTTTGAATTATGCCTACATCAAGAAAACAAGGATATTGAACAAGCCTCTTGTATGGAGCAAGCACATCACCAAGTGATAGAAGTGTCAGAAATCATTAAACGGTCTTTTGAACCGGGTGATAAAAGTGGATGTCTATTGATGCATCCAGCTAATTTTCGGAACAAGGTCCGCAAGATTAGGAGAGCTTTTAAGAATGTCTCAGACATAGCATGTCAAGAGCCATCCCAGCTTGCCAGACTAGGGACTCTTTTAAACCAACCCTCTGAATCAACAAATAGGATTCGAGGAGTTGAGCGAGAACAATAGGACAGCCCCAGTCCGCTGGACTGGGGACTTTTTCAAATCATCAACCCCCTCCTCAGAGAAAGTCGGTCTTTTCTTGATTGGGGAAGAAGCCTCAAGAGGAATGAAGAGAAAAATTATCAGGAGATTCTCTCCAAATTACAGTTCATCATGAAGTTCCTGAGGGATCAAATCAACAAAAGGAAATGTCTCATCAAAGACATGGAAGGAGACAATATCGCAGGAATGCTGATAGGAGGGTTTAAATGCATTATGCATCAATCAATGTCATCAATGTCGTTGTTGTTGATCCACCAGATGAGGCTCACTCAGAGGGATCAGATGAAGAGGTTCCTGTTCATGAATTTGTATGCACAGACACAAATGAAGAAGGTGTGCGTACACTAAATCAAAGGTTTACCCAAAATCTGGGTGTTCCTTCAAATAACCCACTCCCCCTCTCCGAAAGGGATCAAACAAGGGAAAGGGGAAGAATCAGGTTACATATCCTTCCTCTGGAGAAGGCCAATCGCTCTCACTAGAGCAACGATTTGCGCAGTAGGAGAAAGAAATGAAGGAATTGAGGAGGTTGAACGCAGAACTACTTCAGGGTAGTCTTCCTCCTAAACATGCTGGAACCATCCAGTCAAGGGAGTTTGTTTCAGCTACTGAGATGGATCAAGAATATCCTCCTTTATCAGTACACCCTCACAGGTCTAATCCTACGGGTCAAGTGCAACAACAATTGACAGTGCTACCATCAGTTGCAGTATCAGCTTCCATACCTGTCCAAGCTCCAGTCAGTGCACCTGTTCAGGTCCAAGCTCAACCGGATGTTTCTCAAAAGTTAATAACTACTATTGAGTCATTAACATCTCGGTTGGAAGCTATAGAGGGAAAGCGTGCTCATGTTCAACCAGAAAAGAGAGCTTACCCTGAATGGGTAGATTCAATCCCTCCCCCATCAAATTTTGGGAACCCTGTATTCCCTATTTTCAATGGATCAAGCGATCCTGAATAGCATTTGATGCATTACATGTCTTGTTGAGATCTTATGATGGGAACTCCGGAATAGCAAGAAGCAGTGAAACTCAGATGCTTCGTGCGAACCTTGCAAGGACCAGCCATTGTCTGGTACACAAGCTTGAAATCCCTGTCAATTACAGGATGGGAAGATTTCCGTCAATGATTTCTTCTTCAATTCACCTCAACTTTGCCGAAGACAACAGTTTTTTATCTTACAAACTATAAGAAAAGGGAGAATGAAAGGGTCTCAGATTTCATTGCTTGCTGGAAGGGATTAATATATTCCCTAAGCTTAGAACTCCCTTAGGAAGAATTGTTGCCAATCTGTGTGGAAAATTTGCATGATGAGTTGCACACACCACTGATCCTTGTGAAATACACAGGAGGTAGAAGCAGGTACATGTGCTTGTGTAATTCAATCAGCTCCAGGAAAGAGAATGGGTAAAGCAGAGACTGCTACATTTATGCTTAAACAAGCACATGTACCTACTTCTACCTCAAAACCAGCATCTTCTCGAAGTGCTCCACCTCCTGAGCGCTAACCAAAGAGGTCGTTTTGTCAAGATAATCAAAGAGATCAAAGACGGAAACAGTTTTATGAGTTGAAAAGCAAATTTTACTCTTTCCAAAATGAACAAGTTCCTGGTTATTTCATTTCGGCTCTGGAAAATAATTTGGTTCAATTGCCAAGGCCCAAGAGGCCAAAAAAGGAAGGAGATGAAGACCGTCCCAATTATTGCCCATTTCATCAAATGTTGGGGCATCTCATCCAGGAGTGTTTTGTCTTTAAGGACCTACTGCAAAAGATGGTCGACTCGGGACAAGTCAAACTGAAAGGTTCTTTAGCTCAGGTAGCATGTGTTACTGCTACAGTTCCAGAGGAGGAAGGCGAGTGGCAAGAAGTAAAAAGCAAAAATGATCAGAAATATGATGATTGGATGGTCATAAAGACGATCAACCGAACACATGCTATTTTGCGAACACAATTAAAGAAACCAATTGTGCCTTCTACCATGAATGCCGCAACAAAATCCTCTTCAGAGGGAAAATCCTAAAAAGGGTGGCATAATTACATGAAAGAGAAACAATCAGAACAATATGAGTATGTGTCAAATCCTAAGCTGTCTTTGACTCTGGAGGATTTCATGCCATCTAATTCGAAGCCACGGGCACCGCCCCATCAAATGGCATAGCCTAAATTGGCTATTCAGACAGAGACTTCATCGGATGAAATGTTGATTTTTCGGTTCTGTTAATATGATTCAATTAATAGATCCATATGTCAGTTGCAGTTTCGATTATGATGAGCCCGAATTCCCTATATCAAATAGAGGAATCAGTGGAAGTTTTAGAGGCTCAGGATACAGGGGAAGACGTGGATCTTTCAGAAGCCAACATTCCAATTCTACCCCTGCTAGAACTGTGTACGCTGCAGAAACTCGTGGCCAAGCCCTTCAGCGAGCTTAGCAAGAACAAGCAAGTTCTTCCACCAATAGAAAATTCAGTCCTATCATAGTTATTTTGGAAGATCGATTGGAGGTTCCACCTTCCTCCTCTCAGTAGGTAAATAGACCTAATCGGTCTGATCTTCCAAGGCTAGGAATATTGCCAACTCATATCCCGATACAAGATGCATCAACTTCTAAAACATAAACTTCCAAGGCACCTGCTAAACCACATGTTCCTGTTGGGAAACGCAGACCTATAGATCAAAAGTATGATGTATTGAAACACCTTTCCCAAGTACCATCCAAGTTATCAATTCTGGATGCTTTGAATTTATCAAAGGATCTTCGGGAAGCACTCATTGAGGCTTTGTAAAGTCCTCAGGAGTTTGAAACTAAAATTCTTACAGCTGAAGTCTATCACATAAAGAATAATCCTACAGAATGCCATGCAATAATATCTTTTACTGATGAATATAAAGATGATGTCGTGCATGGACATATTAGACCTTTGTACTTATCTGGAAAGGTCAATGGCGTAGACGTCCGAAGAGCTTTCATTGATAATGGTTCAGGAGTCAACCTCATGACCATTCGTACACTTCATCGATTGGGCCTCACGGAATCGGATTTATATCCTTCTACCATGATGTTACAAGGATATGATAATATTAAAAAGAACCAATGGGAGAAGTTACACTCAGAACTCAGTTTGGAGATCTTGTATCCAATTCAGATTTCATGGTTTTTGATCAAGACTCAGCCTTCAACATCTTGCTTGGAAGACCCTGGTTACATCAACATGCGGCTATCCCTTCATCATACCATCAATGTCTCAAATATTGTTTCGATGGTCTAGTTGGGACATTGTATGGTGATAAGGCCCCATTCAAGACATGTGAGTCTCAATACATTGAGGCGGAATTCTATCACATGAAGGGAAAGGATAAATCCACAACCAAGGAGATTACCAAAGTTAATGCTCCATATGGTTTGGAAAAGATTCTAGTAAATCCATTTGCGCATGTGAGTATAGATTATGTGTTGCGTATCAGTCAAATTGATAGGGTAGACCCAAATCAAAATACTCTTATGGAAAGATCCATAATGTCAATTATGGAAATCGAGCCAGACAACATGGGAGAAACTGGTAACCCACCAGTAAATGATGAAAGCTCAAATGGAGATGTCTTCATTTCATCTACTGAAATCCAGAAAGTTTATACTTTGACAACCAGGCCAGAAGAAGTTATAGTGACGGCAGAGTTGAACAATGATGTCGATTCTCAATCCATCATCTCCTCTTTATTACCCAAGATAGACCCTTCATCATCAATTGGGTCAGAAATGGAAGCCTCTTCTTCAAATGTTTGAATTTTAACATCTCTCTTAATCATGGAAATTTTTCTTCATCATCTACTATGCAAGTAGAAACGGAATAAGTAAGACATGTTGAAGAGGAAGAGGAAGATCTCAGAGATGATCCTCCAGCATTTGAAGAGGGTATCTCTACCACCGTGGATGAACTCAGAGAAATAAATCTGGGTACAAAAGAAGATCCACGCCCCACTTTAATTAGTGCATCCATGACTCTTGAAGAACAAGAGATGTATATTTCCTTTTTAAATAAAAATAGAGGCATATTTTCTTGGAACTATACAGAAATGCCCGGGCTTGATCCTGATGTTGCTACTAATTATTTGGGTTTACCAGAAGAGCATCGATGATTTAAGCAAGACGCGAGAAGAAAATAGCCAACTTATGCTTCCAAAATTGAAGCCAAAGTGGATAAGATTATCAAATATAACTTCATTAGAGAAGTTCAATATCCCATGTGGTTGGCTAATATTGTCCCTGTGAAGAAGAAGAATGGAAAAATTAGAGTTTGCATTGATTTCATAGATCTTAATCGGCATTGCCCTAAGGATGATTTCCCAGTTCTAATTACAGAACTTTTAATTGATGCAATAGATGGCTATGAAGAACTTTCCTTCATGGATGGATAATCCGGATATAATCAAATCCGAATGGCCCCAGAAGATGAGGAATCCACAGCCTTCAGAGCCCCTCAGGGCGTGTTTTGCTACCGGGGAATGCCCTTTGGCTTAGAGAATGCATGGGAAACATATCAGCGTGTCATGCATCATATCTTCAAACCCTTTTTAGGGAACTTTGTTGAATGCTATGTGGATGATTTGGTGGTAAAATACAAACAACATTCTAATCTAATGGATGATTTGGAAGTCATATTCCGCAAGCTTCGACAACATAATTCGAAGATGAACCCCATAAAATGTGCTTTTGGGGTAACCTCCGGAAAATTTCTTGGATTTGTTGTATGCCATCGTGGTATTGAAGTCTATCCTGAGAAGACCAAGTCAATTATTGGTATGTCACCTCCTCGAAATTTGAAATAATTAAGTGGAATTCAAGGACACTTAGCCTATATTCGGCGTTTCATCGCCAATTTAGCTGGAAAAAGTTTACCCTTCACCAAATTGATGAAGAAGGGAGTCACTTACCGGTGGAATGATTAATTTCAAGAAGCATTCGATATTCTCAAAAAATACCTCTTGAGCCCACCGGTACTTATGCCACCTATTGAAGGAAGGCCACTTATCCTTTACATGACAGCCTTAGAGTGATTATTGGGTGCCTTTCTTGCTCAGAAGAATGATGTTGGGAATGAAAACAGCCTCTACTACCTCAGTCGGACTATGGTTGAAGCAGAAACCCGATATCCAAGTATTGAGAAGTGCTGCCTGGCATTAATATTTGTAGTTCAGAAGTTGAGACACTACCTGCAACATCACGAGGTCTAATTGGTATCTCGCAATAACCCGCTCAAATTCATCCTTAGTCGTCCAATGATTACAGGACATCTGGTAAGGTGGACAGTTATTTTGCAGCAATTCTACATTCAGTATGTGTCTCAAAATTTAATAAAGGGCCATGATCTGGCTGATTTCTTGGATGAACACCCTTCAATGGAAGACACATCTTCAGATATTGAACTCCCTGATGAGGAAGTCTTCTCTATTCAGGATAGTCCTCAGACATGGGAAATGTACTTTGATGGTTCTTCGAGAAGTCCAACATGGAGGAAAATGGAAAATCCTAAATTCAAAAAGGTTGTCTTAGGAAATGTGCTCATTTCTCCAAAAAAAGGTAGTGTTACATTATTCCTTCTTATTGTGGGAAGATGGTACCAATAATGAATCAGAATACCAAGCTCTCATCACAGGCTTGGAATTGGCGCTTCAAGCACTAGTGAATCACTTAAAGGTGAAAGGTGATTCAGACCTGGTAATAAAACAAGTCAATGGGGATTATGCCATCAGAAAAGAAGAACTAATCCCTTTGTATGATTATGTCAGAGAGTTAATGGCAGAATTTCCTTTGGAACTGACATTTTCTTATGTCCCGCGATCACAAAATGCTCATGCTGATGCGCTGGCTAATATAGCCATAGCTCTGGAAGATCCAAATTGGGACGAGACAACCATCAGTATTGCCCACCGTCGAGAAATTTCACCTTATGTTCGAATCATAATAGAGGAAATTAATGAAATTAGTCCCATTCCTGAACCGTACGGTCATACTACAGGATGGATGTCACCTATCATGGAATACCTTAAAAATGGAACACCTCCACCTGATAGAGCTGAGAAAGAACAAATCCGGTGATGTGTGGTCAATTTTACTCTTTATGATAGCCCAGATCACTTAGAGAAAATTCTCTACAAATGTGGTTTTGATGGAGTTCTCTTCAGATGCATTGATGGTGAAGAGACATGGTTGTCATGAAAGAAGTGCATGCAGGAGTCTGTGGTGCCCACCAGTCTGGACATAGACTGTCTGATTAGATTCGAAGGCTTGGATACTTTTGGCCTTCAATGATACAAGATTGTGTTGATTTCATAAAGAAGTGTCATTCATTCCAATTACATGCCAACCTCATTAATCAACCTCCAGATTTGCATCATATATCTAAATACCCGTGGCCATTTTCCACATGGGGAATGGATGTGGTGGGACCTTACCCTTCAGTTACGGCCAAGCAGTTTAAGTATATTCTTACTGCTACTGATTTCTTTTCCAAATGGGCAGAGGAAATACCTCTTAAGGAAGTCAGTTATAAATGCATTTTTAGCTTCATCAAGTCTAACATCATTACCAGATTTGGTGTCTCTAAAACCATATTGACGGACAATGGCACCAACTTCCGTTCATCCGAGGTGAAGAAGTTGTATCAAGAATTAAACATAAAATCCAATCATTCATCTCGGTATCATGCAGTGGCCAATTTCCAGATATAAGTCTTCAACAAGACTCTATCAAATATACTGCAAAAGATGGTGGATAAAGATAAGAAATCATGGCCTGATAAACTCTTTCATGCTTTATGGGCTTATTGGACAACCACCCGCACTGCAACGCGGTCAACTCCATATTCACTGGTATATGGAATGGAAGCCGTCTTTCCCATTGAAGTTAAACTACCCTCACTCAGAGTAGCCATTTGTGATCAGTCATCTACAGATGAACAATCTGAAAAGCGATTGAATGAATTGGAACAGTTAGATGAGAAAAGATTGTGAACTTTGCACCACTTGGAAGTCTATCAAAATCGAATAGCACGGGCTTTCAAAAAAAAAGTTCGTCTTCGTTCATTCACTCAGGGAGAATTGGTATTAGTTCTCAGAACTCCAATGATACCAGGAAAGAAATCTCCCAAGCATGATCCAAAATTGGAAGGACCTTACTCAATACATAGGGTCTACTCCAATGGAGTATATTCATTAATCTCGACGGATGGAGAACTCATCACTACTCCAACCAATGCCGGATTTTTGAAGAAGTATTTTGTATAAACACAAAATATATCATCCACGGTCCATGAATATGACCTTAAACTATTTTCATGTCCCTTACGTCCAGCATGATGCTAAACTACACCATCCAGGGTCAATGCATATGACCTTAAACTGCACCTTGGTCCGGTATGACCTTAAACCGCAACACCATCCTGCATGACATTAAAACTGCTCATCATGTCTAGACAACATGAAATTAAACTGTATCCCCTTCATCATCCTTGTTATATGACGTTAAATTATATAAAAGTCCCTTACGTCCAGCAAGACGTTAAACTGCATAACCAACGGTCCATGCATACATCCTTAAACTATTGGCACTTTCGTCCAACATGACGCTAAAATGTATCGTCCCTTTTTCATCCAACATGACGTTAAACTGTGAAAAAGTCCCTAATACGTCCAACATGACGTTAAATGGTGTACTCTTTTTTCCTTACTACATGACATTAAACTACACAGTCCTATTTTTGTCCAACATGACATTAAACTGTATTGTACCCATCGTCCTAACTACATGACGCTAAACTGTATAGAAAGTCCTTTAATACGTCCTACATGACATTAAACCATGCTTTGTCCCTGCTACATGACATTAAACTATGCAGCACCAATAGTCCTAACTACAAGATTTTAAACTGTATAGTCCCTTTATATTTCCTACATGACATTAAACTGTGCATCGTTAGGGTTGTTTCTACCTCTTGTTTCTCACACCGAGTATGACTCACATGAGCTTAGAGCAAAATTCAACCATAACACTCTCTCTAGGCTACTAACCATGTGTAAGTCCCAACACCACATTTTAGGTCGTTGTCCCCAAGAACAGCTTGATTGCTAATTCGTTCTTTAATTGAACTACGCAGACTTTGATCCTTGCCTTCTAGGCTGGGTACATTGGAAACCTCCCAAGGTTCAAGACCAAAACCAATATCTTCACATCGGTTCACCTCCATCTCATAAGATGTTGATTCGTGAAACCTCCTCTAGAATCAACATCTTTACATTGTTTCACTTTCGTCCTTATTATACGATGTTAAACTATACAACACTTTTGTCTAGCATGACAATAAACTACAATATTCTTTGATACCCTCACTTGAGAGGGAATCATTATTTACATTGGTTTTCAATCATGTTTCATTTCAAAGGCTATGTGCATACCTGGAAATACCTGAACCTTTTATCTTGGGTTAAACCATCATTGCACTAAATTCCCCTTTCACCCTTCACATGTACGAACCAAATTTGTATAGAAAGTATTTCTAGAACTACGTGGGCTTGATTCCCATCCTTATGGGATACGTAAGAATGTTCGAGTGTCCCTCGAATCCAGCCCCAAGTCTTTTGGGCCTAACCCCAAATTCCACTTTCAGTCCCTTGGTTGAAAAGACCCCATGAAAGCACACACTGTGTATTTCTTATAATAGTCCAAGCTCTATGACCCTAAACTAAGATCTCCAATCCTTTTTTCCCACATGACGTTAAACTGTAGTTCAAGAACTACGTATGGCTTGATTCCCATCCTTTTGGGATACGTAGTGAATTCCAACATTTGCATTCAAGACCCAGTCACAACCTGATTATGGTTAGCATTGATATGTGTATGTCTGCATACATTGGAAAATACCCATCTTTATGTGTCATAATCATAACCTTAAATATTTTCAGATCTTCATAACCCTTTTCTTGACTTCTATTCACAAAAATTTCAAACTTCCGAGAGTTCTTTTGACTGACTATGCAGTACATGCCCTTATGCGCCCTTGCATAAACAGTCTACATAATGGACCTGTCGGCCAAAAGATGCCATTTATTTGACTATGCAGCCAATGCCCTTAGGTGTCCCTGCATAATTCAACCCCTAACGGGTTTTTTATATAGTGGTAACTTCATTCTTGGGAGGAAAGCCTCTTTTTTCCTTATTTGTCTTAATGACAATATGTAGGGATCCGAAAAAATAGCCATCCTTAACATACTTGTCCCATATCCTTTTTCATGATCTGAATGTATTCATGTCTATGGCTTATATTCTTCTTCCCTACGTTTGGGTCAGACCTTCGTAGGAGTGATATCCATCCAGTTCTTCGATAATCTTGTTTGGAAATATCTTCTCCATATTCAAGTACCCCTTTCCATACATCAAACTCTATACATTGGAAAATTTGAATCTCTATAAACATTCACTGGCTTTTTAGCACTAGGAAAGTAAATTTCTAGGAGTTATTTTTCCTGACTATGCAGCATGTGCCCTTAGGTGGCCTTGCATAAGTAGTCTACATAATGGACCTGTCAGCCAAAAGATGCTATTTATTTGACTATGCAGCCAATGCCCTTAGGTGGCCCTGCATAATTCAACCCCCTAACGGGTTTTTTAAATAATGGTAACTTCATTCTTGGGAACTACTTCTTCTAATTCCTTTTAGCTCTTTTTCATATCATTCCTCAGATTCAAATTTTCTTAAGTCATAGTTTACATATTTTCCCTCATACTTGAGTATGGTAATATATTTTCAGATGAATTGTCAAGGAATTGAGTCAATTCTAATTCATTCGTTCAAAGATATTTCAACCTTAAACATTAGCCTCTTTATGTCCGACATGCATGACTTTAAACTTCCCACAAAAGACAAAGGAACTCTGAATAAAAGTCAAGTTCCAGCTCACTAAACATATATTTTGTATTATTTTGGTAATATTGAGCAATTAAAAGATTCATAGTTTGTAGGGTTATTTATAATAATCCTAGTAAAAAATCAAACTATACTTAATAGGCCAATTGGATTAGGTAAAATCTAAAGCAAGTAGTGGGAAAATACGTGGACAAGTGATTGAAGATGAAAGCAGTCTTTCCATTTGATGCACAAGATCTTATGGACATCCCACAGACTGATGCCTACTTCTCCATGAGTTAGATGGAAATAATTAGTTTCTGGGCTTCAGTGGTTTATATCTCTGACACGAAGTTATCATGTCTATAAACATATGTCTTCCCAACCCAAAAATCTTCATATATAGCCCCTCCTTTCAGATCCTTGACAAACTATGCACATGTTTGTTGCACCCATTATGCCCACATCCAAGTTGGCTTCACACCTCCCCCAGGACAGAAGTCCCAAATTTTCATCCAGCTTTTGGATTGATCCATCTATGTATTTTGGAAGATTGAAGGATGACAATGTGGTTGTAGCTCAGGCGTATGAGGTTTCAGATCTGGTGTACATGGGCTATGATGCATCATGTGGGCCTTCTCCACTGTTCCATCACATAGAAATACTCCCCCACATGAGATATTTACTGAAGCAAAGTTGGTATAATTATGAAACCATGAAAATGCGAGATAGTTCTTTGCTTCTGGAATAGCAACTTCTCGCAGATGACCATAGCCATACAAAGGAAAATAAATGCTTTGGGGGAAGTCGCGATGATATTTCTTCAGATATTTAGCCAAATCCGGAAGATTACTACTTTTGACAGTATAATAATCATGGCCAAATGATATCCATCATATCATCAAGATGTTTTCTTTCTAGTTCATCAGCTATTCCAGTTCTAAGAGCCATTGATTCTACACAAAAGTTGAATAAATTAACTCTGAAGTAAGTTGATTTTTCATAAAATTTGTGAAGGAATTTCAGAAAAATGGAAAAGGCATTAAGGCGTGCAAGTATAAAATTGGGGTGCAAGTATGGATGTTTCGGGCAAGTGTTAATGTGCCGCGCAAGTTTTTGGCGCGCAAGTATCACTGCGCAAGTCCTATTACGTTGATATCAGCGCAACAACAAAGAAACAGCAGAAAATGAGAAACTTTCGCGCCGAAGGTGACCTGCGCGGCGAGAGCTCAAGAATCCAGAAATCAGGTGCTATGCGCGATAAATGATCGCATATTTATAGGCCAGTCGGCATACCTGTGTGCCTATAGTCAGCGTGCTCCATCCAGCGCACTCCAGCCCTACGTGACTCGCACCTGCACGATGATGGTTGTGCGGTGAACACATGCACGCCTCTTTCCCTTTGGTTTTCTTCTTTTCCTTAGAGTCACATCCTTATTCTTCCAGATCCAACTCTGAGGGGGGGACTTTTGTTGATGCTCCTTTTCGTCACATTGTCTAAAAGAATGGAAAGGGAAATGACTTAGCACAAATTGATTCAGCCTTTGAAGAAAATAGAAAAAATCGACAAAGGCATGAAAAAGGCTTCAAATGCACATGTGCCATGAAAGTTCCCTTATAGTCATGAAAGTCTACTTGCGCGCCCCACTGGTCACGAAAGTACACTTGTGCACCGCACTGGTCACGCAAGTCCACTTGCGTGCCACATTGGTCACGCAAGTACACTTGTGTGCCGAAGTTGGTCACGCAAGTCACTTGCATGCCCTAAGTGATCATTTCTCGGGGACTTCTCCAGCCTCTAAATACCCCTGGTGGGCCCCCCATTGGAGGAGGAATTTTTTTTCAGAATTCTAATATAGAGCTCTGAACGCCCAAGTCACTTATTCAGGTCTTCCGAACACTTCTAAGGAAATTATTTACCTAGAATGGAAGGTCTAAACATGAGGAGTAAGGTCTAAGTGTTAGAATTCACTAACACTTGCACGCCTAAGGTGTTTTACCACTAAGGGAAATGAACATACTTGCGTGCCACCTTACTTCTTCACCAAAACTTGTGCGCCTCTCTTCTGGAAGTACCTCAGGATAATTCTAAAGGATTTGGTCAAGGATCACCCAACTGTTACCTTACTAGTTAACAATCGCGCAAGTACCCATGTGTCGCGCAGGTATACCTGCGCGACCAGGACTTGCGCGCCCACGTAGTATCTACGTGCCTTCCAGGACTTGCGCACCCTTGCCTTTTTGGTTGCTTTTCTTTCCCATTTAACCCCTATTATACCATTCCACCTCTCCTATTCAAGATTCAGTCTTCAAGACATTCTTCAAAGCCATTTATGGCATGTTTTCTTGACTGACTTCTTTATCCGAAAGGAATTCTGTGGAGCATCTCTTAAAAACTTAGTGATTCACATAATCTTTATATCACTAAAGATTGAGCTTTCATTCATTTAACCTCATCCATTAAGATGAGAGAGCCCCTTAATCTGGGCCTCCTTTTCTGGAGTAAGTCCCAGTCATAATTCCCATTAATTCTGGGCATCCTCCTTAGGAGTAAGCCCCATCTATAATACTCTTAACCTGGGCCTCCTTTTAAGGAATAAACCCCAGTCATAATTCTCAAGTATGGGAATCCTCCTTAGGAGTACGCCCCAAGTCCTCATTAACATGGGCCTCCTTTTCAGGAGTAAACCCCAGTCTCAAATATGGGCATCCTCCTTAGGAGTAAGCATCAAGTCCCTTAATTTTCTCTTAACCAGTCCAAATTTACTTTTGATCTGGATCTCCTTCTCAGGAGTAAAACCCAATCATAAGTCCCCTCCTAATTTGGGCCTCCTTTTCAGGAGTAAGCCCCAAATTAGAGTATCCAAATCTCCATAAAGTACATATACCTTTATGGACCCTGTTCCTGGATTTCTTCCCTGAAGTAAATCATAATCTTAATCTATTTGGGCAATCATACATACATAAGCCCCACATCATTTCTTATGATTGCATCTTCCATGGAACAACTGTCAGGTTTTACCAATACCTCTTGTTTCTCACACCGATCATGACTCACGTGATATTAGAGTGTAAAAGTAATTATGACATCTTTCTTTGATCCATCAATCATAAACATCATATTCCCTTACTCGAACTACGTAGGTTATGATTCCTTTTCCAAAACAAAGGATACATAGGTATCCCATATGTGGGTACGATTGAAACTCTGAAATGATCAATGTCCTTCTGAATGACAATAAACTTCAAGTGCCCCACTGAGTGGCTTTAAAACTAGTATGGTCATCATAATGACCAAGAGACTTTTATGTATCAAAGGATTCCATTGACTAAGAATCTCTAACAAATATAGATGATTCTATATCAATGAAAAACCTAGAATACATATAAAAGATTCTCTATATTTCCTACATATCAATAATTGATTTTCAGATCTAAAGGAAAACTCATTTTATACCTGGTAATGTAATAATGATTCACGAACATAACATAAATCTATAAAGAGAGTCCCAGAGTAGACAATAATTCCCCTAAAAAAGGTGTGATGAGTCCGACCTCCCATCCTCTCGACCAACGAAAATTCCTAAGCCTCGTTAGCCCATAACTAATGAGCGCCTACCTTTGGAAAGTAGGTTCAAATGGATATGGAATAATTAGATGTTTCTGGTTCTATGAACAAACCTGTTAGAAACCACTTGGAATGTTTGAATCTTAAATCAATGAGATCATCCCCAATTCCAGAGGGAAACAGTCTTGAATGACCAAGAATAGTAATTTTATAATTTAATCCTGAACCAAGTGGGCTTACATTAGTAGAACATCACACATGACCCTATAATTAGCTTATTTAGCTTATTTTGTAAATTATAGTATTTCACTATTCCTCAAAAATTCATGTATCTCAGAAAAATCCCAAAAATTTACCCCAACCATTTTTCGACGTGTAGAATCCAAAAATGAAGTCCATTTTTCAAAAATAAATTTTCTAAATATTATTAATTTAATATTTAATTAAAATCATAATTTACGTAAAAAACAGTTTTTAGGATTAAAACTGATTTTATAGTGCTTTCAAAAATTACGTAGGGTCTTATAAAATTATCTAAAATCTATAATACATTGATTATATAATTTATGAATACATTTTAGAGAAATTAATTAATTAATTATAATTAATTATTTATGAATTACAAAATACCAAAACGTTTACTAAGGTCAAATTGTCACTTTCTAAGATGTCTAAATTTTATTTAATTATTCATAGGTAATGTTACTATTATGTTGGATGATTTACTATTCATAAGGGTCATATTATTATTCATAGGGGTATGTTACTATTCATAAGGGTAGGTCACTATTCACCAAAAATTATTTTTGTTTCATTAGACTCCAAAAATCATCTTGAACACAACCGTGTATATCGGATTTTCAAAATTCCAAACATAGGAATGAAAATTTTTTGTTTAAAGGTCACCTAGAACTTAGTAGTTCATTATTTTGTGTTTTCGTGTTATTTTATGACATAAATATAAGAAGAGAATTTCCATTGAAAAACTTTGGGTCGTTACATTAAAGATTTTGTAGCGTTTATTAGGGTCTAATAGAGTTTTTTATGGTTTACTACAGGTTATTACGATTTATTAGTGTTTATTAGGGTTTTAGGGTTTAATAGTGGGTTTTAGGGGTTATTAGGGTATATTAGTGGTTCTTAGGGGTTATTAGTGGTTGTTAGGGTTTTTTAAGTTCTGTTAGGGTTTTTAGGGTTTGTTACAGTTTGTTTGAGTTGTTTGGGGTTTTATGTGTTTTTTTGGGTTTTATGGGTGTGTTTGGATTTTTTATGATTTGTTAGGGTTATTTTAGCATTTTTTGGGGTTTTGTTGTGTATTGTGGGTTTTGAATCATTTTTTTTGTTTTTTTGTAGAAATTGTTAGGGTTTATGTAGCATTGATAGTGGCTTTAGTGGTTCTTTAGGGTTTTTTAGGGTTCTTTATGGTGTATTAGGGTTTCTATTAAGGTTTTTAGGGTTTGCTAGGGGTTTTTAGTATTTTTAAGGGTTTCATAGGGTTGGTCAGGGTTTTGTAAGGCATTTTTAGTCATTTTAGGGTATTGTAGCGTTTTTAGTGGTTTTAGGGTTTTTAGAGGTTTTATAGGCTTTTTGAGGTCTTTTTGAGGTTATTTAGGGTTTTAGGTTTGTGTTCGGGTTTTCTCGGTTTTTTGTGTTTTTAGGGGTTTTAGGGGGTTTTAGGGTTTTCTGGATTTTTTTGGGTTTTTTGGGTTTTTTGGGTTTTTAGGGTTTTTAGGGTTTTTTAGGGTTTTGTTAGGTTTTTCCATGTTTGTTAGGGTTTTTTGTGAATATTAGCATTTTGAATTGTTTAATAGCATTTTTGTTTTATATTTGGGATTTTTAGGAATTCTGTAGCTTTTAGTTTGGTCTAATAAGGTTATTAGGGTTTATTACGATTTATTAGTGTTTATTAGGGTTTAGTAGTAGGCCTTAGGGTTTATTAGGGTTTATTATGGTTTATTATTGAGTGGTAGGGTTTGATAGGATTTATTAGTTCTTATTAGAGTGATTTAGGGTGTTTAATGGTTTTTCTGGGTTTCTAAGGGTGTGTTAGGGTTTCTAAGGGTGGGTAAGTATTTTTATGGGAGGGTTAGGGATTCTAAGGGTGTGCAATGGATTCTAAGGGTTTCTAATTTTTTGTTAGGGTTTCTATGGGTGTGTTGGGGTTTCTAAGGGTGTCCTAGGGTTTCTAAGGGTGTTTTAGGGTTTTTAAGGGTGTGTTAGGGTTTCTAAGGGTGGGTTGGTGTTTCTTAGGTTTGATTAGGGTTTTGGTAGGGGTGTTAGGGTTTTTTGGGTTTCTTATGGATTCTTAGGGGTTTTAGGGTTTCTTCGGGTATTTTTGGGTTTATTGGGTTTTATTAGTGCTTCTTATGGTTTGTTAGGGCTTTTTAGGGCTTTTAGTGTTTTTTAGGGTTTGCTGGGGTTTGTTATGTTTTTAGGGTTTTTTGGGGTTTGTTAGGGTTTGTTAGGGTTTGTTTGGGTTTTTAGGGTTTGTTAGGGTTTGTTAGTGTTTGTAAAGGTTTGTTAGGTTCTGTTAGTGTTTTGCATGGTTTTTAATGGTTTTTAGTGTTTATGGGGTTATTCATGGTTTTTAGGGTTATTTAGTTGTTCATGGTTGTCACAGATGTTTAGAGATAGTCGCAAGCTTCAATTTAATATGCGGTAGAGGTGAAACGGACACCCAGAGCAAAAGTTATGGCCATTTAGAGGAATTAAAGAACTTTTGGGACTTTAAGAACGTGATATGGGTTTTCTATTGGTCACATATGTGTAGATCTAGTCGAAAGCTTCGACTTGATATATGGTAGACGCAAAACGGACTCCCGAAGTAGAAGTTATGGTCTTTTGGAGGTTTTAAGTACCTTTTTGGGCCTTCAAGGATGTGTGATGGTGATTAAGTGGTTATAGGGTTTTAGGTGTAGTCGCAAGCTTCGATTTGATAAGTGGTGGAGGCAAAACGAACACCAATAGAAGAAGTTATTGCAAAACAGACACCAGAAGCCAATATATTGACCATCCAAAGGGATTTCGGGACTTTTTGGGGATTGAAAAATGTTAGAAAGGGTTCTAGTGGTTACCAGAGTGTGTATATTTTCACAATCTTTGTTTTGATATGTGGTAGAGCCAAAATGAACACACGTAGAATAATTTATTGTCGTTTTAAATTGATCAAATCTCATAGCACCTAAAAACCTATGAAACCCACAACTCACTAAAATAGGCATAACTTCTCCTTCTGGTGTCTATTTGAGCATTGTGACCAGTATAATCTAAGCTAATGAGATGAGTGTGGACCAAGTTTAGTAGAAACTATGTGAAGATCAAAGAAATATAAGATATATTAGTTATACCACTCCAAAAAAGTCCAACTTCAAACGGCCATAACATTCGCTCTGGTTGTCCGTTTGAGCTCTACCACATATCAAATCAAAAGTAGCGAAGAGATCTACGCAGAAGGGTGACTTGAACATAGTTAAAGTCATGTTTGAGATCCTAAAATCCAAGAAAAATCATAAGGCCTCCAAAACAACATTTCTGTGTACAGATCCCTGTCAATTTTTTATTAAAATGATCATAACTTCTGATCTGTGTGTTTGTTCGACCTCTGACACCTGTTTTTATTGTAGTTCATTCCATGAGATTCAGTTTGACTATTCACTGAGCAGAAATGGACACCTGAAGAGGAATTTATTTCTTTTTCAATGACTCTGTGATTTGTTAGGTTTTTTGAGACCCCATTTCTAGCATTTTTTTCCTGTTTTCTGTTGTTTCAAACTACTATAACTTATTATTACTATTATTATTACTATTATTATTATTATTATCATCATCATCTCATCCACATGAAAATCCCCATGCACATGCGTTATTATTATATTTTTATTACCATGCACGGGCACATGCAATGCACACACAATATTTTATTATCGCATGCGTTGTTATTATTATTATTGTGGTTGTTGTTGTTGTTGTTTTTATTGTTATTATCATCACATGAAAATGCACATACACGCAAATTCAACGCACGTGCGTTATTCTATTATCACATTTGTTGTTTTTATTAATAATAATAATATTATTATTATTATCATCCTCATCATCACATGCAAATGCAATGCATGGGCGTTATTATTTATTACTATTCATGTGCACATGTAATTCACATGCAATATTCTATTTTCACAAGCATTGGTACTACTACAATTATCACCACCACTACTACTACTATTACTACTGCTGTTATTATTACTATCATCACATGAAAATGTAGATGCACGTGTGTTATTATTTATTATTTGTTACCATGCACGTGCATATGCTACGCACTTTTATTATTCTTTTATTATTATTATTATTATTATTATTATTATTATTATTATTATTATTATTATCATTATCATTATTATTATCATTATCACCCACAAATGCACATGCATGTGCATTGTTATTTATTATTTATTACAATGCACGTGCATGCGTTATTATTATTATTATTACAATTAGTGTTATTAATATTATCATCAAATGTAAATGCACATGAATATGCATGTGCGTTCTTATTTATTATTATTTATTTACTATTTACAACTATGCACGTACACATGAAATTCACTTGCGTTATTCTATTATTATTATTATTATTATTATTATTGTCTGTATCATCAAATACAAATGCACGTGCACGTGCGTTGTTATATGTTATTTATTACCACGAACATGCATGCATCATTATCATTATTATTACATGTAAATGCACATGAACGTGCGTTATTATATATTATTTATTATCATGTACATGAAAATTCAATGCACTTGTGTTATTCTATTATCACATATTTTATTATTATTTATTCTCATGAATGGGCACACGTAATGCACGTGCATTATTCTATTATCACAAGTGTTATTATTTATTATTTATTATCATTCACATGCAAATGCACATTCATGTGGACTTGGTTATTATTTTTTATTTATTACCATGCACATGCAATTGCACTTGGATGTGCGTTATTATTTATTATCATTCACATGCACATGCACATACGCATGTAATTTACATGCGTTATTATTTATAATTTATTATTTATTATCATTCACATGAAAATGTGCAGACATATGCACATGCACGTGCGTTATGATTTATTATTAAACCATGTACATGCATATGAACATGCACGCGCGTTATTACTTTTATTATTGGACGTATTTTTAGGGTTTACTAGCATTTTTTAAAAAAATTAGGTGTTATTAACATTAATGTTGGTTTTTTAGGGTTTTAGGATTTTTAATGGTATATTAGAATTTGTTAGGGTTTGGTGGGGGTTATTAGGATTTTATTAGGGTTTATTATGGTGTGTTAAGGTTTATTAGGTTTATTAGGTATTTTTATGGATTTATATGGATTGAGTTGGGTTTATTAGTGTATATTATGTTATATTATGGTATATTTGGGTATGTTTAGAATTTATTAGGGTTTATTATCAATCATTATGGTTTATTAATTTTTAAGAGGGTATATTAGGGTTTCTATAGGGTTTAGTAGTGTTTATTAGTGTTTATTAGTGCTTTTATGCTTTGTTAGGTTTTATTAGCATTTATTATGGGTTTTAGGGCTTGTTAATGGTATATTTGCATTTTTTACGGTTTAGTGGCATTTATTATGGTTTATTATAGCGTGTTAAGGTTTATTAGGGTTGATTATGTATTTTTATGGTTTTATTAGGTTTGAGTAGGAATATTTAGTGTTTTATTAGGGTTTATTAGGGTTGAGTAGTGTTTATTAGGGTTTGTTAGGGATTTTTAGGGTTTACTAGGGTTTTTTAGTGTTTTTATTAGGGTATATGAGTGTTTTTTTATTTTTGTTAATATATATGAGGGTTTGATAGGACTTTTTAGGTTTTATTAGCGCGTTTTTAGTGTTTGTGAGCATTTTTATGGTTAATTAGGTTTTATTAGAATTTAGTATAGTTTATTAGGGTTTCTAGGGATTTTTAATGGTTTGTTTGCATTTTTTAATTGGGGTTTAGTTGGGTTTTTTTAGGTTTTATTATGGTGTGTCAAGGTTTATCAGGCTTGAGAAGGTATTTTTAGGGTTTTATTAGGGTTTATTAGTTTTTATTTGGGATTTTTAGGGTTTATTAGGGTTTGTTAGGGGTTTATTAATTTTTTTATTTTATTAGCTTATATTATTGTTTGTATAGTGATTTTAGATAATATAGATTTTTTTATTGTTTGTGAGAATTTTGTTTTTTTTTGTGTTTGTTTTTAGGGTTTCTTAGGTTATATTAGAGTTTATTATGGTTTATTATGGTTTCTAGGGATTTTAAAGGTATATCAGAATTTTCTTTCTTTATTAGGATATATAATCGTTTTTAAGTCTTTTTAGTTAAAATAGCGTGTTTTTATTATTTGTGATCATTTTTTATTTGTGAGAGTTTTTAGGTTTTATTAGGTTATATTAGAGTTTTTCAAGGTTTCTAGGGATTTTTTAAGGTATATTGGCATTTGTTTTCATTAATAGGGGTTTGTAGGGTTTTATTAGGGGTCATTATGGTGTGTTATGGTTTGTTAGAGTTGAGTAGGGTTTATTTGGATTTATTTATGGATTATTAGGGATTTTTAGGGTTTGGTTGGGGTTTATTACAGTTTATTAGTGTTTATTAGTGTTTATTAGGGGTAGTTAGGGTTGTTTTGGTTTTCATAACGTGTTTTTAGGGTTTATTAAGTTTTATTATAATTTATTAGGGTTTATTAGGTATTTTTGGGGTTTTATTTAGGTTGAGTAGAGTATATTAGGGTTTTTAGAGACTATAAGGCATTTTTAGGGATTATTAGAGTTTATTAGGGATATATTGAGGTTTAATTTTTTATATTATTGTATATTAGTGTTTAATATTTTTGAGGGTTTTGAAGCGTCTTTATGGTTTTTGTAGCATTTTTTAGTGTTTGTGTAGCATTGTTTGAGGTTATGTTGCATTTTTAGTGTTTATGTATCGCTTTTAGGGTTTAGTTAGCTGTTTTAGGTTTTATGTAGGATTTTTTAGGGTTTATGTAACCTTTTTAGGGTTTATGTAGCGTGATTAGGGTTTAGGTTTTATGTACCATTTTTTAAGGTATATATTGCGTTTTCTGGGTTTATGTAGAGTTTTTTGGGGTGATGTAGCGTTTATGTTTCATTTCTTAGGGTTTATGTATCGTTTTTATGGTTCATGTAGTGTTTTTAATGTTTATGTTGTTTTTTAGGTTTTATGTAGCATTTTTTGATGTTTATGTTGCGTTTTTTAGGGTATATGTTACAGTTCTAGGGTTTATGTAGTGCTTTTTAGGTTTATGCAGCGTTTTTTGGGTTTATATTTGTGTTTTTTGGGTTTATGTTGCATTTTAGGGTTTATGTTTCATTTTTATGGTTTATGTAATGTTTTTTGGGTTTATGTATCTATTTGTTTCCTTTTTTAAGGTTATAATGGTTGTTTATGGGTTGTAGTGGTTTTTAGGGTTTTTAAAGGTTGTTAATTGGTGTTTTTGATTTTTTTGGTATTTGATGGGTTTTCATTGGTTTTTTGGGGGTTTTTAATTGTTTATTTGTTTTTTCGAGATTGATAGGGGTTGTAAGGGTTTTTTAGTGTGTTTAAGGGTTTGTTTGGGTATTGTAGCGGTTTTTAGGGTTTATGTAATGCGTTTTAGCATTTTTTGGGTTCTTTAGAGATTTTTAGTGTTCTTTAGAGTTTATTATGGTTCTTTAGGGTTTATTAGGGTTATTTAGGTTTTGTTAGTGTTCTTTAGGATTTGTTACAGCTTATTAGCATTTTTTATTGTATATTAGGGTTTTATTGGGATTTTGTAGGCATTAATAGCTTTTTCTAGTGTTTACCAACATTTTTAGGGTTATTTAGGATTTATTAGTGTTTCTTAGGGTTTATTTTATTTATTAGGGTTTATTAATGTGTATTTGGGTTTATTATGATTTATTAGGGTTGAATGTGATTTTTAGGGTATATTGTTGTTTATTAGGGGTTTGTTATGGTTTGCTTCAGTTTGTTACAATTTATGTGTCATTGTTAGGATTTATTAGGATTTATTTGGGGTTTTTAGGGATTGTTACGATATATTATGGGGTTATTAGGGTTTGTTAGGGTTTATTAGAATGTTGTAGGTTTTTGGCTGTTCGTTTTTGCTAAAGATTCTGAGGTTTTCATTCTGGCTAGATCTTTCTATTTATGCTCTTGATGTGCAGAACATGGATGGATGTATCTAGATGTTTTATGCTCTCTTATGGAGGTTGGATACCACTACACTTTGAAGGATTTCATCTCGACAGATATGTATCTTTGTTTTTTGGTTATTTTGCATGATTTCCAATGTTCTCTCTTTAAATCCCCGCTGGTGTAAACACATTACACCTCGTGCTTGTACTGAATCTTTCTGATTTTAATAAATTCCCTTGATAACATGAACTGGGAAACTGGTTCATGTCATCACTTTTAAAAAAAAGTAGGCTATTATTTGTCGGGTTTTTTAGTGTTTTGTCGGGTTTGTTAGGGTTTTTAGTGATTATTAGGATTTATTATTGTTCAATATTGTTTTTTATTGTATATTATGGGTTTTAGGGCCTTTTTAGCATTTATTAGAGTCTAATATGGGTTTTAGGGTGTATTATAAGTTATTATTATTTATTAGTTTTTATTAGGGTTTTAGGGTTTAATAGTGGGTTTTAGGTGTTATTTTGGATTATTAGTGGATCTTAGGGTTATTAGTGGTTGATAGGGTTTGTTAGATTTTGTTAGGGTTTGTTAGGATGTGTGTTATTCTATTATCACACACATTATTTTTAGCATTATTATTATCATTATTATTATCATTTTCATTATTATAATAATGATTATTGTTATTAGTATTATTATTATTATTATTATCGTCACATGCAAATGTAGATGCACATACGTCATTATTTATTATTTATTATTTATTATTTATTATTTATTATTTATTTCCATGAACGGGCATATGTTGTTGTTGTTGTTTTTATTATTATGATTATCATCACATGGAAATGCACATGCACGTCTGTTAATATTTATTACCATGCACATGTACACGCAATGGACCTAAATTATTCTATTATCACATGCATTTTTATTGTTATTGTTATTATTACTATTATTGTTATTAATGTTTTTATCATTAAATGCAAATGAATATGCACGTGCATTTTTATTTACGACCATACATGTGTACATTCAATACATGTTCTTTATTCTATTATCACATGTGCTATTATTATTAATATTACTATTATTGTTATTATTATCATCACGTGCGCTATGATTTATTATTTATTATCATGCACTGCACATGCAATGCACGTGCATTATTCTATTACCACATGCATTGTTATTATTATTATTATTATTATTACTGTTATTATTATTATTATTATTATTATTATCATCTCATGCACTTGCACCTGTACATGCACGTGCATTATTATTTATTTTTTATTACCATGCATGTGCACATGAAATGCACACACGTTATTTTGTTATCACATACGTTGTTATTCTTATTCTTCTTATTATTATTGTGGTTGTTGTTGTTGTTGTTGTTGTTTTTGTTATTATCATCACATGAAAATGCACATGCAAATACATAAACACGCACATTCAATGCATGTGCATTATTCTATTATCTCATGCATTGTTATTATTATTATTAATATTATTATTAATATTATTATTATCATCGTCATCATCATCACATGCAAATGCAATGTACGTGCATTATTATTTATTACCATGCACCTGCACGCGTAATCCACATGAAATATTCTATTATCACATGCATTGGTACTACTATTATTATCACTACCACTACTGCTGTTATTATTATTATTATCATCACATGCAAATGCAGATGCACGTGTGTCATTATTTATTATTTATTACGATGCACGTGCATATGCAATGAACTTGTATTATTTTATTATTATTATTATTATTATTATTATTATCATATTTTATTTTTATTATTATTATCATTATAGTTATTATTATCATTATCACATGCAAATCCACTAGCATGTGCGTTGTAATTTATTATTTATTACCATGCACGTGCATGCGTTATTATTATTATTATTATTATTATTACAATTAGTATTATTAATATTATTATCAAATGTAAATGCACATGCACATGCATGTGCATTATTATTTAATATTATTTATTTATTATTTACTACTATTAACGTGCACATGCAATGCACTTGCATTATTCTATTATTATTATTGTTGTTGTTGTTGTTGTTGTTGTTTGTGTCATCAAATACAAATGGACATGCACGTGCGTTGTTATTTATTTTTTATTACGATGCATGTTCAGGCGTCATTATCATTATCATTACATGTAAATGCACATACACGTGTATTATTATATATTATTTATTACCATGCACATGAAAATGCAATGCACTTGCATTATTCTATTATCACATGTGTTATTATTATTTATTCTCATGCACGTGCACATGCAATTCACTTGCGTTATTCTATTATCACATGTGTTATTATTTATTATTTATTATTATTCACATGCAAATGCAAATTCATGTGGACTTTGTTATTATTTATTGTTTATTACCTTGCACATGCACATGCACATGCACATACACATGCACATGCACATGCACATGCACATGGATGTGTGTTATTATTTATTATTTATTATCATTCACATGAACATGCACATACGCATGCAATTCACAAGCGTTATTATTTATTATTTATTATTTATTATCACTCACATGAAAATGCGCATGCATATGCACATGCACGTGCATTGTGATTTATTATTTAAACCATGCACATGCATATGCACATGCACATGCGTTATTACGACTATTATTATTAGAGGTATTTTTAGGGTTTACTATCATTTTTTAGGATTTTTAGGTGTTATTAATATTTATTATGGTTTGTTAGGGTTTTAGGGGTTTTTGATGGTATATTAGCATTTTTAGGGTTTGGTGGGGGTTATTTGGATTTTGATAGGGTTTATTATGGTGTGTTAAGGTTTATTAGGGTTTATTAGGTTTTTTTAGGGTTTTATTAGGATTGAGTTGGGTTTATTTGGTATATTATGGTATATTATGGTATATTATGGTATATTATGGTATATTTAGGTATGTTTATGATTTATTGAGGTTTATTATGGTTCACTATGGTTTATTAATTATTAAGAGGGTATATTAGGGTTTTGTAGTGTTTAGTAGAGTTTATTCGGGTTTATTAGTGCTTTTAAGTTTTGTTAGGTTTTATTAGCATTTATTAGGGGTTTTGGGGCTTTTTAATGGTATATTTGCATTTTTTTGGGTTTAGTGGGGTTTGTTATGGTTTATTAGGGAGTGTTAATATTTATTAGGGTTGGGTAGGTATTTTTTGGGTTTTATTAGGGTTGAGTCGGTATCTTTAAGGTTTTATTAGTGTCTATTAGGGTTGAGTACAGTTTATTAGGGTTTGTTAGGGATTTTTGGGGTTTACTATGGTTTGTTAGTGTTTTTATTAGGGTATATGAGTGTTTTTAGTTTTTGTTAATATATATGAGGGGTTGTTATGACATGTTAGGTTTTATTAGCATTTTTTAGTGATTGTGAGCATTTTTAATGGTTTGTTAGCTTTTATTTGAAATTATTTTGGTTTATTAGGGTTTCTAGGGCTTTTTAATGGTTTGTTTGCATTTTTTGGTTTATTGGGTTTTAGTTGGGTCTTATTAGGTTTTTTAGTGTGTGTTAAGGTTTATTAGGGTTGAGAAGGTATTTAAGGGTTTTATTAGGGTTTATTCATTTTTAGTAGGGTTTATTAGGGATTTTTTGGGTTTATTAGGGGTTGTTAGGGGTTTATTAGTTTTTTTGTTTTATTTGGTTATATTAGTGTTTGTTAGGTCATTTTAGATAATATAGTGTGTTTTAATTTTTTGTTAGCATTTTGATTTTGTTTGTTAGATTTTTAGGGTTTCTTTGTTTATATTAGATATTATTATGGTTTATTATGGTTTCTAGGGATTTTTAAGGTATAATAGCCTTTTTTGTCTTTATTAGGTTATACTACTGTTTTTAGGTCTTTTTAGGTAATATTGCGCATTTTTATTGTTTGTGATCATTTTTTTATTGTTTGTGAGTATTTTTAGGTTTTATTTGGTTATATTAGAGTTTTTAAGGGTTTCTATTTATTTTTTATGGTATACTAACATTTTTCTATATTAGGGTTTTGTATGGTTTTATTAGGGGTTATTATGGTGTTTTAAGGTTTGTTAGGGTAGAATATGGTTTATTTGGCTTTATTTGTGGTTTATTAGGGATTTTTAGGGTTTGGTTGGGGTTTATTATGGTTTATTAGTTTTTATTAGTGTCTATTAGGGTTGGTTAGGGTTGTTTATGTTTTCTTAACGTGTTTTTAGGGTTTACTAGGTTTTATTATCATTTATTAGGGTTTATTAGGTATTTTTGGGGTTTTATTAGGGTTGAGTAGGGTTTCTTTGGATTTTAGGGATTATAAGGTGTTTTTAGGGATTATTAGAGTTTATTAGGGGTTTATTAGGTTCTAATTTTTTATATTATGGTATATTAGGGTTTAATATTTTTTAGGGTTTTAAAGCGTCTTTAGGGTTTTTGATGCATTTTTTAGGGTTTGTTTAGAATTGTTAGAGTTTATGTAGCATTTTTAGTGTTTGTGTAGCATTTTTATGGTTTAGTTAGAAGTTTTAGATTTTATGTATCATTTTTAGGGTTTTTGTAACATTTTTAGGGTTAATGTAGCGTGTTTATGGTTTAGGTTTTATGTAGAATTTTTTAGGGTTTATGTAGCGTTTTCTGGGTTTATGTAGCATTTTTTGGGGTGATGTAGCATTTATGTTGCATTTTTTATAGTTTATGTAACGTTTTTAGGGTTCATGGAGTGTTTTATGGTTTATATTGTGTTTTTAGGTTTTATATAGTGTTTTTTAATGTTTATGATGTGTTTTTTAGGGTTTATGACGTGTTTTTTAGGGTTTATGTTATAGTTCTAGGGTTTATGTAGTGCTTTTAGTGTTTATGTAGCGTTTTTAGGTTTATGTTGTGTTTTTTGGTTTATGTTGCGTTTTTTGGGTTTTTGTTTCGTTTTTTGGGGTTTATGTAACATTTTTAGGGTTTATGTATCTATTTGAAGCCTTTTTTAGGGTTTTAATTGTTGTTTATGATTTTTAGTGTTATTTAGGGTTTTTAAGGGTTGTTAACTGGTGTTTATGGTTTTTTATGGTATCTGATGGCTTTTTAATGGTTTTTTGGGGGTTCTTATGGGTTTATTTGTTTTTTTGGGATTGATAGGGGTTGTTAGGAGTTTTAGTGTGTTTCAGGGTTTGATTGGGTATTGTCATGGTTTCTAGGGTTTATGTAATGTGTTTTAGTATTTTTTTGGGTTCTTTAGGGTTTTTAGTGTTCTTTAGAGTTTAATATGGTTCATTAAGGTTTATTAGGGTTCTTTAGGGATTATTAGTTTTCTTTAGGATTTGTTATAATTTATTAGCATTTTTATTGTATATTAGGGTTTTGTTTAGCTTTTGTAGGAATTAAAAGCTTTTTCTAGGGTTTAACAACCTTTTTTAGGGTTATTTAGGATTTATTAGGGTTTATTATGGTTTATTTTATTTATTAGGGTTTAGTAATGTGTATTTGGGTTTATTACGATTTAATAGGGTTTATTATGCTTTATTAGGGTTCATTACCTGTTATTAGGGGTTTCTTATGATTTGTTTCAGTTTGATACGATTTATTTGGAATTGTTAGGATTTGTTACGATTTATTTGGTGTTGTTAGGGGTTGTTACGATTTATTTTGGGGTTATTAGGGTTTATTAGGGTTATTATGGTTTAATAGTGTTTTTAATGTATTTTAGGGGTTTTAGGGCTTTACTAGCTTTTATTAGGGTCTAATAATGTTTTTTTGGGGTTATTACAGATTATTACGATTTATTAGTGTTTATTAGGGTTTTTAGGGTTTAATAGTGGGTTTTAGGGGTTATCAGGGTTTATTAGTGGTTGTTAGGGGTTATTAGTGGTTTTTAGTGTTTTTTAGGTGTTGTTAGTGTTTTTAGGGTTTGTTATGGTTTGTTTGTGTTGTTTGGGGTTTTAAGTGTTTTTTGGGTTTTATGGGTGTGTTTGGAGTTTTTATGCTTTGTTAGGGTTATTTTAGCGTTTTTGGGGGTTTTGTTGCTTTTTGTGGGTTTTGAAGCATTTTTTTGTTTTTTGTAGCAATTTTTAGGGTTTATGTAGCATTGTTAGTGCCTTTAGTCATTATTTAGAGGTTTATTAGGGCTTTATTGGGGTTTAATTTATTATATTATGGTATATTAGGGTTTAATATTTTTGATTGTTTTGAAGCGTCTATAGGGTTTTTGTAGCATGGTTTAGGGTTTGTGTAGCATTGTTAGAGTTCATGTAGCATTTTTAGTATTTATGTAGCATTTTTAGGGTTTAGTTGGGGTTTTAGGTTTTATGTATCATTTTAAGGGTTTATGTAAAAATTTTAGGGTTTATGTAGCGTGTTTAGGGTTTAGGTTTTATGTAGCATTTTTATGGTTTATGTTGCATTTTCTAGGTTTATGTATCATTTTTAGGGGCGATGTAGTGTTTATGTTGCATTTTTTTGGGTTTATGTAAGGTTTTTAGGGTTCATGTAGTGTTTTTAGGGTCAATATTGTGTTTTTAGGTTTTATGTAGCATTTTTTGATGTCTATGTTGCATTTTTTAGGGGTTATGTTGTATTTTTTAGGGTTTATGTTACAGTTCTAAGGTTTATGTAGTGCTTTTAGGTTTTATGTTGCGTTTTTTGGGTTTATGTTTCGTTTTTTGGTTTATGGTGCTTTTTTAGGATTTTGGTTGCATTTTTTAGGGTTTATGTAATGTTTTTATGGTTTATGTATCTATTTGAATCCTTTTTTAGGGTTTTTATGGGTTTTTATGGTTTATAGTGTTTTTTGGGTTTTTAAGGGTTGTTAACGGGTGTTTATGGGTTTTTATTGTATCTGATGGCTTTTTAATGGGTTGGGGGGGGGGGGGTTTATGGGTTTATTTGTTTTTTTGGGACTGATAGGGGTTCTTAGGGTTTTTAGCATGTTTTAAGGTTTGTTTTGGTATTGTTTCACTTTTTATGGGTTATATAATGTGTTTTAGCATTTTGTTGGGTTCTTTAGTGTTTTTAGTGTTCTTTAGAGTTTAATATGGTTCTTTAGGGTTTATTGGAGTTCTTTAGGGTTTATTAGTGTTCTTTAGGATTTGTTACAGTTTATTTGAGTTTTTTATTGTATATTAGTATTTTATTGGGATTTTGTAGGAATTAATAGCTTTTTCAAGGGTCTATAAACCTTTTTAGGGTTATTTAGGATTTACTAGGTTTTATTAGGGTTTATTTTATTTATAAGTGTTTAGTAATATTTATTTGGGTTTATTATGATTTATTAGGGTTTATTATGATTTCTTAGGGTTTATTGGGGTTTATTATGGGTTTGTTATGGTTTGTTTCTGTTTGTTAAGATTTATTTGGCATTGTTAGGATTTATTACGATTTATTTGGGGTTTTTAGGGTTTGTTATGATTTATTTTGGGGTTATTAGGGTTCTTTTGGGTTTATTAGTTGGTTGTAGGGTTTTGTAGGCTATAATTTTGAGATATTTGTAGTGTTTTGTCGAGTTTTTTAAGGTTTTTAGTGATTATTCTGGTTTATTATGGTTTAATACTGTTTTTTATTTGTATTTTTGGAGTTTTATGGATTTTTTAGCGTTTATTAGGGTCTAATAGAGTTTTTTAGGGTTTATCAGAGGTTATTATGATTTATTAGTGTTTATTAGGGTTTAATAGTGGGTTTTATGGGTTATTAGGGTTTGTTAGTGGTTCTTAGGGGTTATTAGTGGTTGTTAGGGTTTGTTAGGTTTTGTTAGGGTTTTTAGGGTTTGTTACAGTTTGTTTGAGTTGTTTGGGGTTTTATGCATTTATTGGGTTTTATGGGTGTGTTTGGATTTTTTTGTGCTTTGTTAGGGATATTTTAGTGGTTTTGGGGGTTTTGTTGTGTGTTGTGGGTTTTGAAGCATTTTTCAAGTTTTTTTAGCAATTGATAGGGTTTATGTATCGTTGTTAGTGGCTTTAGTGGTTCTTTATGGTTCTTAGGGGTTTTTAGGGTTCTTTAGGGTGTATTATGGTTTCTTTTGAGGGTTTTAGGGTTTTCTAGGGGGTTTTAGAGTTTCTAAGTGTTTTATAGGGTTGGTTAGGGTTTTGTTAGGAATTTTTAGGCTTTTGGGGTTTTTTAGCGTTGTTAGTGGTTTTTAGGTTTTTTAGGGTTTTTTGATATTTTTTTAGATTTTTTAGGGTTTTATAGGTTTGTATTTGGTTTTTTTTAGTTTTTTTGGTTTTAGGGGTTTTAGGGTTTTTTATGGCTTTTAGGGGTTTTTAAGATTTTTTACGGGTTTTTGGGGTTTTATGGTTTATTAGGGTTTTTAAGGTTTCTAAGGGTGTGCTAGGGTTTTTAAGGGTGGTTTAGGGTTTTTATAGAAGGCTTAGGGTTTCTAAGGGTGTGCTGTAGTTTCTAAGGGTTTCTAAGGGTTTTTTAGGGTTTCTATAGGAGTGTTGGGGTTTCTAAGGGTGTTCTAGGGTTTCTACGGGTGTGATAGGGTTTCTAAGGGTGTGTTAGGGTTTCTAAGGGTGTGTTAGTGTTTCTTAGGTTTGCTTAGCGTTTTGTTAGGGTTTTAGGGTTTTAGGGTTATGTTACGGTTTTTCATGGTTTTTTGGCGGGTTTTTAGGGTTTCTTCGGGTGTTTTGTGTTTATTGGGGTTTCTTAGTGCTTCTTGGGATTTGTTAGGGCTTGTTAGGGTTTGTTAGGGTTTCAGGGATCGTTATGATTTTTTATGGTTTTTTGGGTTTTGTTTGGGATTGTTAAGGTATGATAGGGTTTGTTACTGTTTGTTAGTTTTTGATAGGGTTTGTCAGTGTTTTTCATGATTTTAATGGTTTTTAGTGTTTATGGGGTTATTCATGGTTTGTTACGGTTATTTATTTGTTCATGGTTATCACAAATGTGTAAAGCTAGTCGCAAGCCTTAATTTGATATGTTGTAGAGATGAAACGGACACCCAAAGTAGAAGTTATGCTCATTTGGAGGACATAAGGACCTTTTGGGACTTTAAGAATGTTATAATGTGTTCTTATTGGTCACAGATGTGTAGATATAGTCGAAAGCTTCGATTTGATATATGGTAGAGGAAAAATGGGCTCCTGGAGTAGAAGTTATGGTCTTTTGGAGGGTTTCTGTACCTTTTGGGCCTTCAAGGATGTGAGAAGGTGCCTCAGTGGTTATAAGAGTGTAGGTCTAGTCTCAAGAATTGACTTGATATGTGGTAGAGGCAAAACAGACACCCATAAAAGAAGTTATTGCAAAACGGACACCAGAAGCCAATCTTTTGACCATCCAATGGGATTTTGGGTCTTTTGGGGGGTTGAATAATGTCAGAAAGGGTTTCTATGGTTACTAGATTGTGTATCTTATCACAATATTTGATTTGATACATAGTAGAGTGAAAATGAACACACATAGCAGATGTTATTGTTGTTTTGAATTGAGCAACCCTCCTTACGCCTAAAGACCTAAGAAACCTACAACTCACTAAAATAGGCATAACTTCTCCTTCAGGGTGTCTGTTTGAGCGTTGTGACTAGTAAAAGAGAAGCTCGTGAGATGAGTTAGGATCAAGTCTAATTGAATCTATGAGAAGATCAAAGAAATATATGATATATTAGTTATACCACTCCAAAAAAAGTTCAACTTCAAACGACCATAACTTTCCCTCTGGTTGTCTGTTTGAGCTCTACCACTTATCAAATCGAAGGCAGTGAAGAGATCTACGTATAAGGATAACTTGAACAAAGTTGTAGTCATGTTTTTTACCCTTATATCCTAATAAACCATAATAAGGCCTCCAAAACACCATTTCCGTGTCCGGATCCGTGTCAAATTATTCTTAAAATGGTCATTACTTCTGATCTGTGTGTCTGTTCGGCCTCCGGCACCTGCTTTTATCGTAGTTAGTTCAATGATATTTAGTTTGACTATTCACGAAGATGAAATGGACACCTGAAGAATAACTTATGCCTTTTTTAATGACTCTGTGATTTGTTAGGTTTTTCGAGACACCATTTCTAGTACTTTTTTCCTGCCTGCTTTTTTTCAAACAACTATAACTTATTATTACTGTTGTTATTATTATTATTATCATCATATCATGCAAAGGACATGAACATGAATGTGAGTTATTATTATATTTTTATTACCATGCACATGCACATGCAATGCACACATGTTATTTTATTATCACATGCTTTGTTATTATTATTGTCACTATTAATATTGTGGTTGTTATTGTTGTTTTTCTTTTTGTTGTTATCATCACATGAAAATGTACATCCAAATGTACATACATGCACCTTCAATGAATGTGTGTTATTCTATTATCATATGCATTGTTAATAATAATAATAATATTATTATTATAATTATTATCATCATCATCATCACATGCAAATGCAATGCACATGAGTTATTATTTATTACCATACACATGCACACGTAATGCACATGAAACATTCTTTTATCATATGCAATAGTACTAATACTATTATCACAACTACTAATACTATTATTACTACTGCTGTTTTTATTACTATCATCACATGCAAATGTCGATGCACATGCATTATTATTTATTATTTACTACCATGTACGTGCATATACAATGCACTTGAATTATTCTTTTATTATTATTATTATTATTACATTTATAATTATAATAATAATAATTATTATTATTATTATCATTATTATTATAATCATTATTATCACATGAAAATGCACATGCATGTGCATTTTTATTTATTATTTATTACCATGCACATGAATGCGTTGTTATTATTATTATTATTACAATTAGTATTATTAATATTATCATCAAATGTAAATGCACATGCACATGCATATGTGTTCTTATTTATTATTATTTATTTATTATTTAATACTATTCATGTGCACATGAAATGAACTTGCGTTATCCTATTATTATTATTATTGTTGTTGTTGTTGTTGTTGTTGTTGTTGTTTGTATCATCAAATACAAATGCACATGCACATGTGTTGTTATTTATTATTTATTAACATGAACGTGCTTGTGTCATTATCATTATCATTACATGTAAATGCACATTCACCTGCGTTATAATATATTATTTATTATTATGCGCTTGCAAATGCAATGCACATTCATTATTCTATTATCACATGTGTTATTATTATTTATTCTAATGCACGTGCACACACAATGAGCGTGCGTTATTCTATAATCACATGTGTCATTATTTATTATTTATTATTATTCACATGCAAATGCACATTCATGTGCACTTGGTTATTATTTATTGTTTATTACCATGCACATGAACATGCACATGCATATGCACATGAACTTTTATGTGCGTAATTATTTATTATTTATTATCATTCATATGCACATTCACATACAAATGCAATTCACATGCATTATTTTTTATAAATTTTTATTTATTATCATTCACATGCAAATGTGCAGGCATATGCACATGCACATGTATTATGTTTTATAATTTAAACCATGCATATGCATATTCACATGCATGTGTTCTATTACTACTATTATTATTAGAGGTATTTTTAGGGTTTACTGTCAGTTTTTAGGATGTTTAGGTGTTATTAACATTTATTATGGTTTGTGGGGGTTTTAGGGTTTTTAATGGTATATTAGCATTTTTAGGGTTTGATGGGGGTTATTAGGATTTTATTAGGGTTTATTATGGGGTGTCAAGGTTTATTAGGGTTTATTAGGTATTTTTAGGGTTTTATTTGGATTGAGTTGGGTTTGTTATGGTATATTATGGTATATTATGGTATATTTGGGTATGTTAAGGACTTATTACTGTTTATTATTGTTCATTATGATTTATTATTTTTTAAGATGGTATATTAGGGGTTTTTAGTATTTAGTAGTTTTTATTCAGGTTTATTATAGATTTTAATCTTTGTTATGTTTTATTAGAATTTATTAGGGGTTTTGGGGCATTTTAATGGTATATTTGTGTTTTTAGTGTTTAGTGGGGTTTATTGTGGTTTATTATGGTGTGTTATGATTTATTAGGGTTGAGTAGGTATTTTTAGGGTTCTATTTGGGTTGAGTCAGTATCTTTAAGGTTTTTTAGGGTTTATTAGGGTTGAGTATGGTTTATTTGGGTTTCTTAGAGATCTTTATGGTTTACAAGGGGTTGTTAGTGTTTTTATTAGGGTATATGAGTGTTTTTTTAATATATATGAGGGGTTGTTATTACTTTTTAGGTTTTATTAGCTTGTTATTAGTGTTTTTGAGCATTTTTAATGGTTTGTTAGCATTTATTTGAATTTATTATGGTTTATTAGTGTTTCTACGGCTTTTTAGTGGTTTGTTTCTGTTTTTTGTTTATTGGGGTTTATTTGGGTTTTATTAGATTTTGTTATGGTGTGTCAAGTTTTATTAATGTTGAGAAGGTATTTTTAGGGTTTTATTATGGTTTAATTAGGGTTTATTTTTTTAGGGTTTATTAGGGATTTTTAGGGTTTATTATAGTTTGTTAGGGGTTTATTATTTTTTCTGTTTTATTAGGTTATATTATTGTTTGTCAGGTCATTTTAGATAGTATTGAGTGTTTTTATTGTTTGTGAGCATTTTTATGGTTTCTTAGGTTATATTAGAGTTTATTACGGTTTATTAGGGATTCTAGGGATTTTTAAGGTATATTAGAATTTTTTGTCTTTATTAGGTTATATTAGTGTTTTTAGGTCTCTTTAGGTAATATAGCGCGTTTTTATTGTTTGTGATCATTTTATTATTGTTTGTGAAAGTTTTTAGGTTATATTAGGTTATATTAGAGTTTATAAAGGGTTTATAGGGATTTTTTAAGGTATACTAGAATTTTTTATTTATTAGGGTTTTGTAGAGTTTTATTAGGGGTTATTATGGTGTGTTATGGTTTGTTAGGGTTGAGTAGGGATTATTTGGCTTTATTTATGGTCTATTAGGGATTTTAGGGTTTTTTGGGGTTTATTAGGGTTTATTAGTGTTTATTAGTGTCTATTAGGGGTGGTTAGGGTTTTTTAGGTTTTTTTAACGTGTTTTTAGGGCTTATTAGGTTTTATTATCATTTATTAGGGTTTATTAGGTATTTTTGGGGTTTTATTAGAGTTGAGTAGAGTTTCTTATGATTTGTATGGATTATAAAGTGTTTTTAGGGATTATTAGAGTTTATTAGGGGTTTATTAGGGTTTATTTTTTTATATTATGGTATATTAGGGTTTAATATTTTTGAGGGTTTTAAAGCATCTTTAGGGTTTTTGTAGGATTTTTTAGGGTTAGTGTAGCGTTGTTATAGTTTATGTAGAATTTTTAGTGTTTATATAGTATTCATAGGGTTTAGTTAGTAGTTTTAGATATTATGTATCATTTTTAGGGTTTATGTAATGTTTTTAGGGTTTATGTAGCGTGTTTAGGGTTTAGGTTTTATGTAGCATTTTTAGGGTTTATGTTAAGTTTTCTGGGTTTATTTAGCGTTTTTAGGGGTGATGTAGCATTTATGTTGTAATTTTTTAGGGTTTATGTAATGTTTTTCTTGTTCATGTAGTGTATTAATGTTTATATTGTGTTTTTAGGTTTTATGTAGCATTTTTTTAATGTTTATACTGCATTTTTAGGGTATATGTTGTGTTTTTTAGAGTTTGTGTTACACTTCTAGTGTTTATATAGTGATTTTAGGGTTTATGTAGCGTTTGTTTGGGTTTATGTTTCGTTTCTTGGGTTATCTTGTGTTTTTTGGTTTTTTGTTTCATTTTTAAGGGTTTATATAACGTTTTTAGGGTTTATGAATCTATTTGAAGCATTTATAGGGTTTTAATTGTTGTTTATGGTTTGTAGTTTCTTTAGGTTTTCTAAGGGTTGTTTAACCGGTTTTTATGATTTTTTATGGTATCTGGTGGCTTTTTAATGGTCGGGGGGGGGTTATGGGTTTATTTGTTTTTTTGGTATTTGTAGGGGTTGTAAGGGGTTTTTAGTGTGTTTAGGGTTTGTTTGGGTATTGTAGTGGTTTTTAGGGTTTATATAATTTTTTTAGTGTTTTTTGGGTTCTTTAGGGTTTTTAGTGTTCTTTAGAGTTTAATATGGTTCATTAGGATTTATTAGGGTTATTTAGGGTTTATTAGGGTTCTTTAGGGTTTATTAGTGTTCTTTAGGATTTGTTACTGTTTATTAGCGTTTTTATTGTCTATTAGGGTTTTATTGGGCTTTTGTAGGCACTAATCGCTTTTTCTAGGGTTTATGAACCTTTTTAGTATTATTTAGGATTTATTAGGGTTTATTAGAGTTTATTTTATTTATTAGGGTTTAGTGACATGTATTTGGGTTTATTATGATTTATTAGGGGTTATTATGATTTTTAGGGTTTATTGAAGTTTATTAGGTGTTTGTTATGGTTTGTTTCAATTTTTTATAATTTATTTGGTGTTGTTAGGATTTGTTATAAATTATTACAGGTTGTTAATGTTTGTTAAGATTTATTTTGGGCTTATTAGGGATTGTTAGAGTTTATTAGTGGGTTGTAGGGTTTTGTAGGCAATTATTTGGAGGTTTTTTTAGCCTTTTATTGGGTTTGTTCGGGGTTTTAGTGATTATGAGGGTTAATTATGGTTGAATAGTGTTTTTTATTGTATATTAGGTGTTTTAGTGATTTTGTAGCATTTATTAGGGTCTAATAGAGTTTGTTCGGGTTTATTATAGGTTATTACGATTTATTAGTGTTTATTAGGGTTTTTAGGGTTTAATAGAGGGTTTTAGGGGTTATTAGGGTTTATTAGTGGTTCTTAGGGGTTATTAGTGGTTGTCAGGTTTTGTTAGGGTGTTTAGGGTTTGTTACAGTTTGTTTGAGTTGTTTCGGGTTTTATGCGTTTTTTGGTTTTTATGGGTGTGTATGGATTTTTTATGCATTGTTAGGGTTATTTTAATGTTTTTTGGGGGTTTTGTTGCGTTTTCTGGGTTTTGAATCATTTTTCAGTTTTTTGTATCAATTGTTAGGGTTTATGTAGTGTTGTTAGTGACTTTAGTGGTTCTTTAGGGTTTTTAGTGTTCTTTAGGGTTTTTGTAGGGGGTTTTTAGGGGTTTTAAGAGTTTCATTGGGTTTGTTAGGGTTTTGTTAGACAATTTTCGGCTTTTTAGTGTTTTTTATCATTTTTAGGGGTTTTTAGGGTTTTTAGCGTTATTTGGGGGTTTTTGATGTTTTTAGGGGTTTTTAGGTTGGTTTTTGGGAAATTATGGGGTTTTCATGGTTTTAGGGGTTTTAGGGGTTTTTAGGGTTTTTAGGGGTTTTAGCGGTTTTAGAGTTTTTAGGGTTTTTTAGGGTTTTTTGGGTTTTTTGGGTTTTTAGTGGTTTTTAGGGTTTTGTCAGGTTTTGCTGGGTTTGTTAGGGTTTTTTCGTGAATATTAGAATTTTGAAGGGTTTAATAGCATTTTTGTTGTATATTTGTGTTATTTACGTATTTTGTAGCTTTTATTGGTGTTTAATAGGGTTTTTAGGGTTTATTACGATTTATTGGGGTTTATTAGGGTTTAATAGTGGGCTTCAGGGTTTATTAGGGTTTATTATGGTTTACTATTGATAGGTAGGTTTTGTTAGTGTAACACCCCAATATTTTATGAAAAATATTTTTTTTTAATGTCTTGTGTTATACGCTACACCAAAAGGAGCTTTCACAACACACATCTCTGACCTGGCTTGAATTACACGCAATCGCGACCTTCCACGATAGCGTGTGTTGTACGCAACACCAAGTTTCGCTAAAAAACGATATGCTATTAAAATATTATTAAAACTAGCCGTTATGAATAGTAATAACCACTTTTTGAAATTTTGTAAATTTTATTTTTCAAAATGGAATTCATTTTTGGATTCGTAATATCGAAATTAGCTTAGGGTGAAATTTTGGTGATTTTCGGATAACTTTAATATTTTGATGAATAGTGAAAATTACTAAATTTTAATTAAAAACAACTTTTTCAATCGAAATAATTAATAGTGATAAATTATTAATTTGAGTGGTTTTAAAGTATATTTAGAATATATTTTTACAATTTAATACAATGTTCGTCATTGGATGTAATTTCACATTTAAACCAGACATAAACAAGTGTGAATCTTTTGATAGTTATTATCTCTTAAAAACACGCTATTTGTTGTGACAGCGGAAATTAATGATAAAATTAATTAATGAAACTTATATGTTGGGAATTTTGTAAAATAGAAATAATTTTTGAATTCGGAATATCAATTATAGCTTAGGGTGAAATTTTGGCATTTTTCTGAAAAACTTCAATTTTTGATGAATAGTGAAACCACTAAGTGGTAGGTTAAAAACTGAATTTTGCATAAAACTTAATTTTACCGCTTCTGTGAATGGAATTTAAAAAATCCGACAGAAACGGTTGATATCAGTAAGTAAAATGTGGTTCAATGAGATAAAAATAATTTTTTGGTGAATAATAACTTTTTACTTTTTTTTACCGCGGTTAATAGTAAATAGGGTAACTAAGGGTAAATATGATATTACTATTACCCTAACACATGTCCTAATTCTATTGGATAAGTTTAATTCGACCAAAAACAACCTTATGAATATAATATGACCATTTAGGTCCACTTGGATTAGATTATGACATTTAATATTATTTTATTTAATGAATAGTTAAAATAGTTAAAATCAATGTTTAATAAGTAAATAATTTTTAATATGGGGTTATACATAAGATAAATTCGACTATAAATATTCATTAAAAAGATAAAAAGATTTCCTACATAATGGTATTTTATTTGTAATTTTCAGACATTATATAAGTTAATTTATTTATGACACAACGATGATGCAGTAATTATCTTATTAATGAAATATTGACATAACTAATGTTATAAATACCCAAATAAATATAATTTGAGACTTTTTATTAATTAAACTAATTTTATAGGTTACTATTATATATTAGTGTTGATTTAATAAACTTGGTTCGAACATATAATTCTGTTATGACTTTCACAAAAATCATATATCAAATAGTGTCAAAATTGACACAAAATAGTTTTTAAATCAAATATTATATTATTAATTGTTATTTTATTCCTAAAAATCTAAGGTTAGGCCAAATGACTTAGATAAGGATATATATATTAATAATAAACAATTTGGGGTTCGTTTGGCATGTTATAGTAAGTGTATTAACCATATAGTATAAGAACACCAGGAGACACGGTAAAAGTAAAATTATTTAACTTAAAGTTAAATCTAATTGATAAGGTTAAAATAATAACCTAAACTTGTCTAAATCCTATTGTTTGATAGTATTTCGACCCATCCCCGCTTTATCTTAGAAATAAGACCCTTTGGAACCATTATAAACCGATTTTGACTTTAATATAAAATAATATTTTGAGATATTCCTAAGGTGCCGCTCTCCTCCCTTATAAAAGGACACCTCCTCCCCCTCCTCCTCACACCAATTTGAGCACTCAAGCTCGGCCAAACCCTGCCAAAATCCCTTCTCCACTTCCCTAGAATAATCCTAGAGGTCCTGGTCTTCTTCAAAGACCAATCTTAGTTCCCTAAGTGGAGGATTCAAAGAGGCGTTTCAAAGAAGAGGTAATATCCATTACCGATCTTTTCAATTTCTTTCTTCTTCAACTTCTTCTTCTTTAGTTGTTTCATGATAAATTAATAACATCAGTATTACTTACATACTTATATGTTATTATAAATATGAAACAACCCTAATTCACCTTCTATCCATCCTACGGAAAAATGAAATCACCGCGCGTGCGTACGTACGAAATACCGTCTCCACGCCGTGGTGTAATCTATTTTCCACCATCACCTTACAAGGATGGGTATAATGGTGTAATGAGTAACTATATATGATTATTATAAAGTGATATTGATACTGAAATAGTATAAATACACTTAAATACAATTCCACGATCATGGGAACAATATCATCGCTCGTGTGTACGTACGGAATACCGTCTCCACGATGTGATGCGACTCGTTCTACATGATCATCATTACATAGTAATTATATAAATGAATTGAATGAATAAATATGATATATGTTACACTAATACCATTCTGGATATAAGTTATCTATAACCTTAAAATAAAAATAAGAATTTATTCGGAAAAACACGCATAAGAACAAAAGGCAATAAAGACCCGAGTAACAAGTAACAATGAAATATTACTAATAAGAAGCTAATAATATGACCATATATGATATCATATCAATATGTATGATTCTGTAATAAGTCAATAACATTATTTAAACCATTATACAGGAGCTTCGGACACGTACAAAGCAAATCGGACCTAAGGTAAGGGAAATATCACAATCTCATTTTTATCCGAGATTGTTTATACTTTGGTATTTACATAGGTGTATTTTATCATCCAAATCCATGTTTCCTCAATATGTAATATTATTTCCATCCAACTACAACTTTTTAAATCCAATTTTACCCTTCGGTGAGTTTTTAGTAAAATATATGAAAGGAATCTTTTGTCGTTTTTCGTACAAGGTACTTTTTGACTTTTCTGAAAAAAGTATGAGAAGAATGTTTTTTAACTTATACGGAATGAATGGATTTTTAAAACATTATTTCCAAGAATCTTCCTTTACAAGTTTTCAAGTTTATTTTTAATCAACTTCTTTTAGTTTAAAATTTTATGACATGTTATGAAAGGATAAATGTTTTTGAAGTAGAAAGGAAATTTTCCTCAAGAATGGAGTTCAAGTGTTTTATCAAAATTATTTTCCATATAAGATAATAAAGGGTTCTGTTTCTATCCCTATTATTACATTGATTTGATTATGTTGTGATGGAATTATTTTTATGAATTCCTTTGTCTTATATTAATTGTTTTATGATGTCATTTTGTTTAAGAATTCCATTTTTATTACATGGGTTATGCAATGATGTATGATTTATGATTTTGTGGCACACATAAGAAAGGATTCATTATAGGATGGGTGGGACCTATATCTCCATCCAATGCATTGGGTAAAGATTTTATATCTCATGAGATAGAAATGGCTGGAACGGTAGGTTATACCGGTTCAGTGAAACAGGACTGAAACGAGGGTGACTCGGTTCAGAAAGGGACTTTGTCCACTAAGATAGTCTTGGAAATGAGTCTTGACTAACAAGAAATGATTCTCTATGATTATGTGTTTATGCCACAAAGTTTCTTGTTTTATGTTATGATTATTGTAATTACATTTCCCTGCCATGATTTATCCCATGTTATGAAATTATGATCTCTTTTGCAGGTTTAGATTTCCAAAAGTTATGTGCTTGTGTATACGATGTGATTGATATTTCTTTTGTTTACCCTTACTGAGCATTTGAGCTCACCCTTTTATGTTTAATTTTCCCCAGGATATAAAGAAAGGTTTTAGGTATAAAAAAAAGAGGAAGACCTTTATGGGAGATGTTGAAGATCTTTCACCAGGATTAGAAGATTATATTCCGAGTTTCCAAATACACTAAACTATTACGGTCCTTGTGTGTGTGTTTTTGTTATGTACTAAGTATTCCTCAAAAGTAATGTAATGTCCATGTACATCAGGATTCGGGTCTCTACAGTTGGTATCAGAGGAAAGGTTTAGTCAACCTTTGGAAACTAGGATGTGAAAACGTTAGTAAGATCCCTAGAGATATTTCTGAGGTATGTCTAGGGATGTCCCTAAGGATAAGTATACGTATAGGATACAGTCTTAGAACTACGGTAACGATCATTGAATTTAACCTAAGATATTAGATATTGAGGATACTCCCCCTTGATTATGTTATTTTCCTTGTATGATTTTTGCCTCTCATAGAATTCTTTTTGTGTTTTAGTCAATGGAGGGAACCAGAAAGAATTCGGTTAGCATTGAATCCAATGGACAAATTGGTGACTATGAGCAACAAAATTGCGTAATGCCTAGAGGGAAAGATATTGTGATTATTCCAAATCAGTCATCGCGATGTATGACTAACAAGGTGAAATTTAGTGGTATGCCTAATTCATCAAATAAGAGGAAGATAGAATTTTATGCATGTCCGCATGTTGAGGAGCATAAAGAAAGAAAGATTGGGATTTCTAAAGAAGGGAAGAAGAACTTTGAGGAATACCTCAAATGGAGGGACCGATGTTATCTGTGTGGAGAAAATGGTCATAGAGTGACAGACTGTTATGGAGTTCAATGTATTATTTGTGGAGAACATGGGCATTACCCAACTCAATGCCCTGACCTAAAAAGTTACTTCTAAATCAAGGAAGGACTTATTCCAGGACAATAATTGAAGAGGATGGATTGAAGTTTTTATGTATTGGTATTCAAGAATAATGTTGTTGAGGTACTTTTATTGTTGTATTATTCTATTTTGGTTTTCAATAATTTTAAGGTATCGGTAACCATGAAAAGTTATTCAAATATTTTTGAAAGCAGATGATATGCACATAATGAAGGGATAAGGAGAAAATGAAATGTTTGACAGTATTCATGAGCTCATGATTGATATAAGGACTAAGTGATATCATGGATTGAGTATATAGAATTTTGAAGAATTTTGGTATGTGGAAATTGTTAACGTTTAACTGCATTCATGTTTTCAATAAGGTTCAATGGGTATTTAAGAGAATACATGATTAAGGCCTTTGAATGTTTAGAATGTGACCAACAAGACATATCTTATGATATATGGGGATCAACGATGGTATTAAATCTCTGGTAATCGTTTTCACTATATTATGAGAGTGGACTAAAGTATTATGGATAAGCCTAAAGATTGGAATGGATTATGTTGGACATAAGTTATTATTGTTTAAGGATAGGACTTTTTTTGATATTACTGATGGTATTTTATAGTAATGTAGTTTTAGAAAAAGGACAACTTGCAGGACGGGCGACAGCCCATCGCGTCGGACAAGGCTGTGGGAATCGTACCCACAACCGAAATGCGACTAGCCTTTATCGCCTACCACTGGCCTATAGGAAGTCCCTGTTTAGTAGAAAATAGTTTTATTTTATTAAGCGGTATGATATATGAAGTATAAGTTTATTTTTGGAACCATATACGATTAACCATAATATGGACTTATAACTTTTGCTAACCTTTTGTTTGAAAGAGATGGAATGACCCATCATTCTATCACATGATCTGCTAACACATCACAAATGACAAATTCAACTTCATTTCTTTAAGAGATGAAGTGGAAATTGTCCAAAGAACGACAAACGGCGAGACTATACCAAAATCATGAAAGTATTTCTTCTAATTCCAATTTCATCAACTTTAGGGAAATGATCTTGAAAACCAAAAATGTTGTCTTAGTGCTCTTATATCTGATGAATCAGATGGTACCTTAGATCGTCACAAATTTATCGCTTTGTGATTGCTAGCTTTTCCATAGCCATGTTCTCTAACACTCTGTATCAGAACATGATGGTTAGATTTTTCTTCCATATCCATATTTTCACCTATGTGGAAACCCAATGATTAGTTTATTTGGGTAAACGTTACGTTTCATTCTTTTGTTTTTAAATATTGGTTTTGGTATTCCTTTTTACAATGTGGGTTTCTATTAAAGAAACTTTCCATTTATAACCCCGACGAATTTCGAGGGCGAAATTCATTTTAAGGGGGGTAGAATGTAACACCCCGAGATTTTATGAAAAATATTCTTTTTTTAATGTCTTGTGTTATACGCTACACCAAAAGGAGCTTTCAGAACACACATCTCTAACCTGGCTTGAATTACACGAAATTGCGACCTTCCACGATAGCGTGTGTTGTACGCAACACCAAGTTTCTCTAAACAACGATATGCTATTAAAATATTATTAAAACTAGCCGTTATGAATAGTAATAACCACTTTTTGAAATTTTGTAAATTTTATTTTTCAAAATGGAATTCATTTTTGGATTCGTAATATCGAAATTAGCTTAGGGTGAAATTTTGGTGATTTTCGGATAACTTTCATATTTTGATGAATAGTGAAAATTACTAAATTTTAATTAAAAACAACTTTTTCAATAGAAATAATTAATAGTGATAAATTATTAATTTGAGTGGTTTTAAAGTATATTTATAATATATTTTTACAATTTAATACAATGTTGGTCATTGGATGTAATTTCACATTTAAACCAGACATAAACAAGTGTCAATCTTTTGATAGTTATTATCTCTTAAAAGCACGCTATTTGTTGTGACAGTGGAAATTAATGATAAAATTAATTAATGAAACTTATATGTTGGGAATTTTGTAAAATATAAATCATTTTTGAATTCGGAATACCAATTATAGCTTAGGGTGAAATTTTGGCATTTTTCTTAAAAACTTCAATTTTTGATGAATAGTGAAACCACTAAGTGGTAGGTTAAAAACTGAATTTTGCATAAAACATAATTTTACCGCTTCTATGAATGGAATTTCTAAAATCCGACAGACACGGTTGATATCAGTAAGTAAAATGTGGTTTAATGAGATAAAAATAATTTTTTGGTGAATAATAACTTTTTACTTTTTTTTACCGCGGTTAATAGTAAATAGGGTAACTAAGGGTAAATATGATATTACTATTACCCTAACACATTTCCTAATTCTATTGGATAAGTGTAATTCGACCAAAAACAACCTTATGAATATAATATGACCATTTAGGTCCACTTGGATTAGATTATGACATTTAATATTATTTTATTTAATGAATAGTTAAAATAGTTAAAATCAAAGTTTAATAAGTAAATCATTTTTAATATGGGGTTATACATAAGATAAATTCGACTATAAATATTCATTATAAATCTAAAAAGATTTCCTACATAATGGTATTTTATTTGTAATTTTTAGACAATAAATAAGTTAATTTATTTATGACACAACGATGATGCAGTAATTATCTTATTAATGAAATATTGACATAATTGATGTTATAAATACCCAAATAAATATAATTTGAGACTTTTTATTAATTACACTAATTTTATAGGTTACTATGATATATTAGTGTTGATTTAATCAACTTGGTTCGACCATATAATTCTGTTATGACTTTCACAAAAAACATATATCAAATAGTGTCAACATTGACACAAAATAGTTTTTAAATCAAATATTATATTATTAATTGTTATTTTATTCCTAAAAATCTAAGGTTCGGCCAAATGACTTAGATAAGGATATATATATTAATAATAAACAATTTGGGGTTCGTTTGGCATGTTATAGTAAGTGTATTAACCATATAGTATAAGAACACAAGAAGACAAGGTAAAAGTAAAATTATTTAACTTAAAGTTAAATCTAATTGATAAGGTTAAAATAATAACCTAAACTTGTGTAAATCCTATTGGTTGATAGGATTTAGACCCATCCCCACTTTAGATTCTAAATAAGACCCTTTGGAACCATTATAAACCTATTTTGACTTTAATATAAAATAATATTTTGAGATATTCCTAAGGTGCCCCTCTCCTCCCTTATAAAAGGACACCTCCTCCCCCTCCTCCTCACACAAATTTGAGCACTCAAGCTCGGCCAACCCCTGCCAAAATCCCTTCTACACTTCCCTAGAATAATCCTAGAGGTCCTGGTCTTCTTCAAAGACCAATCATAGTTCCCTAAGTGGAGGATTCAAAGAGGCGTTTCAAAGAAGAGGTAATATCCATTACCGATCCTTTCAATTTCTTTCTTCTTCAACTTCTTCTTCTTTAGTTGTTTCATGATAAAGTAATAACATCAGTATTACTTACATACTTATATGTTATTATAAATATTAAACAACCCTAATTCACCCTCTATCCATCCTACGGAAAAATGAAATCACCGCGCGTGCGTACGTACGGAATACCGTCTCCACGCCGTGGTGTAATCTATTTTCCACCATCACCTTACAAGGATGGGTATAATGGTGTAATGAGTAACTATATATGATTATTATAAAGTGATATTGATACTTAAATAGTATAAATACACTTAAATACAATTCCATGATCATGGGAACAATATCATCGCTCGTGCGTACGTACGGAATACCGTCTCCACGATGTGATGCGACTCGTTCTACATGATCATCATTACATAGTAATTATATAAATGAATTGAATGAATAAATATGATATATGTTACACTAATACCATTCTGGATATAAGGTATCTATAACCTTAAAATAAGAATAAGAATTTATTCGTCAAAACACGCATAAGAACAAAAGGCAATAAAGACCCGAGTAACAAGTAACAATGAAATATTATTAATAAGAAGATAATAATATGACCATATATGATATAATATCAATATGTATGATTCTGGAATAAGTAAATAACATTATTTAAACCATTATACATGAGCTTCGGACACGTACAAAGCAAATCGGACCTAAGGTAAGGGAAATATCACAATCTCATTTTTATCCGAGATTGTTTATACTTTGGTATTTACATGGGTGTATTTTATCATCCACATCCATGTTTCGTCAATATTTAATATTATTTCCATCCACCTACAACTTTTTAAATCCAATTTTACCCTTCGGTGAGTTTTTAGTAAAATATATGAAAGGAATCTTTTGTCGTTTTTCATACGAGGTATTTTTTGACTTTTCCGACAAAAGTATGAGAAGAATGTTTTTTAACTTATACGGCATGAATGGATTTTTAAAACATTATTTCCAAGAAGCTTCCTTTACAAGTTTTCAAGTTTATTTTTAATCAACTTCTTTTAGTTTAAAATTGTATGACATGTTATGAAAGGATAAATGTTTTTGAAGTAGAAAGGATATTTTCCTCAAGAATGGAGTTCAAGTGTTTTATCAAAATTATTTTCCATCTAAGATAATAAAGGGTTATGTTTATATCCCTATTATTACATTGATTTGATTATGTTGTGATGGAATTATTTTTATGAATTCCTTTATCATATATGAATTGTTTTATGATGTCATGTTGTTTAAGAATTCCATTTTTATTACATGGGTTATGCAATGATGTATGATTTATGATTTTGTGGCACACATAAGAAAAGATTCATTATAAGATGGGTGGGACCTATATCTCCCTCCAATGCATTGGGTAAAGATTTTATATCTCATGAGATAGACATGGATGGAACGGTAGGTTATACTGGTTCAGTGAAATAGGACTGAAACGAGGGTGACTCGGTTCAGAAAGGGACTTTGTCCACTAAGATAGTCTTGGCAATGAGTCTTGACTAACAAGAAATGATTCTCTATGATTATGTGTGTATGCCACAAAGTTTCATGTTTTAAGTTATGATTATTGTGATTACATTTCACTGCCATGATTTATCCCATGTTATGTAATTATGATCTCTTTTGCAGGTTAAGATATCCAAAAGTTATGTGCTTGTGTATACGATGTGATTGATATTTCTTTTGTTTACCCTTACTGAGCATTTGAGCTCACCCTTTTATGTTTACTTTTCCCCAGGATATAAAGAAAGGTTTTAGGTATAAAAAAAAGAGGAAGATCTTTATGGGAGATGTTGAAAATCTTTAACCAGGATTAGAAGATTATATTCCGAGTTTCCAAAGACACTAAACTATTACGGTCATTGTGTGTGTGTTTTTGTTATGTACTAAGTATTTCGCAAAAGTAATGTAATGTCCATGTACGTCAGGATTCGGGTCTCTACATTTAGGATTTATTAGTGCTTATTAGAGTGATTTATGGTTTCTAAGGGTTTGTTAGGGTTTCTAAGGGTGTGTTAGAGTTTCTAAGGGTGGGTTTGGGTTTTTATGGGTGGGATAGGGTTTGTAAGGTTGTGTTATGGTTTCTATGGGTGTTTTGGGATTTTTAAGGGTGTTCTAGGGTTTTTAAGGGTTTTTTTGGGTTTCTAAGGGTGTGTTAGGGTTTCTATGGGTGTGTTAGTGTTTCTTAGGTTTGATTAAGGTTTTGTTAGGGTTTTGTTAGGGTTTAATATTGTTTCTTAGGGGGTTTTTAGGGTTTCATCGATTTTTTTGGGTTTATTGGGGCTTCTTAGTACTTCTTGGGGTTTTTAGGGCTTGTTAGTGTTTTTAGGGTCTGTTAGGGTTTGTTAGTGTTTGTTATGTTTTTTTGGGTTTTTTGGGGCTGTTAGGGTTTTTTGGGGTTTTTAGGTTTTGTTAGGGTTTGTTATTGTTTGTTAGGGTTCATTAGGGTTTGTCAGGGTTTTTAATGTTTTTAATGGTTTTTAGTGTTTATGTCACGACCCGACCTCGGGGCCCATGCCGTGACTACCCCAAGCCCGCCTTCCATAGGCCAGGGGCTGGCGACTAGCACCAAGGCGTAAAATCCCGGTAAACAGGGAAGGCATTGCCTTTATAAGTAACAACCACCACAGAGTCAGCAAGTGGAAAGTAACTACAAAGTGCAGAAAAGTAAAGGGGGCCGGAATACAAGCCCAACTGAAAGTACAACTGAAAAGGTAAAGAACAGCAACTGAAGAAAAGATGGCGGCCTCGTGTCATCCACTAGCAATCCCACCTGAAGGGTGGGTACAGATAGCCTCCAGGCTCCTCGTGTCCCACGTCCGCTCCGAGCACGTCCCGCCCAGTGGTCCACCTCCAGGTACCGTCCTGCTCCACGCCCCAACTGTGATCAGCGCTGTCCGTCGTCTGCATCCAACACAACAAGGTGCGGGCATAGCCCGTGAAGGGGTGAGTATAAGCTACTCAGTAAGGACCCCGAGACCCCCGAAGGTCTCCCGAAATCCACAAAGGATATAGCACAAAAGGAAGGTGCAATCACGAAGTAACATCTGACTCGACTTAGGTGTATGCCCATACATATACCTAAGTCCCCAATTCTAGCTCTGCTCACGAGCTCAAGAACAACTCAATCCACACAGGAAAGCAAGACTCAAATCCACAAAGGAGAGTAAACAGTAAATCCACATAGGATAGTTCAACACATTCCACAAAGGAGAGTAACATAAGATTCAGCTCAACCAGGTATACTTTTTCAGATGACGTCAAAGATGATCACTGATCCATCTAAGTCGTCGGACCAACGAAGGATCGATAGGTACTAACCCCCGCAAAAGACCCACACAGGATCGGGCTCACACAGAACCTGTAGGCAGTGGCTCACACAGAACCGGTAGTAAGGACCCACACAGGATCGGGCCCACACAGGACCTGTAGCACTGATCCACGTAGGATCGCCGAGTGCAGTAGTCGACGCAGTCCACTGAGGATCTCCGCACAGTCGTCGCCGCAGTCCACGAAGGATCTCTGCTCTGTCGTCGTCGCAGTCCACGGAGGATCTCTGCTCTGTCGTCGTCGCAGTCCACGGAGGATCTCTGCTCTGTCGTCGAAGTCACAGCCAGCACTAGGGTTCCCGCACACAGCGAGCTCATTTAGGAGGGTCCGCTCCACGAGCCGAGAGGCTGATACATCAACTGACACGTAGTCCGAAGTTGATGTATCCAAAAGTTCCGTATCGACAACAGGATCTCAACGCAACAGACGGCGCGTCAATCGGACGCCCGGTCTGAGAGTTATTGGCATTTTCGTCCCAGGGGCCCGGTTGGTTTTTAGGGCAAAACCAACCCGACCGTACTCCGCCTGTGTCCGATCCTCGGGCGGATTATGCCAAGAGTTCCGTCTCACTTAGAGGAAACTACCACAGCTGATGGTACGTCGATCGGACGTCCGTAGCTCAAGTTATGAGTGTTTCCGCTCCGAGGGCCCGGTTGCTTTCGCGTACGAACCAACCCGGCCAAACCCAGAGTCTTCCGAAACCTTGAGTGTAATATACCGAAAATACCGTCTCGATCCAAGGATCGCGTAGCCGCTGACGGTTCGTCAATCGTAGGTCCCAGGCCCAAGATATGGGTAAAAGACCGAAGAGGGCCCGAAAATGGGGGTTCTGGGCCCGGGGCGACCCGGCCCGAACCCCCCCTGGGGGTCGGCCGAACCGGGTCGACCCGACCCGGCCCGGCCAACCGGACCGGCCGGCTCGACCTCGGCCGAGCGGCCAAGGGGCGCCGCGGGTTTGACCCGTGGCTTAGGTGGAATGCGGCCCGCGCGGGCCGCGTGTTGGGTGGCCGGACCGCGGACGCGGTCCGGCAGTTCGCCGCGGCCGAGCCGCGGCGGATCCTCCGGCGGCGCGCCGGGCGCCGTCGCCTCCGGTCGCCGGCGCCACCGCGCCGGCGACCCGCGCCGCCGCCGCCTTCCGCGGGCCGCCGGAGTTGCTCCGATGGCCCGATTCCTCTCCCATCTGCGCCGCTGCTCCTCCCGAGGGCCGATCTTCACTACGGGATCAACGGATCGCCCTTGCCGCACAGTTCGTCGTCGCTTGCCAAAACCGCACATGAAAAGGATCGGCGGAGGGTTGTCGGGTCTTGTTCGTTAGACCCGCACCCTCCGCGTTAGTCATAAACAACGGGAGAAAGGGGCTACAACAATTTTTAATCAAGATAAAAATTGTTCACTTCTTTTTCTTTTAAATGGCAATTCAATTTAAATTAATTGAAAATATTCATGCCAGTTCTTTATTTCAAAAGAAATAAAAACACGGGAATGAATCATCAAGAGTTAAATCCCTACCTTGTCGTCGTCGTCGGACGAGAGGTCGTTGCGGATTTGGTGATCGTCGCGGAAGAGACGCTCGTCGCACCGCGGGAAGGAGTCGCGCCGACGATCTCCAGATCAAGATCAAACGGATTTAATTAATTTAAATTCGTTGATATCGAATTATAAAAAGGGAGAATTTAGAAGATTCGATTCTCACCTTTAACCGCCGATCGTAGGTTCGCCGCGGAAGAAGAAGCGCCGAAGAAGAAGAAGAAGGTCGCGGAAAAAGTTTGTCGACGTCGCGGATCACGGTGTGCGTCGTCGAATTTTGGTTCCGACGTTCTTCGCGTTCTTCGCGTTCTTCGCGGGGAGAGTGGAGGCCCAGAGAATAAAGAGTAATCCTCCAAAATAGACATGTTGGTCTATTTTATTATTTTGCCAACAAACGCAAATGCGTAAGTAACGACCCATCAGTTCGTTGAATTAATTCAACGAACGAAACAGCCCATTTAATTCACTAAATAAACCGCTCAATTAAATGGTCTGTTAAGAATTTAAGAAAACGCGTCGGTTGACTTTTCAGTTACTTTGACGGGTTTTCGCGGGTGCGTTACTTAGCGGAAGAAACGGCGGGGCACGTGCGGGCCCCACCACACAAATATCCCACCAAGGGGTAGGGTATTTCCGGATAGCACCCTATCCGCTTTAACTCAGCTCAAGTGGCTTTCAAGTGACTTCCAAGCGGCTTAAGTGAAATAAAATAATGTTGTCGCACAACCTTTATTTTATTTCCGACTTAAAGCCCAAAATTTTAAAAACCACGGTCGAGCAAACGCAACTCCGGAAGAGGCGTTTCTAAGAAAATACCGGCGCTGCGATTTCATCGGCGCCCTCAGAATTCGATTCCGGGCACCAGTTCAAAAGATAGAAAAACCCGCTCGTCCGTTCACTGAACGTACCCGAGCCAAACTTCGGAAATTGATTCCGGGCACACCGGGCCTCGTAATCAGGTGCCGTCTGAAGCTGTGCTCTTGTAAAATTCCAAAGAAAATTAAAAAAAATTTCCTTGAAATTTGCGGGTCTTTACATTACTCCCACCTCAGGGCTTTACGTCCCCATAAAGATACATCAAAAACTAGGGGAACAAATGGGGGTACTGAGCACGCATCTGAGCCTCCCGCTCCCAAGTGCTCTCCTGGAGGTTCCCGTGCTGCCATCTGACGCGCACAAGAGGAATCGACCGCCCACGTAGGACCCGCTCCTGTCGATCCTCGATCTCCACTGGGACCTCCGCAAAAGTCGCCCCATCGTCCACGTCCAGCTCCCCAAAGTCGATGATGTGCGTCGGGTCGTGCATGTATCTCCTCAGCTGAGACACGTGGAAAACGTCATGCACCCGGTGCAACTGAGGTGGTAGAGCCAGGCGATAAGCCCCCTCTCCTATCCTGCTGAGGACCTGGAAAGGCCCGATGAAGCATGGAGACAACTTGCCGCCTCGGCCAAATCTCCGTAAACCACGTCGAGGTGAGACACGCAAAAAGACGTGGTCGCCATCCTCGAACTCTAGTGGCCTCCGCCTCCTGTCAGCATATGACTTCTGTCGGCTCTGAGCTGTCCTCATCCTCTCCTGGATGATCTGGACCTTCTCTGTCGTGGCTCGGACCATCTCTGGTCCCACGAGTGCTAACTCCCCAGGGTCTGTCCAGTACAATGGTGATCTGTAGGGTCTGCCGTACAACGCCTCGTATGGTGCCATCCCGATGGTGGAGTGGTAGCTGTTGTTGTACGCGAACTCCACCAAGGGTAGGTGGTCCTCCCAGCTGCGGACAAAGTCGAGAACACATGCACGAAGCATGTCCTCGAGTGTCTGTATGGTCCTCTCCGTCTGACCATCCGTATGAGGGTGGAAGGCTGTGCTCAGATGGAGCCGCGCCCCGAATGCCTCCTGCAACCCCTTCCAAAGCCGGGAAGTGAGACGAGCATCTCGATCGGAGACGATAGACGATGGCACACCGTGAAGCCGTACGATCTCCTGGACGTAAAGACGTCCCAAGCTCTCCACCGAGCCCTGCTCTCTGATGGGTAAGAAGTGTGCCGACTTGGTGAGTCGGTCGACAATCACCCAAATGGAGTCGTGACCTCTAGAAGTGCGTGGTAGTCTAGTCACGAAGTCCATAGATATCCCGTCCCACTTCCACTCCGGGACCTCCAAGGGCTGTACCAAGCCTGCTGGTACCCGATGCTCTGCCTTCACCTGCTGGCAGGTGAGGCATCGTGAAACGAACTCTGCCACAGCTTTCTTCATGCCCGGCCACCAGTGCTGTCGTCTGAGATCCTGGTACATCTTCGCCGCTCCAGGATGTAATGCCAAGGGAGAAGTGTGAAACTCTCTCAGCACCTCCTCTCGTAAAGCGACTGGTACGAAGGTACGTCCTCTGAAAAGGATGTCGTGCTCTGCTCCAAGGGAGAAACCATCAGGCGCCTGACCTGAGGATATCAGTGCACGCCGGGTCTCACAGTCAGCCTCCCCACGCTGAGCCTCTCTGACCCGCTGTAGAAGTGGAGGAGAGACTATGAGAGACTGAAGAAAGGCTGCTCCGTCTCTATCCACGAAGGATATCTGTAAGGAGGCTAGCTGCTCCGTCGCCTCCTCAAGTAGCTGAATGCCCGTCCTCCTGTTGAGGGCATCGGCTACCACATTCCCCTTCCCAGGAGTATAGACTATCTCAAAGTCATAGTCCTGGAGGAACTCAAGCCATCTACGCTGTCTCAGGTTCAGGTCCTTCTGAGAGAAGATATACCTGAGACTCTGGTGGTCAGAAAAGACTGTGAAGCGCTCGCCCATCAGATAGTGCCGCCAAGTCTTCAGAGCGAAGACCACTGCTGCTAACTCCAGGTCATGAGTGGCGTAGTTCTGCTCATGCGGCCTCAACTGACGTGATCCGTAGGTGATCATGGCCCGCTCCTGCATCAGGACGCACCCGAGTCCAGTCCCTGATGCATCGCAGTAAACTACGTATCCAACTCCCTCCTCAGGCAACCTCAAGATAGGTGCGCTGGTCAATCTCTGTCTCAGCTCCTGGAAGCTCTACTGACATCTGTCTGACCACACAAAGGGTTTCCCCTTCTTTGTCAAGGCTGAGAGTGGTGCCGCAACTCTGGAGAAGTCTGGCACAAATCTCCGATAGTATCCGGCTAGGCCCATGAAGCTCCGCACCTCCGTCACGCTCCTGGGTGGCTCCCAAGCTAGCATTGCCTCGATCTTCGCGGGATCCACTGCAACTCCCGCCTCAGAGATGACGTGCCCCAAGAAATGGACCTCACGTAACCAGAACTGGAATTTTGAGAGCTTTCCATAAAGCTGGTGCTCTCGGAGTGTGTCTAGCACAACTCGCAGGTGGTAGACATGCTCCTCCTCAGTCGTCGAGTATACCAAAATGTCGTTAATGAAGACCACGCCAAATTGGTCGAGGCATGGCTGGAAGATCTTGTTCATGAGGCTCATGAACACTACTGGAGCATTGGTTACGCCGAACGGCATAACCAAGAGCTCATAATGGCCATACCGACACCTGAAGGCCGTCTTCTGCACGTCCTCGTCTCGAACTCTGAGCTGATGATAGCCTGACCGGAGGTCTATCTTCGAGAACCACCGCGCTCCCTTGAGCTGATCGAAGAGGTCATCAATCCGTGGCAGTGGATACTTGTTCCTCACTGTCACCTGGTTCAGGCGACGATAGTCGACACACAGTCGCAAGCTCCCGTCCGCCTTCTTGGCGAACAAAATCAGGGAAGCCCAGGGTGAAACACTGGGTCGGATAAACCCCTTGCTCTGTAAGTCCTCCAACTGTACCCGCAGCTCTCGAAGCTCGGCAGGGGCCATCCGATATGCTGGAGTAGATATAGGGGCTGTCCCGGGGTACATGTCGATGTAATAGTCTACCTCTCTACGAGGAGGTAGCCCTGGAACGTCGTCGGGAAAGACGTCCACGTACTGGTCCACCACTGGAGGAAAAACTAGACTCTGCACGTCCACTGCTCCTAGGATGAGGCTAGACAAATGATGAGAGATGGGCTGCACTCTCCTCCGCGGAAGTCCATCCTGTGCTGCAAAGGTTCCCTTCTCACCGGTGAAGGTAAACCTGCTCCCTTCGGTGCGAACACATCGCACCTTGTGCCTAAAACAGTCGATCTGGGCATGAACCGTGGATAGCCAATCCATGCCCAAGATGACGTCGTAAGGCCTCGACGTCGCTACAAGGAGATCCCAGCCGAAGCTCTCACCTCCTAGAGTAAGCTCACACTGCCGGCACCAGTGCGTAATCGTCGAGTCTGCTCCCGTAGGAGTCTCTAGCCGTAAGGATCGAGCCAACGGCTCAGTCGGAATCTTCGAGCTCCGAACAAGGGTAGAGGCTATGAAAGAGTGACTCGCTCCTGTGTCTATAAGTACTGCAGCAAGGGTGGAATAGACACAGATCGTACCTCGAATCATCTCTGGCATGTCGGGGTCGTAGGCCTCCACTGCCTGGAGCTGGGCCTGTCCCTGCCCGCCAGCTCCCTGTGGTCGAGGTGGCCCTCCTGGTGGTGGTGGGGGTAGAGCCTGGAAGTGTCGCCCACCACCCACTGCTCGGCCAGCTCCTCTGCCTCGTCCGCCTCCTCCCTGCGGACCGCCACGGTCGACCCTCTGCCTCTGCCTGGGTGGCCCCTCCACCGTCTGCTGCTCCTCTGATCGGCGAGTCGGGCAGTCACAAGCCATGTGACCCTGCCCGCCGCAGGAGTAGCACAGCCTGCCTCTCGGAAGGCTGGCACTCCGCTGTGTGCCCCGCACTGCTGAGCCGGTGTCCTGAGGCCGTCTGCGTGGGGGTCTGGTCTGCCTGGACCCGAGAGTCATCCGTCGGCTACCTGCTGCCGAAGACTCAGCTACCTGCCGCCCTGCGCTAGGTCTCGACGCTGAAGAAGGCTCTGCCAGGAAGCTCTCGATCAAGAGGGCTCGCTCTAGCACTCCCGCCTGGGTCGGAATGCTGAGGGAGATCAGCGACGCCCGAATCTCCTGCCGCAAGCCCTGCTCGAAGGTCCAGGCCCGGAAGAAGGGGTCCCGTACCATGTCGGTCGAGTAGCGAGATAGGTCAGTGAACCTCGCCGCGTACTGAGCGACCGTCATGCTGCCCTGGCGTAGCTGCAGAAGCTCCTGGATGCGCACCGCTCGGAGGGTGGCCGGGACGAACTCAGAGCGGAAGAGGCTCTCGAAGTCCGTCCAGAGCAAGGATGCCTCATCGTGAACCTGGAGCATCAAGCTCCATCATCGTCCTGCCGCCGCCTGCAGGAGGCTCGCCGCGAGAATCACCATGAGATCCGCTGGTGTCCTCACTAGCCTAAAGATCCGTACCACCGCCTCTAGCCAGTCCTCGGCGGCCTGGGGGTCCGCCTCACCGCGAAACCTGGGCGGTCGCTGGCTCTGAAACTCATGCAGTGCCCTGAGGCGACGTGCATCGTCAGCGTCTGGTACTGGTAGCATCGGTGGCTCGGCGGGTAAAGCTACCGCCGGTGCCACTGCTGGAAAAGGGCCCTGCACCGAGGCCTCGTCGCTCGGTGGGCTGCCGTCGCGCCCTACACTCGGAACCCTAGCTGGCTGTCGTCGCGGGGCCATCCTGAAAAGGAGAACAAGAGCACCACAGTCAGAACAGTATACCTGGTGAGCTGGCACAAGTAATCACAAGGAAAACTTGAGACTTTCATGAAGCAGATCAGTATACCCGGTGAGCTGACACAAGTAATCACAAAGAAAACTTGAAACACACACGCAATCAATGTTTTCATGCATTAAGTCGGAAATCAGGAGTCAGGGTCCTGGTGTACGGATACGTCGGCCGCCGCACCAACACTGGGCTCCCTGAACTGATAACCACACTAAATACACTAAACACTATTGCTTCATATAGAAAGAAAAGATGATTAGAGTCTGTGGTAGAACCGACCACCTCTGATACCAATTTGTCACGACCCGACCTCGGGGCCCGTGCCGTGACTACCCCAAGCCCGCCTTCCATAGGCCAGGGGCTGGAGACTAGCACCAAGGCGTAAAATCCTGGTAAACAGGGAAGGCATTGCCTTTATAAGTAACAACCACCACAGAGTCAGCAAGCGGAATGTAACTACAAAGTGCAGAAAAGTAAAGGGGGCCGGAATACAAGCCCAACTGAAAGTACAACTGAAAAGGTAAAGAACATCAACTGAAGAAAAGATGGCGGCCTCGTGTCGTCCACTGGCAATCCCACCTGAAGGGTGGGTACAGATAGCCTCCAGGCTCCTCGGGTCCCACGTCCGCTCCGAGCACGTCCCGCCCAGTGGTCCACCTCCAGGTACCGTCCTGCTCCACGCCCCAACCGTGATCTGCTCTGTCCGTTGTCTGCATCCAACACAACAAGGTGCGGGCATAGCCCGTGCAGGGGTGAGTATAAGCTACTCAGTAAGGACCCCGAGACCCCCGAAGGTCTCCCGAAATCCACAAAGGATATAGCACAAAAGGAAGGTGCAATCACGAAGTAACATCTGACTCAACTTAGGTGTATGCCCATACATATACCTAAGTCCCCAATTCTATCTCTGCTCACGAGATCAAGAACAACTCAATCCACACAGGAAAGCAAGACTCAAATCCACAAAGGAGAGTAAACAGTAAATCCACATAGGATAGTTCAACACATTCCACAAAGGAGAGTAACATAAGATTCAGCTCAACCAGGTATACTTTTTCAGATGACGTCAAAGATGATCACTGATCCATCTAAGTCGTCGGACCCACGAAGGATCGATAGGTACTAACCCCCGCAAAAGACCCACACAGGATCGGGCTCACACAGAACCTGTAGGCAGTGGCTCACACAGAACCGGTAGTAAGGACCCACACAGGATCGGGCCCACACAGGACCTGTAGCACTGATCCACGTAGGATCGCCGAGTGCAGTAGTCGACGCAGTCCACTGAGGATCTCCGCACAGTCGTTGCCGCAGTCCACGAAGGATCTCTGCTCTGTCGTCGTCGCAGTCCACGGAGGATCTATGCTCTGTCGTCGAAGTCACAGCCAGCACTAGGGTTCCCGCACACAACGAGCTCGTTTAGGAGGGTCCGCTCCACGAGCCGAGAGGCTGATACATCAACTGACACGTAGTCCGAAGTTGATGTATCCAAAAGTTCCGTATCGACAACAGGATCTCAACGCAACAGACGGCGCGTCAATCGGACGCCCGGTCTGAGAGTTATTGGCATTTTCGTCCCAGGGGCCCGGTTGGTTTTTAGGGAAAAACCAACCCGACCGTACTCCGCCTGTGTCCGATCCTCGGGCGGAGTATGCCAAAAGTTCCGTCTCACTTAGAGGAAACTACCACAGCTGACGGTACGTCGATCGGACGTCCGTAGCTCAAGTTATGAGCGTTTCCGCTCCGAGGGCCCGGTTGGTTTCGCGTACGAACCAACCCGGCCGAACCCAAAGTCTTCCGAAACCTTGAGTGTAATATAGAGAAAAGACCGTCTCGATCCAAGGATCGCGTAGCCGCTGAAGGTTCGTCAATCGGAGGTCCCAGGCCCAAGATATGGGTAAAAGACCGAAGAGGGCCCGAAAACGGGGGTTCTGGGCCCGGGGCGACCCGGCCCGAACCCCCCTGGGGGTCGGCCGAACAGGGTCGACCCGACCCGGCCCGGCCCAGTTGGGCCGGGTCCGGTCCGGCCTGGGCGTGGCCCGGCCGACCGGACCGACCGGCTCGACCTCGGCCGAGCAGCCAAGGGGCGCCGCGGGTTTGACCCGCGGCTTAGGTGGAACGCGGCCCGCGCGGGCCGCGTGTTGGGTGGCCGGACCGCGGACGCGGTCCGGCGGTTCGCCGCCGCCGCGGCCGAGCCACGGCGGATCCTCCAGCGGTGTGCCGGGCGCCACCGCCTCCGGTCGCCGGCGACCCGCGCCGCCGCCGCCTTCCGCGGGCCGCCAGAGTTGCTCTGGTGGCCCGATTCCTCTCCCGTCTGCGCCGCTGCTCCTCCCGGGGGCCGATCATCACTGCGGGATCAACGGATCGCCCTTGCCGCACGGTTCGTCGTCGCTTGCCAAAACCGCACACGAAAAGGATCGGCGGAGGGTTGTCGGGTCTTGTTCGTTAGACCCGCACCATCCGCGTTAGTCATAAACAACGGGAGAAAGGGGCTACAACAATTTTTAATCAAGATAAAAATTGTTCACTTCTTTTTCTTTTAAACGACAATTCAATTTAAATTAATTGAAAATATTCATGCCGGTTCTTTATTTCAAAAGAAATAAAAACACGGGAATGAATCATCAAGAGTTAAATCCCTACCTTGTCGTCGTCGTCGGACGAGAGGTCATCGCGGATTTGGTGATCGTCGCGGAAGAGACGCTCGTCGCACCGCGGGAAGGAGTCGCGCCGACGATCTCCGGATCAAGATCAAACGGATTTAATTAATTTAAATCCTTTGATATCGAATTATAAAAAGGGAGAATTTAGAAGATTCGATTCTCACCTTTAACAGCCGATCGTAGGTTCGCCGCGGAAGAAGAAGCGCCGAAGAAGAAGAAGAAGGTCGCGGAAAAAGTTTGTCGACGTCGCGGATCACGGTGTGCGTCGTCGAATTTTGGTTCCGGCGTTCTTCGCGTTCTTCGCGTTCTTCGCGTTCTTCGCATTCTTCGCGGGGAGGGTGGAGGCCCAGAGAATAAAGAGTAATCCTCCAAAATAGACACGTTGGTCTATTTTATTATTTTGCCAACAAACGCAAATGCGTAAGTAACGACCCATCAGTTCGTTGAATTAATTCAACGAACGAAACTGCCCATTTAATTCACGAAATAAACCGCTCAATTAAATGGTCTGTTAAGAATTTAAGAAAACGCGTCGGTTGACTTTTCAGTTACTTTGACGGGTTTTCGCGGGTGCGTTATTTAGCGGAAGAAACGGCGGGGCTCGTGCGGGCCCCACCGCACAAATATCCTACCAAGGGGTAGGGTATTTCCGGATAGCACCCTATCCGCTTTAACTCAGCTCAAGTGGCTTTCAAGTGACTTCCAAGCAGCTTAAGTGAAATAAAATAAAGTTGTCACACAACCTTTATTTTATTTCCGACTTAAAGCCCAAAATTTTAAAAACCACGGTCGAGCAAACGCAACTCCGGAAGAGGTGTTTCTAAGCAAATACCGGCGCTGTGATTTCATCGGTTCCCTCAGAATTCGATTCCGGGCACCGGTTCAAAAGATAGAAAAACCCGCTCGTCCGTTCACTGAACGTACCCGAGCCAAACTTCGGAAATTGATTCCGGGCACACCGGGCCTTGGAATAAGGTGCCGTCTGAAGCTGCGCTCTTGTAAAATTCCAAAGAAAATTTAAAAAAATTTCCTTGAAATTTGCGGGTCTTTACAGTTTATGGGGTTATTCATGGTTTTTTAGGTTATTTAGTTGTTCATGGTTGTCACAGATGTGTAGGGCTAGTCGCAAGTTTCAATTTCATATGTGGTATAGGATAAATGGACACCCAAAGCAGAAGTTATAGTCATTTTGAGGACTTAAGGACCTTTCGGGACATTCAAAATGTGATAAGATGTTCATATTGGTCACATATGTGTAGATCTAGTCGAAAGCTTCGATTTGATATATGGTAGGGGAAAACGGACTCTCAGAGTAGAAGCTATGGTCTTTTAGAGGGTTTAAGTACCTTTTTGGGCCTTCAAGGATTTGAGAAGGTGCTTCAGTGGTTATAAGAGTGTAGGTATAGTCACAAGATTCTATTTGATATGTGGTATAGTAAAAACGGACACCCATAGAAGAAGTTATTGCAAAACGGAAACTGGAAGCCAATCTTTTGACCATCCAAAGGGATTTTGGATCTTTTTGGTGGTTGAAGAACGTTAGAAAGGGTTCCAGTGGTTACTAGAGTGTGTATCTTTTCACAATCATTGATTTGATATGTGGTAGATCCAAAATAAGAACACGTAGCAGAAGTTATTGTTGTTTTAAATTGAGCCACTCGCCTAGCGCCTAAAAACCTAAGAAACCCACAACTCACTAAAATAGGCATAACATTTCCTTCGGGTGTCTATTTGAGCACTGTGCCAGTAAAATAGAATCTTGTGAGATGAGTGAGGACCATGTTTAGTAGAAACTATGAGAAGATCAAAGAAATATAAGATATATTAGTTATACCACTCCAAAAAAAGGCCAACTTCAAATGACCATAACTTTCGCTCCGGTTGTCCGTTTGAGCTCTATCACATATCAAATAAAAAGTAGCGAAAAGATCTACGTAGAAGGATGACTTGAACACAGTCAAGTCATGTTTGAGATCCTAAAATCCCAAAAACCCATCAGAAGGCCTCCAAAACTCAATTTCCATGTATGGATCACGATCAATCTTTTCTTAAAATAGTAATAACTTCTGATCGGTGTGTTTTTTCGGCCTCCGGAATAAGTTTTTATTGTAGTTCGTTCCATGAGATTCAGTTTGACTATTCACGGAGCGGAAGTGAGCACCCAAAGAAGAAGTTATCCTTTTTTTAATGACTCTGTGATTTGTTAGGTTTTTTGAGACCCCATTTCTAGCATTTTTGTCTTGTCTGCGGTTTTCAAACAACTATAATTTATTATTACTGTTATTATTATTATTATTATTATTATTGTTATTATTATTATCATCATCTCATCCACATGCACATGCACATGCATATTTATTATTATTATATTTTTATTACCATGCACCTGCACATGCAATGCACACATGTTATTTTATTATCACATGTGTTGTTGTTATTATTGTTATTATTATTATTGTGGTAGTAGTAGTTGTTGTTGTTGTTGTTTTTATTGTTATTATCATCAAAAGAAAATGCACATGTGAATTCAAATACACGCACCTTCAATGCACGTGCGTTATTCAATTATCACATGCGTTGTTATCATCATCATCATCATCATCATCATCATCATCATCATCTTCATCACATGAAAATGAAATGCATGGGTGTTATTATTTATTACGATGCACTTGCACACGTAATGCACCTGCAATATTCTATTATCACATGCATTGGTACTACTAGCATTATCACCACTACTACAACTATTATTACTACTGCTGTTATTATTACTATCGTCACATGAAAATGTAGATACACATGCCTTATTATTTATTATTTATTACCATAAACATGCATATGCAATTTACTTGTATTATTCTTTTATTAATATTATTATTATCAAAAATATTATTATTATTATCATTATCATTATCATTATTATTGTCATTATCATATGCAAATGCACATGCATGTGCGTTGTTGTTTATTATTTATTACCATGCACGTGCATGCGTTATTATTATTATTATTATTATTACAATTAGTATTATTAATATTATCATCAAATGTAAATGCACATGCACATGCATGTGCATTCTTATTTATTATTATTTATTTATTATTTACTACTATGAACGTGCACATGAAATGCACTTGCATTATACTGTTATAATAATAATAATTTTTATTTTTATTTTTATTTTTGTTTGTATCCTAAAATACAAATTCACCTGCACGTGCATTGTTATTTTTTATTTATTACCATGCACGTGCATGCGTCATTATTATAATTAATACATGTAAATGCACATGAACATGTGTTATTATATATTATTTATTATCATTCACTTGCAAATACAATGCACTTGCGTTATTCTATTATCACATGTGTTATTATTATTTATTCTCATGCACCGCCACACGCAATGCACGTGAATTTTTCTACTATCACATGTGTTATTATTTATTGTTTATTATTATTCACATGCAAATGAACATTCATGTGGACTTGGTTAATATTTATCGTTTATTACCATGAACAAGCACATGCACATCCACATGCACTTGGATGTGCGTTATTATTTATTATTTATTATCATTCACATGCACATGTAGATACAAATGTAATTCACATGCATTATTATTTATAATTTAATTTTTATTATCATTCACAAGCAAATGCGCAGGCATATGCACATGCATGTGTATTATGATTTAATATTTAAACCATGCACCTGCATCTGCACATGCACATGCATGTGCGTTATTACTATTATTATTATTACAGGTATTTTTAGGGTTTACTAGAATTTTTAATAATTTTTAGGTGTTATTATCATTTATTATGGTTTGTTAGGGTTTTAGGGTTTTTAATGGTATATTTTCGTTTTTAGGGTTTGGTGGGGGTTATTAGGATTTTATTAGGGTTTATTATGGTGTGTTAAAGTTTATTAGGGTTTATTAGGTATTTTAGGGTTTTATTAGGATTGAGTTGGGTTTATTAGGGTATATTATTGTATATTACATGTAAATGAACATAGTCGTGTGTTATTATATATTATTTATTATCAAGCACATGAAAATGCAATGCACTTGCATTATTCTTTTATGACATGTGTTATTATTATTTATTCTAAGGCACGTGCACATGCAATGCACATGCATTATTCTATTATGATATGTGTTATTATTTATTATTTAATATCATTCACATGCAAATGCACATTCACGTGGACTTGGTTATTATTTATTTATTATTACCATGCGCATGCACATGCACCTGCACGTGCACTTGAATGTGCGTAATTATTTATTATTTATTATCATTCACATGCACATGCACATACACATGCAATTCACATGCATTAATATTTATAATTTATTATTTATTATCATTCACATGAAAATGCGCAGGCCTATGCACATTCACGTGCATTATGATTTATTATTTAAATCATGCACATGTATATGCACATGCACATGCGTTATTACTAATATTATTATTAGAGGTATTTTTAGGGTTTACTATAATTTTTTACGATTTTTAGGTGTTATTAACATTTATTATGGTTTGTTAGGGTTTTAGGGTTCTTAAAGGTATATTAGCATTTTTCAGGGTTTGGTGGGGGTAATTAGGATTTTATTAGGCTTTATTAGGGTGTGTCAAGGTTTATTAGGGTTTATTAGGTATTTTTAGGCTTTTATTAGGATTGAGTTGGGTTTATTAGGGAATATAATGGTATATTATGGTATATTTGGGTATGTTTAGGATTTATTAGCGTTTATTATGGTTCAATATGGTTTATTAATTTTTAAGAGGGTATATTATGGTTTTATAGTGTTTAGTAGTGTTTATTTGGTTTTATTAGGGCCTTTAAGCTTTGTTATATTTTATTAGCATTTATTAGGGGTTTTAGTGCTTTTTAATGGTATATATGTGTATTTTAGAGTTTAGTGGGGTTTATTATGGTTTATTATGGTGTGTTAAGGTTTATTAGGGTTGAGTAGGTATTTTTATGGTTTTATTAGGGTTGAGTCGGTATCTTTAATGTTTTATTAGGGTTTATTATGGTTGAGTGCGGTTTATTAGTGTTTGTTAGGGATAGTATGGGTTTACTAGGGTTTGTTAGTGTTTTTATTAGGGTATATTAGTGTTTTTTAGTTTTTGTTAATATATACGAGGGGTTGTTATGACATTGTACGTTTTATTAGCGTGTTTTTAGTGTTTGTGAGCATTTTTAATGGTTTCTTAGATTTTATTTGAATTTATTATGGTTTGTTAGAGTTTCTAGAGATTTATAATGGTTTGTTTGCGTTTTTTTATTTATTGGGGTTTATATGGGTTTTATTAGGTTTTGTTATGGTGTGTCAAGGATTATTAGGGTTGAGAAGGTATTTTTAGAGTTTTATTATGGTTTTATTAGGGTTTATTAGTTTTTATTAGGGTTTGTTAGGGATTTTTAGGGTTTATTAGGGTTCGTTAGGGGTTTATTATTACTTTTGTTTTATTAGGTTCTATTAGTTTTTGTTATGTATTATTAGATAATATAGAGTGTGTTTATTTCTTGTGAGAATTTTTTTTATTTGTGAGCGTTTTTAGGGTTTCATAGGTTATGTAAGAGTTTATTAAGGATTCTAGGGATTTTCAAGGTATATTAGCATTTTTTTGTCTTTATTTGGTTATATTAGTGTTTTTAGGTCTTTTTAGGTAATATAGCCCATTTTTTATTATTTTTGATCGTTTTTTTATTATTTGTGAGCCATTTTCGGGTTTATTAGGTTATATTGGAGTTTATTTGGGTTTTTAGGGATTTTTTAAGGTATACTAGAATTGTTTTACTTTATTAGGGTTTTGTAGGGTTTTATTAGGGGTTATTATGGTGTGTTAAGGTTTGTTATGGTTGAGTATGGTTTATTTGGCTTCATTTGTTGTTTATTAGGGATTTTTAGGGTTTGTTTTGGGTTTATTAGGGTTTATTATTGTTTATTAGTGTCTATTATGGTTGGATAGGGTTGTTTAGGTATTATTAACGTGTTTTTAGGGTTTATTAGGTTTTGTTATCATTTATTAGGGTTTATTAGGTACTTTTGGGGTTTTATTAGGGTTGAGTAGAGTTCAATAAGGTTTTTAGGGATTATAAAGTGTTTTTAGGGATTATTAGAGTTTATTAGGGGTTTATTAGGGTTTAATTTTATATATTACGGTTTATTAGGGTTTAATATTTTTGAGGGTTTTAAAGCGTCTTTAGGGTTTTTGTATCATTTTTTAGGGCTTGTGTATCATTGTTAGAGTTTATGTATCATTTTTAGTGACTATGAACTTTTTTAAGGGTTTAGTTAGCAGTTTTAGATTTTATGTATCATTTTTATGATTTAGCTAATGTTTTTACGGTTTATGTAGGGTGTTTAGCATTTGGGTTTTATGTAGTATTGTTTAGTGTTTGTGTTGCGTTTTCTGGGTTTATGTTGCATTTTTATGGGTAATGTAGTGTTTATGTTTCATTTTTTTGGGTTAATGTAACGTTTTTAGGGTTCATGTAGTGTGTTTCAGATTTATATTGTGTTTTTAGGTTTTATGTAGTGTTTTTAATGTTTATGTTGCGTTTTTAGGGTTTATGTTGTGTTTTTTAGGGTTTATGTTATAGTTCTTGGGTTTATCTAGTGCTTTTAGGGTTTATGTAGCGTTTTTTGGGTTTATGTTCTGTTTTTTGGTTTATGTTACATTTTTAGGGTTTTTGTTGCATTTTTAAGGGTTTATGTAACGTTTTTAGGGTTTATGTATCTATTTGAAGCCTTTATTTAGGGTTTTAATGGTTGTTTATGGTTTTTACTTTTTTAGGGTTTTTAAGGGTTGTTAACGGGTGTTTATGGTTTTTTATGGTATCCGATGGCTTTTTAATGGTTTTTTGGGTGGGTGGGGGGTGTTATGGGTTAATTTGTTTTTTGGATTGATAGGGGTTTATAGGGTTTATAGGGTTTTTAGTGTGTTGTAGGGTTTGTTTGGGTATTGTAGCGGTTTTTAGGGTTTATATAATGTGTTTTAGTGTATTTTTGGTTTCATTAGGGATTTTTAGTATTCTTTAGAGTTTAATATGGTTCTTTAGGGTTTATTAGGGTTCTGGGTTTACTAGCATTATTTAGAATTTTTAGGTGTTATTAACATTTATTATGGTTTGTTAGGGTTTTAGGGTTTTTATTAGTATATTAGCAATTTTAGGGTTTGGTGGTGGTTATTAGGATTATATTAGGGTTTATTATGGTGTGTTAAGGTTTATTAGGGTTTATTAGGTATTTTTAGGTTTTTATTAGGATTGAGTTGGGTTTATTAGAGTATATTATGGTATATTATAGTATATTTGGGTATGTTTAGGATTTATTAGGGTTTATTATCATTCATTATTATTTATTAGATTTTGAGAGGGTATATTAGCGGTTTTTAGGGTTTAGTACTGTTTATTTGGGTTTATTAGTGGTTTTAAGCTTTGTTAGGTTTTATTAGCAGTTATTAGGGGTTTTAGGGATTTTTAATAGTATATTTGTGTTTTTTAGGGATTAGTGGGATTTATAATGGTTTATTATAGTGTGATAAGGTTTATTAGGGTTGAGTAGGTATTTTTAGTGTTTTATTAGGACTGATTTGGTATCTTTAGGGTTTTATTTGGGTTTATTAGGGTTGAGTAGTGTTTATTAGGGTTTGATAGGGATTTTTAGGGATTACTAGGGTTTGTTAGTGTTTTTATTAGTGTATATGAGTGTTTTTTAGTTTTGGATAATATATATGAGGGGTTGTTAGGACTTTTTACGTTTTATTAGCATGATTTTAGTGTTTTTGAGAATTTTTTACGGTTTATTAGGTTTTATTAGAATTTATTATGGTTTATTAGGGTTTCTAGGGATTTTTAATGGTTTGTTTGGGTTTTTTGTTTATTGGGGTTCAGTTGGGTTTTATTAGGTTCTATTAGGGTGTGTCAAGGTTTATTAGGGTTGAAAAGATATTTTTAATGTTTTATTATTGTTTTATTAGGGTTTATTAGGGATTTTTAGGGTGTATTAGGGTTTGTTAGGGGTTTATTAGTTTTTTTATTTTATTAGGTTATATTAGTGTTTGTTAAGTCTTTTTAGATAATATAGCATTTTTTATTGTTTGTGAGGTTTTTTTTGTTTGTGAGCGTTTTTAGCGTTTCATAGATTATATTAGAGTTTATCTTGGTTTTTTATGGTTTCTAGTGATTTTTATTGTATATTAGCAGTTTTTGTCTTTATTAGGTTATATTAGTGTTTCTAGGTCTTTTTAAGTAATATAGTGTGTTTTTATTGTTTGTGATCATTTTTTTTATTGTTTGTGACCATTTTTAGGGTTTATTAGGTTATATTAGAGTTTATCAGGGTTTATAGGGATTTTTTAAGGTATACTAGTGTTTGTTTTCATTATTAGGGCTTTGTAGGGTTTTATTAGGGGTCATTAGGGCGTGTTATGGTTTGTTAGGGTTGAGTAGGGTTTATTTGGATTTATTTATGGTTTATTAGGGGTTTTAAGGGTTTTTTGGGGGTTTATTGTGGTTTATTACTATTTATTAGTTTCTATCAGGGTTGGTTAGAGTTGTTTTGGTTTTCTTAATACATTTTTAGGGTTTATTAGGTTTTATTATCATTTATTAGGGATTATTAGGTATTTTGGGGGTTTTACTAGGGTTGTGTAGAGTCTCTTAGGGTTTTTAGGGTTTAGAAGGCGTTTTTAGGGATTATTAGAGTTTATTAGGGATTTATTAGGGTTTATTTTTTTATATTATCGTTTATTAGGTTTTAATATTTTTGAGGGTTTTGAAGCATCTTTAGGGTTTTTGTAGCATTTTTAGTGATTGTGTAGCGTTATTTGAGTTTATGTAGCATTTTTAGTGTTTATGTAGCACTTTTAGGGGTTAGTTAGTAGTTTTAGGATTTATTTATCATTTTTTAGGTTTTATGTAATGTATTTAGGGTTTCTGTAGCATGTTTAGGGTTTAGGTTTTACGTATCATTTTTTAGGGTTTATGTTGCATTTTCTGGGATTATGTAGCATTTTTAGGGGTTATGTAGCATTTATGTTGCATTTTTTAGTGTTTATGTAACCTTTGTTTGGTTCATGTAGTGATTTTTGGTTTTATGTTGTGATTTTTGGTTTTATGTAGCATTTTTTAATGTTTATGTTGCATTGTTTAGGGTTTATGTTACGGTTCTATGGTTTTTGTAGTGATTTTTGGGTTTATGTAGCATTTTTTTGGGTTTATGTTGCGTTTTTTGGGTTTATGTTGCGTATTTAGGGTTTATATTGCACATTTAGGGTTTATGTAACGTTTTTTGGGTTTATGTATCTATTTTTAGCCTTTTTTAGGGATTAATGGTAGTTTGTGGTTTGTAGTGGTTTTTAGGGTTTTTAAGGATTTTTAATGGGTGTTTATGGTTTTTATGGTATTTGATGGGTTTTCAGTGGTTTGTTGGGGGTTTTTAAGGATTTATTTGTTTTTTTGGGATTGATAGGTGTTGTTAGGGTTTTTAGTGTGTTTTAGGGTTTGTTTGGGTATTGTAGTAGTTTTTAGGGTTTATGTATTGTGTTTTAGCATTTTTTGGGTTCTTTAGGGTTTTTAGTGTTCTTTAGATTTTATTATGGTTCATTAGGGTTTAATAGCATTCTTTAGGGTTTATTAGTGTTATTTTGGATTTGTTATAGTTTATTAGCATTTTTTGTTGTATATTAGGGTTTTATTGGGCTTTTGTAGGAATTAATAGCTTTTTCTAGGGTTTATCAACCTTTTTAGGGTTATATTGGATTTATTAGGGTTTCTTAGGGTTTATATTATTTATTAGGATTTATTAACGTGTATTTGGGTGTATTACGATTTATTAGGGTTTATTATGATTTGTTAGGGTTTATTGCGGTTTATTTGGGGTTTGATATGGTTTGTTTCTATTTTTTACGATTTATTTGGCGTTCTTAGGATTTGTTACGATTTATTTGGGGTTGTTAGGGTTTGTTACGATTTATTATGAGGTTATTAGGGTTTGTTAGGGTTTATTAGTGGGTTTTAGGGTTTTGTAGGCTATTATTTGGTGGGTTTTTAGTGTTTTGTCGGGTTTGGTTTTTTTGAGATTATTAGGATTTATTATGGTTCAATGGTTTTTTATCTTATATTAGGGGTTTTAGGGATTTTGTAGCAATTATTTGATTCTAATATGGTTTTAGGGTTTATTACAGGTTATTATGACTTATTAGTCTTTATTAGGGTTTTAGGGTTTAATAGAGGGTTTCAGGTGTTATTTGGGATTATTAGTGGTTCTAAGGGGTTATTAGTGGTTGTTATTGTTTGTTAGGTTTTGTTAGGGTTTGTTTGGACGTGTGTTATTCTATTATCACACAAGTTATTATTATCCTTATTATCATTATCATTATTATCATTATCATTATTATAATTATCATTATTGTTATTACTATTATTATTATTATTATCATCGTCACATGAAAATGAAGATGCACATGCGTTATTATTTATTATTTATTATATATTATTTATTTCCATGCATGTGCATATGTTGTTGTTTTTGTTCTTATTATTATTATTATTATTATCATCATCACATGAAAATGCACATGCACGTTCGTTATTATTTATTACCATGCACGCGCACACGCAATGCACCTACATTATTCTATTATCACGAGCATTTTTTTGTTATTGTTGTTATTATTATTATTATAGTTATTTATGTTATTATCATCAAATGAAAATGCAAATGCACGTGAGTTATTATTTATTACCATACACGTGCACATTCAATAAATGTGCGTTATTCTATTATCACATGCTCTATTATTATTAATATTACCATTATTGTTATTATTATCATCACGTGTACTATGAGTTATTATTTATTATCATGCACTGCACATGCAATGCACCTGCGTTATTCAATTATAACATGCATTGTTTTATTATTATTATTATTATCATCATCTCATTCACATGCACATGCACATGAATGTGCATTATTATTTATTTTTTATTACCATGCACGTTCACATGGAATGCACACACATTATTTTATTATCACATATGTTGTTATTCTTATTGTTATTATATTATTGTGGTTGTTGATGTTGTTGATGTTATTGTTATTGTTATTATCATCACATGCAAATGCACATGCAAATACATAAACACGCACATTCAATGAACGTGCGTTATTCTATTATCACATGATTTCTTAATAATAATAATAATAATAATAATAATATCATCGTCATCATCATCACATGAAAATTCAATACATGTGTGTTATTATTTATCACCATGCATGTGCACACATAATGAACATGTAATATTCTATTATCACATGCATTAGTACTACTACCATTATCACTACAACTACTATTTCTATTATTATTATTATTATCATCACATGAAAATGCTGACGCATCTGCGTTATTATGTTTTATTTATTACCATGCACGTGCATATTATTCTTTTATTATTATTATTATTATTATCACAGTTATTGTTATTATTATTATTATTATTATTATTATCATTGTCATTATTATTATCATTATCACAAGCAGATCCACATGCATGTGCATTGTTATTTATTATTTATTACCATGCATGTGCATGCGTTATTATTATTATTATTATTATTATTATTATTACAATTAGTATTATTAATATTATTATCAAATGTAAATGCACATGCACATGCATGTGCGTTCTTATTTACTATTATTTATTTAGTATTTACTACTATGCACGTGCACATGCAATGCACTTGTGTTATTCTATTATTGTTATTATTATTATTATTATTATTATTATTATTATTATTGTTTGTATCATCAAATACAAATGCACATGCATGTGTGTTGTTATTTATTATTTATTACCATGCATGTGCATGCGTCATTCTCATTATCATTACATGTAAATGCACATACAGGTACGTTATTATATATTATTTATTATCATGCACATGAAAATGCAATGCACTTGCGTTATTCTATTATTACATGTGTTATTACTATTTATTCTCATGCACGTGCACATGTAATGCACTTGCATTATTCTATTACCACATGTGTTATTATTTATTATTTAATATCATTCACATGAAAATGCACATTCATGTGGACTTTGTTATTATTTATCTTTTATTACCATGCACATGCACACGCACATACACACGCACATGCACATGCACCTGCACATGCACATGCACATGCACATGCACATGCACATGGATTTGCGTTATTATTTATTATTTATTATCACTCACATGAACATGCACATACACATACAATTCACAAGTGTTATTATTTATAATTTATTATTTATTTTCATTCACATGAAAATGCGCAAGCATATGCACATGCACGTGCGTTATGATTTATTGTTTTAACCGTGCACATGCATATGCACATGCACGTGCGTTATTACTACTATTGTTATTAGAGGTATTTTTAGTGTTTACTATCATTTTTTAGGATTTTTAGGTGTTAATAACATTTATTATGGGTTGTTTGGGTTTTAGTGTTTTTTAATGGTATATTAGCGTTTTTAGGGTTTGGTGGGGGTCATTAGGATTTTATTAGGGTTTATTATGGTGCGTAAAGGGTTATTAGGGTTTATGAGGTATTTTTAGGGTTTTATTAGGATTGAGTTGGGTTTATTAGGGTATATTATGGTATATTATGGAATATTTGGGTATGTGTAGGATTTATTTGGATTTATTATGGTTCATTATGGTTTATTAAACTTTAAGAGGGTATATTAGGGTTTTTTAGTGTTTAGTAGTGTTTATTCAGGTTTATTAGCACTTTTATGCTTTGTTAGGTTTTATTAGGTTTTATTAGGGGTTTTAGGGATTTTTAATGGTATATTTACATTTTTTAGGGTTTCTTGGGGTTATATTATGGTTTATTATGGTGTGTTAAGCTTTCTTAGGACTGAGTTGGTTTTTTTAGGGTTTTATTAGGGTTGAGACGGTATCTTTAAGGTTTTATTAGGGTTAATTAGGGTTGAGTGCAGTTTTTTAGTGTTTGTTAGGGATTTTTAGGGTTTACTGGGGTTTGTTAGTTTATTTATTAGCGTATATGAGTTTTTTTAGTATTTGTTAATATATATGAGGGGAAGTTATGACTTTTTAGGTTTGTTAGCATGTTTTTAGTGTTTGTGAGAATTTTTATGGTTTATTAGCTTTTATTTGAATTTATTACGGTTTATTAGGGTTTCTAAGAATTTATTATGGTTTGTTTGCGTTTTTTCTTTATTGGGGTTTAATTGGGTTTTATTAGGTTTTGTTATGGTGTGTTAAGGTTTATTAGGGTTGAGAAGGTATTGTTATGGTTTTATTAGGGTTTTATTAGGGTTTATTTGTTTTTATTAGGGTTTATTAGGGATTTTTAGGTTTTATTAGGTTTTGTTAGGCGTTTGTTAGTTTTTTTGTTTTACTAGGTAAAATTTGTGTTTGTCAGGTCTTTTTATATAATATAGTGTGTATTTTTTTTTGGTGAGCATTTTATTTTTTTTAAGCTCGTTTTTTGGTTTCTTTGGTTATATTAGTGTTTATTATGGTTTATTAGGGTTTCTATGGATTTTTAAGGTATATTAGCATTTTTTGTCTTTATTATGTTATATTAGTGTTTCTAGGTCTTTTTAGGTAATATAGCACATTTTTATTGTTTGTGATAATTTTTTTATTGTTTGTGAGCGTTTTTAGGGTTTATTAAGTTATATTAGAGTTTATCTGGGTTTCTAGGGATTTTTTATGGCATACTAACATTTTTTTCTTTATTAGGGTTTTGTAGGGTTTTATTAGGGATTATTATAGTGTGTTAAGGTTTATAAGGGTTGAGTAGGGTTTATTAGGCTTTATTTATGGTTTATTTGGGAATTTTAGGGGTTTTAAGGGTTTATTAGGGTTTATTAGTGTTTATTAGTGTCTATTAGGGTTGGATAGGGTGTTAAGGTTTTCTTAACATGTTTTTAGGGTTTATTAGGTTTTATTATCATTTATTAGGGTTTATTAGGTATTTTTGGGGTTTTATTAGAGTTGAGTAGAGTTTCTTAGGATTTTAGGGATTATAAGGTGTTTTTAGGGATTATTAAAGTTTATTAGGGGTTTATTAGGGTTTAATTTTTTATATTATGGTATGTCAGGGTATAATATTATTGAAGGTTTTAAAGTGTCTTTAGGGTTTTTGTATCATTTTTAGGGTTTGTGTAGCATTGTTAGAGTTTATGTAGCATTTTTAGGGTTTAGTTAGTGGTTCTAGATTTTATATATCATTTTTAGGGTTTATGTAACGTTTTTAGGTTTTATGTAGCGTGTTTAGGGTTTAGGTTTTATGTAGAATTTTTTAGGGTTTATGTTGCATTTTCTGGGTTTATGTAGCGTTTTTAGGGGTGATGTAGCATTTAAGTTGCATTTTTAGGGTTTATGTAACGTTTTTAGTGTTCATGTAGTGTCTTCAGGGTTTATATTGTGTTTTTAGGTTTTATGTAGCGTTTTTTAATGTTTATGTTGCGTTTTTAGGGTTTATGTTGTGTTTTTAGGGTTTACGTTACAGTTCTCGGGTTTATGTAGTGCTTTTAGTGTTTATGTTGCGTTTTGGGGGTTTATGTTGCGTTTTTTGGTTTATGATGCATTTTTAGGGTTTTTGTTGCACTTTTTAGGGTTTATGTAACGTTTTTTGGGTTTATATATCTTTTGGAAGCCTTTTTTAGGGTTTTAATGGTTATTTATGGTTTGTAGTGTTTTTTTAGCGGTTTTATGTGTTGTTAATGTATGTGTATGTTTTTTTATTGTAGTGGATGGCTTTTTAATGGTTTTTTGGGCGGGATTATGGGTTTATTTGTTTTTTTTGGGATTGAGAGGGGTTGTTAGGGGGTTTTAGCGTGTTTTACGGTTTTTTTGGGTATTGTTGTGGTTTTTAGGGTTTATATAATGTGTTTTAGCATTTTTTGGGTTCTTTAGGGTTTTAGTGTTCTTTAGAGTTTATTATGGTTCTTTTGGGTTTATTAGGATTCTTTAGGGTTTATTAGTGTTCTTTAGGATTTGTTACAGATTATTAGTGACTTTTATTGTATATTAGGGTTTTATTGGGCTTTTGTAGGCATTAATATCTTATTCCAGGGTTTGTTAACCCTTTTTAGGGTTATTTATAATTTATTGGGGTTTATTAGGGTTTATTTTATTTATTAGGTTTTAGTAACGTGTATTTGGGTTTATAAAAATTTATTAGGGTTTATTATGCTTTGTTAGGGTTTATTGCGGTTTATTAGGGGTTTGTTATGTTTTGTTTCAGTTTATTACTATTTGTTTGGCATTGTTAGGATTTGTTACGATTTATTTGGGGTTTTTAAGGTTAGTTACGATTTATTTTGGGGTTATTAGGGTTTGTTAGGGTTTATTAGAGAGATTTAGGGTTTTATAGGAAATCATTTGGAGGTTTTTGTAGCGGTTTGTTGGGTTTGTTATGGTATTTAGTGATTATTAGAGTTTATTATGGTTTAATAGTGTTTTTATTGTATATTAGGGTTTTTAGGGGTTTTATAGAGTTTATTAGGGTCTAATAGAGTTTGTTAGGGTTTATTGCCGGTTATTAAGATTTATTAGTTTTTATTTGGGTTTTTAGAGTTTAATAGTGGGTTTTTGGGGTTATTAGGGTTTATTAGTTGTTCATAGGGGTTATTAGTGGTTGTTAGGGATTGTTAAGTTTTTTTAGGGGTTTTAGGGTTTTTTATGGTTTGTTTCAGTTGTTTGGGGTTTTATGCGTTTTTTTGGGTTTTATGGCTGTGTTTGGATTTTTTATGCTTTTTTAGGGTTATTATAGTGTTTTTTGGGGTTCTGTTGCGTTTTGTGGGTTTTGATGCATTTTTTGGGTTTTTGTAGAAATTGATAGGGTTTATGTAGCATTGTTAGTGGCTTTAGTCGGGATACCCCGATTTTTTAACATTTAAACAAGTATAACATCGGATTTGGATTTTCAAATACACATATATATGTATTTATTCATACATATATTTGTGTGTGTGTGTTTTATATAGGTATGTATTTATTTATTTATAAACACATAAAAAATAGATTTTATAAATGTCTTTAAAACCAATCTTATAAATATATATTAATATAAAAATAAATATACGGATAAAAAACATATTAATATAAATATATATTAATATAAGAATGAATATATATATACTAATATATGAATAAATATATATATATATATATATATATTAGTATAACTAAATATATTTATATAAATATGAATCTATATTAATATATGAATAAATATACCTATATACATAAATAAATAGATATATAATTAAATAGGTAAAAAACCAAATGGCTTAGTGGTAAAGGTGTAGACACGCTAGGGGGAGGTCACGGGTTCGAGTTTGGGGGGAAGCATGGAGGTGCGCGCATGTGGGGGGTGCGTGGGAAGGGCATCATGCGGGAGAGATTGAGGGGGGTCCGCCTAGCGTTGATAAGGGGGGGGGGTCAAGCATTGTTAAAGGCTCCCCCCTGCATTATATAAATAATTTTTTATTATTTTTTTTGACTTTTGTCAGCATTTTTTAGAAGCACTGATAAAAGTCCAATTTTATCAGTGCTAACAAAAGCACTGATAAAGGGGTATTTTATCAGCGCTTTTTTTAGCATTGATAAAAGAATCCTTTATCAGCGCTTTTATAAGCACTGATAAAAGGGACCCCCCATATCATCGCCTCGATTAACTATGCTTCTTTTAGCACAGTTAATGCATTTTTCTAGCATGGATAAAGGTTGTTTTTGTAGTAGTGTGCACACGCAATGCACGTGCGTAATTCAATTATCACATGTGTTATTATTTATTATTTATTATCACTCACATTCAATTGCATATTCATGTGGACTTGGTTATTATTTATTTTTTATTACCATGCACATGCACATGCACATGCACATGCAGTTTTATGTGCGTTATTATTTATTATTTATTATCAATCAAATGCACATGCACATACACATGCAATAAACATGCATTATTATTTATTGTTTATTGTTTATTATCATTCACATACAAATGCGCAGGCATATGCACATGCATGTGCATTATTATTTATTATTTAAACCATGCACATGCATATGCACATGCATGTGTGTTTTTACTATTATTATTATTAGAGGTATTTTTAGGGTTTACTAGCATTTTCTATGATATTTAGGTGATATTAACATTTATTATGGTTTGTTAGGGTTTTAGGGTTTTTTAATGGTATATTAGCATTTTTTAGGTTTTGGTGGAGGTTATTAGGATTTTATGAGGGTTTATTATGGTGTGTTAATGTTTATTAGGGTTATTAGGTATTTTTAGGGTTTTTATAAGATTGAGTTGGGTTTATTAGGGTATATTATGGTATATTATGGTATATATGTGTATGTTTAGAATTTATTAGGGTTTATTATGGTTCATTAAGGTTTATTAATTTTTAAGATGGTATATTAGTTGTTTTTAGGGCTTAGTATGATTATTAGCATTTATTAGCGCTTTTAAGTTTTGTTAGGTTTTATTAGAATTTGTTAGGTGTTTTAGGGCTTTTTAATGATATATTCGCGTTTTTAGGGTTTAGTGGGGTTTATTATGGTTTATTGTGGTGTGTTAATGTTTATTAGGGTTGACTAAGTATTTTAAGGGTTTTATTAGGGTTGAGTAGGTATCTTTAGTGTTTTATTAGTGTTTATTAGGGTTGAGTAGTGCTTGTTAGGGTTTGTTAGGGATTTTTAGGGTTTACTATGGTTTGTTACTGTTTTTATTAGGGTATATGAGTGTTTTTTATTAATATATATGAGCGTTCGTTAGCAATTTTTATGTTTTATTTGTGTTTTTTAGTGTTTGTGAGCATTTTTATGGTTTATTAGGTTTTATTAGAATTTATTATTGTTTATTAGGTTTTTAGGGCTTTTTAATGGTTTGTTTACAATTTTTTCTTTATTGGGGTTTAGTTGGGTTTTATAAGGTTTTATTTTGGTGTGTTAAGGTTTATTAGGGTTGAGAAGGCATTTTTAGGGTTTTATTATGGTTTTATTAGGGTTTATTAGTTTTTATTAGAGATTTTTAGGGTTTATTATGGTTTGTTAGCAGTTTATTAGTATTTTTGTTTTATTGGGTTACATTAGTGTTCGTTAGGTCTTTTTAGATAATATAGATTATTTTTATTGTTTTTGAGCATTTTGTAATTAATTTTGAGTTTTTTTAGGGTTTCTTAGGTTATATTGGAGTTTATTATGGTTTATTAGGGTTTCTATGGATTTTTAAGGTATATTAGCGTTTTTTGTGTTTATTAGGTTAAATTACTGTTTTTAGGTCTTTTTAGGTAATATAGTGTGTTTTTATTGTTTGTGATCATTTTTTTATTATTTGTGAGAGTTTTTAGTGTTTATTTGGTTCTATTAGAGTTTATCCGGGTTTCTAGGGATTTTTTATGGTATACTAGTGTTTTTCTCTTTATTAGGGTTTTGTAGGGTGTTATTCGGGGTTATTATGGTGTGTTAAGGTTTGTCAGGGTTGAGTAGGGTTTATTTGGATTTATTTATGGTTTATTAGTGATTTTTAGGGTTTTTTTGGGGATTATTAGGGATTATTAGTGTTTATTAGTGTCTATTATGGTTAGTTAAGTTTGTTTAGGTTTTTTTAACGTGTTTTTAGAGTTTATTAGCTTTTATTATCATTTATTAGGGTTTATTTGGTATTTTTGTTTTTTATTATGGTTGAGTAGAGTTTATTAGGGTTTTTAGGGATTATAAGGTGTTTTTAGGGATTATTAGTGTTTATTATGGGTTTATTAGGTGTTTATTTTTTATATTATGGTATATTAGGGTTTAATATACTTGAGGGTTTTTGAAGCGTCTTTAGGGGTTTTGTACCATTTTTTATGGTTTCTGTAGCATTGTCAGAGTTTATGTAGCAGTTTTAGTGTTTATGTAGCATTTTTAGGGTTTAGTTAGTGGTTTTAGATTTTATATATCATTTTTAGGGATTATCTAATGTTTTTAGATTTTATGTAGCATGTTTAGGTTTTAGGTTTTATGTAGCATGTTTAGGTTTTAGGTTTTATGTAGCATTTTTTAGGGTTTATGTTGCATTTTCTGGGTTTATGTAGCGTTTTTAGGGGTGATGTAGCATTTAAGTTGCATTTTTAGGGTTTATGTAACATTTTTAGTGTTCATGTAGTGTCTTTAGTGTTTATATTGTGTTTTTAGGTTTCATGTAGTGTTTTTTAATGTTTATGTTGCGTTTTTTGGGTTTATGTTATGTTTTTAGGGTTTATGTTACAGTTCAAGTGTTTATGCAGTGCTTTTAGGGTTTTTGTATTGTTTTTGGGGTTTATGTTGCGTTTTTTGGTTTATGATGCATTTTTAGGGTTTTTGTTGCACTTTTTAGGGTTTATGTAACGTTTTTGGGTTTATATATCTATTTGAATCTTTTTTAGGGTTTTAATGGTTGTTTTTGGTTTGTAGTGTTTTTTAGGGTTTTTAAGGTTTGTTAACAGGTGCTATGGTTTTTTATGGTATCTGATGAGTTTTAATTGTTGTGGGGGGGGGGGGTTATGGGTTTATTTGTTTTTTTGGGATTGATAGGGTTTGTTAGGGTTTTTAGCATGTTTTAGGGTTTGTTTGGGTATTGTAGCAGTTTTTAGGGTTTATATAATGTGTTTTGGCATTTTTTGGGTTATTTAGTGTTTTTTAGTGTTCTTAAGGGTTTAATATGGTTCTTTATGGTTTATTAGGGTTCTTTAGGGATTATTAGTGTTTGTTAGGATTTTTTCCCATTTATTAGCATTCATTATTGTATATGAGGGTTTTATTGGGCTTTTGCAGGCATTAATAGCTTTTTCTAGGGTTTATCGACCTTTTTTCATGTTATTTAGGATTTATTAGGGTTTATTTTATTTATTAGGGTTTAGTAATGTGTATTTGGGTTTATTATGATTTATTAGGGTTTATTGTGATTTTTTAGGGTTCATTGAGTGTTTTTAGGGTTTATATTGTGTTTTTATGTTTTAGGTTTTGTTTTTTAATGTTTATGTTGCTTTTTTAGGGTTTATGTTGTGTTTTTTAGGGTTTATGTTACTATTCTAGGGTTTATGTAGTGATTTTAGGGTTTATGTTGTGTTTTTTGGGTTTATGTTGCGTTTTTTGGTTTATGTTGTATTTTTAGGGTTTTTGTGGCATTTTTTAGGTTTTATGTAACATTTTTAGGGTTTATGTGTCTATTTGAAGCATTTTAGGGTTTTAATGGTTGTTTATGGTTTGTCGTGTTTTTAGGGTTTTTAAGGGCTGTTTACCGGTGTTTATGATTTTTTTTAGTATATGATGGCTTTTTAATGGTTTTTTGGGGTTTTATGGGTTTATTTGTTTTTTTTTTGGATTGATAGGATTTGGTAGGGTTTTTTAGTGTTTTTATGGTTCATTTGGGTATTATAGCGGTTTTGGGGGTTTATATAATGTGTTTTAGATTTTTTTGGGTTCTTTAGGTTTTTTAGTGTTATTTAGAGTTTAATATGGTTCTTTAGGGTTTATTAGGGTTCTTTAGGGTTTATTAGTGTTCTTTAGGTTTTGATATAGTTTATTAGCGTTTTTATTGTATATTAACGTTTTATTGGGCTTCTTTTGGCATTAATAGATTTTTTTAGGTTTTATCAAACTTTTTAGGGTTATTTAGGATTTATTGGTGTTTATTAGGGTTTATATTATTTATTAGGGTTTAGTAATGTGTATTTGGGTTTATTACGATTCATTGGGGTTTATTAGGCTTTGTTTGGGTTTATTGCGGTTTATTGCGGTTTATTAAGTGTTTGTTATGGTTTGTTTCAGTTTATTACGATTTATTTGGCGTTGTTAGGATTGTTTACGATTTATTTGGGGTTTTTAGGGTTTGTTAAAATTTATTTTGTGGTTATCAGGGTTTGTTAGGATTTATTAGTGGGTTGTAGTGTTTTTTAGACTATTATTTGGAGGTTTTTGTAACGTTTTGTTGGGTTTTGTTTGGGTTTTTAGTGATTATTAGGTTTTATTATGGTTTAATAGTGTTTTTGTTGTATATTAGGAGTTTTAGGGAGCCTTTAGAATTTATTAGGGTCTAATATAGTTTGTTAGGGTTTATTACAGGTTATTACGATTTATTAGTCTTTATTAGTGTTTTTACGGTTTAATAGTGGGTTTTAGGGGTTATTAGGGTTTATTAGTGGTTCTTAGAGGTTATTAGTGGTTGTTAGGGTATGTTAGGATTTGTTAGGGTTTTTAGGGTTTGTTACAGTTTGTATGAGTTGTTTGGGGTTTTATGCGTTTTTCTGGGTTTTATGGGTGTGTTTGTATTTTTTATGCTTTGTTAGGTTAATTTTAGCAATTTTTGGGGTTTTGTTGCGTTTTGTGGGTTTTGATGCAATTTTTGGTTTTTTGTAGCAATTGTTATGGTTTATCTAGCGTTGTTAATGGGTGTAGTGGTTCTTTAGGTGTTTATTAGGGGTTTATTAGGGTTTAATTTTTTATATAATGGTATATTAGGGTTTAATATTTTTGAGGGTTTTGAAGATTATTTAGGGTTTTGTAGCATTTTTTAGGGATTATGTAGCATTGTTAGAGTTTATGTAGCATTTTTAGGGTTTATGTAGCATTTTTAAGGTTTAGTTAGCTGTTTTAGGATTTATGTATCATTTTTAGGGTGTATGTAACGTTTTTAGGGTTTATTCAGCATGTTTTGGGTTTAGGTTTTATGTAGCATTTTTTAGGGTTTATGTTGCATTTTCTAGGTTTATGTAGTGTTTTTAGGGGTGTTGTAGCATTTATGTTCTATTTTTTAGGGTTTATGTATTGTTTTTAGGGTTCATGTAGTGTTTTTAGGGTTTATATTGTGTTTTTAGGTTTTATGTAGCATTTTTAATTTTTATGTTGTGATTTTTAAGGTTCATGTTGTGTTTTAGGGTTTATGTTACAGTTCTAGGGTTTATGTTGTGCTTTTAGGGTTTATGTAGTGTTTTTTCGGTTTATGTTGCGTTTTTTGGTTTATGTTGCATTTTTAGTGTTTTTGTTGCATTTTTTAGGGATTATTTAACGTTTTTAGGGTTTATGGACCTATTTGAATCATTTTTTAGGGTTTTAATGGTTTTTTATGTTTTGTAGTGTTTTTAGGGTTTATTATGATTTATTTTGGGGTTATTAGAGTTTATTAGTAGGTTTTAGGGTTTTGTTGGCTATTATTTAGATATTTTTGTAGCGTTTTGTCAGGTTTGTTAGGGTTTTTAGTGATTATTAGGGTTTATTATGGTTTAATAGTGTTTTTATTGTATATTTGTGGTTTTAGGGCATTTGTAGCATTTATTTGGGTATAATAGAGTTTGTTAGGGTTTATTACAGGGTGTTACAATTTATTAGTGTTTATTTGGGTTTTTAGGGTTTAATAGTGGGTTTTATGGGTTATTAGGGTTTATTAGTGGTTCTTAGGGGTTATTAGTGGTTGTTAGGGTTTTTTTGGTTTTTTTAGGGTTTTTAGGGTTTGTTACGGTTTGTTTTAGTTCTTTGGGGTTTTATGCATTTTTTTGGGTTTTTTGGGTTTTTTGGAATTTTTAAGCATTGTTAGGGTTATTTTAGCATTTTGGGGGGATTGTTGCATTTTGTGGATTTTGAATCATTTTTTGGGTTTTTGTAGAATTGACAGGGTTTATGTAGAGTTGTTAGTGGCTTTAGTGGTTCTTTAGTTTTTTTTAGGGTTGTTAGGGTTCTTTAGGATGTATTAGGGTTTCTTTTGAGGTTTTCAGTGTTTGCTAGGGGTTTTTAGGGTTTTTATGGGTTTCATAGGGTTGGTTAGGGTTTTGTTAGGCATTTTTAGGCTATTTAGGGGTTTTAGCATTTTTAGTGGTTTTTAGGTTTTTTAGGGTTTTTGAGGTTTATTTTTTTTGAGATTTTTTTGGGTTTTTAGGTTTGTTTTCAAGTTTTCTTTGGTTTTTAAACGTTTTAAGGTTTTAATGGTTTTTAGTATTTTTTAGGGTTTTTAGGGTTTTTAGGGGTTTTAAGGGGTTTTTTTGGGTTTTTATGGTTTTTTAGGGGGTTGTCTGGTTTTGCCAGGTTTGTTAGGGGTTTTTGTGAATATTAGAATTTTGAATGGTTTAATAGAGTTTTCATTGTATATTTGTATTTTTAGGTATTTTGTAGCTTATATTGGTGTCTAATAGGTTTTTTACGGTTTAATACAGTTTATTAGTGTTTATTAGGGTTTATTAGTGAGCTTTAGGGTTTAATAGGGTTTATTATTGGTTGGTAGTGTTTGTTAGGATGTATTAGTTCTTATTAGATTGATTTAGGGTGTCAAATGGTTTTTTAGGGTTTCTAAGGCTGTGTTAGAGTTTCTAAGGGTGGGTTAGGGTTTTTATGGGCGGGCTAGTGTTTCTAAGGGTGTGTTATGGTTTTTAAGGGATTCTAATGTTGTGTTAGGGTTTCTATGGGTGTGTTGGGTTTTCTAAGGGTGTGTTAGGGTTTCTAAGGGTGTGTTCAGTTTTCTAAGGGTGTATTAGGATTTATAAGGTTGTGCTAGTGTTTCTTAGGTTTTCTTAGGGGGTTTTTAGGGTTTTTAGGGTGTTTATGTAACACACATGCTTTTCTAAAAATAAATATAAATGCATGGAACATTGTTTTAAGTAGATAGTTTTAATTAGACTTTAAAACATAACTTTTCTACTTTTATGTTCTGAATTTCAAGAAACTATCATCGACATTTGTGTTTAGTATGTTATTTGGAGTCTATTGGAACCAACTTGTTTTTTTAGTGAATAATAAGATACCCTAATGAAAATTAATATGAATAGTTATAAGACCCTAATTAATAGTAAATTTTATTATTATTTTATTTTATTAAGACTTTAAGATAATAACATCTTGGTTAATTTTTCTTTGTGATAACGAAGTAATTGTAGAATTAGAACTGTTAATTTTTGAATTAAGTATGATTTTATTTAAAAATTAAATTAATAATTTTTAGAAAATTATTTTCAAAAAATGGACTTCATTTTTTAAATCTACACATAGATAAATGGTTAGGGTTAATTTTGGTGATTTTTCTACAATAGTTGATTTTTCAGTGAATAGTAAAAAATATAGTTTTTAGTTTCGGTGTGTTAATGACATTATTAATAATATAATAATGATGTCATAAATCTGGTTGAATTGTGTATAGTTAAATAATATGTGAGGTGTCCCATGTGGCTTATACCATGGGAAAATACCAGGGGCCATCCCTTGGTTTTGTAAATACCACTCATGAGGTGTCCCTTGAAAATTATTAAAATAATCCCTCACTTTTCCTATAAATACCAACTATTACCTTCATTGAATTCATTTCCAATTCTCCCTCAACAAATCTATGGTCTCCTAAACTTCATAGTATTCCTCCCCAGGTTTCCTCAAGCCCCCAAGGTCCCAACCTTCATGTTCTAAGGGTTACTCTACAAGGTAAGAAAATTCTCAATTTCGTTCTTTTTCTTTTCAAATTATCTTTTATGTAGTATAATTTTCATGTTTCCATACCATGTTCTTATTTACTTCTTATTCTTGATCTTCTATATATTATGATTCATTTCTGGATGGGTGACCCTTTTTCCCTCTCTTTTTAATATTTTCTAAAACCATGTTGCGTAGCCGTTAGGCTGCTGAATTTTTGTAAGCAATTTCACAATTATTATTTTATTTTGAGTTCATTCCTTATTCATTATTCATATCTCCTTACCCAAGAGGCATGAAATCTCCATAAATAATTTATATTATATATTTTATCATGTTTCTGGAAAATTACTCATCATTATTTTTCTCCTCTCCCACTTATTTATAGAATAAAAACATTGTCTGTTTGTGTCGAATTACCGACATCGTAGATGATGTGATTTCAATTTCCTTTAATTCTTTCAAGTATGGTCATGATACAATTTATATGGTTTAAACAGGTTATAATATATGTTTTATGACTCACCAATGGTTCTGTAATTCTTTTGTACTCATGTTTCTAATTTATAAGACAAAACAAGGTTGCTATTATCAAATAACCACTAAAATGATCTAAACGAACATCATTAATGTTATAACATATGAATCATCCTCATGTAAGAATTAAAAATGATGAATGGAATAATTTAAGTTACTGTATATATGTAAATAATACTCCATTACAATTTTAGAGTTTCACTTCCAATTGAAAAGAATGTCCACCATGAACCAATCATATAAATCATGTAAAAAATTCAACCAAAAACAGTGCATGGGGAAAAATACTAACAATTAAGGGAGAAAATATGTTATGAAATGATCATATAAGATGTTATAAACATGAAACATTTTCTTTAAAATATTAAAAACACTATTTTAACCATTATACAGGAGGTTTAAACAAGATGGAAGTAAGACAAACCTGAGGTAAGGGAATTCTTAACCCGATTTCCATTATTTGGGTTAACTTTCTACTTCATTATTTATGTGCTATTTGAATTGTTTGTGTGATGGGTTCTGTTTATATTATCTTTTTTATGTGTATTTACAGAATATATACATACTCCATCCACTCTATTAAGTCTCTCTTCAATTGTATAAAATTTATTAGGGGCTTTTCTTTTAAAATCCTCTTTTTAAAATTCAGTTTTACGAAATTCCAAATGTTTTTATAGAATTATTCATGTTGTATGATTATTTTTTGGTTCTTGGGAATTATTTATGATGACTTTTGGGACCTATATCTCCCTCCAACGCATTGGGTATAATTAAGTTGGTGGTCAGGCGTTTGGTTACTCCAAGTGTAACTACGATGGTTACACAAAGTAATGTAGTCGTGAGGGTTACAAATTATAAGGAAGCCAAGAATGGTTAGAAGATTATGTAGCTAATTCCCCATGATACATTTATGATTATATATATTTTATCATGTTTTAGTGTATTTTGTGTAAATCACATGTTACACAAAGTAAGTATATATGGGTGACAAGAATGTCTTCTGAAAATGTTTTCATATGTTACGAGTATTCATGGACTAATGTGATCTTTCCTTCTTTTTCATCCCTTACTGAGATTTTGTGGTAATCCCAAGTTTTTAAATGATTTTTCACAGGTTAATGGATGTGTAATACAAGGAAGGAAGAAACATTAACTGTTGAAGAATTGTCAAGGAGTCTTGTTTTAAGTTTTAATGTTTTATAATTTGAAAAAAATGGAAACTGTTTTTATGGTATCCACTCTCTAACAATGTATAATGTTATGAATTTTTTGTCCTAATTCTCTAAAGCTCTAAACATTAAAAGATCCTAAATGTAAAAGGAAGTTTTTTCTTGACTAAATTCAAGATTATGTATGTAATAATTTTTGGTCCTTATAGTTGGTATCAAAGGATGGTTTAGATTACTTTAGGGGTTAGGGTGATGTTAATAGAACACCATAAATGATTTTCACTATATGTTTAATTTGTTATAGCATTTAAAGATTTTCATGTTCCTTTATCTAAGACATTTTTCTTCAGAATGGTTGTCTGTAGAAGGAACATGGATGCTGAAGAGGAGAGGCACCGATTGAATGACATCCTTCCAGAATTACAGCCCGGAATGGTAGGGATGGGAACCGAGTAGTTTGTAACAGTAATGGATCAGCTAATGCAGTCAATAAATGGTGGTGGAATCCATGCAAAAGTACCAATAGAGGTACCACAATGGAACATGAAAGTAGTAGAACATTTTATGGGACAACATCCTCCTTCATTCAATGGGTCTTCTGACCTGGTAGCAGTTTAATGATGGATCTATGCCCTTGAAAAGATATTCGATGTTAGGGGATGTTCAGACAATCAAAAGGTAAGTCTTCACATTTGTCGTTTTGAAGGGGAAGCTGATCAGTGGTGGTCAATGGTAAGGAATATCAGGGGTAGAGAGGATTTTGATGCCTTAGAGTGGGATGAATTTAAAAGCCTTTTCCTTGAAAAATATTTTCCTACGATGGTGCGACAATGAATTGAGAAGCAATTCCTTGAATTAAAACAGAAGTAGGAAGATTTAGTGGATGTGTATGAAGCGAACTTCACCCGACTGGCGAGGTATGCACCAATTCTTATTCTGGATCTTGATAGCGAAATCAACCGCTTTTACTCAGGACTGAAGCCAAGGTATTGAAGGGAGTTGGCCTCCTGTGAATTCAAATATTATGAGAAACTTGTCTTATGTGTTGAGAAGGTAGAGATGGAGTTTTTTGATGATCATGTGCATTTGGGAAACAAAGAGAAGAAGATGTCCAGTTGGAAAGCAATGGGTAATAATCACCCAAAGAAATCTGATGGTAAGAAAATCCAATTTCCAGTTTGTGAAAAGTGTGGCAAGAAACACCCGGGGGAATGTCTTATAAAAACTAGGAAGAGATTTAAATGTGGTAAGTTTGGATATATGGCCGAAGATTTCAATTAAAATGATCCTAAGAATAATCATGATAAGAAAACTGTAAAGTGTTTTAAATGTGGTGAGATGGGTCACTATGCAAACGTCTAACCAAAGAGAGATATGAATGATGCAAGGAAGCCAGACTACAAGCAGAAAGGTTTAGTGAGATCCATTGTGACTACGTCAGTAGATTTTGGTCCATCCAATGAAGTTATATCAGGTACATTGTTTGTTCACACAGATTTTGTTAAAGTTTGGTTTGATATGGGGTCTACACATTCCTTCATCTCTGAGAAATTTTCTGGTAAATTGGAAATATCACCTCAACAAATGAGACCCAAACTTTTTGTTAAAACGCCTGGGGGAAATGTTATAGCTAAGAGGAATTATAAAAATATTTCTATTGTGGTCTGTGGAAAGACATTACATAAAAACCTTGTTGTCTTACCCTTAGTCAAGTTTGATGTTATTCTAACGATGGACTGGCTTTCTGATTATCATGCTAAGATTGACTGTAGAGCTAAAGAAGTTGTTTTTCAGAAAGAGTTACAGTTTGCATACAAGAATGAACCTGTACAATTGATAACATATCAGGAATATGAGAAACTATTGAAATATGAAAATGAATGTTATCTTGCTCATTTTGTTGAAAAAAAGGGAACTATTCAAATTAATGATGTTCCAGTGGTAAATTAATACCTTGATTTTTTTCTTGATGAGTTACCCAGTGTCATACCTGATCGAGAAGTCGAATTCACAATTGACTTAGTTACTGATGCTAATCCAATTTAACCCCCCCCCCATATCATATGACTCCAGTAGAGCTTCTTGAATAGAAAAATAATTTTCAGGATTTGCATGAAAAAGGATTCCTTCATCCTAGCACTTCACTATAGGGAGCCCCTATTTTGTTTGTTAAAAAGAAAGATGGTCCCATGATACTTTGCATTGATTATAGAGCTTTGAATAACATAATTGTTAAAAACAAGTATCTTTTTCCTCATATTGATGAATTGTTTGATCAGCTCCAGGGATCTTAGTACTTTTCCAAGATTGACTTGAGATCCGAATACCATCAGCTGAAGATGAAGGAAGATGAAATCCCGAAAACAACCTTTCGTACTAGATATGGGCATTTTGAATTTGTTGTTATGTCGTTTGGATTAACTAATGCACCTGATGTATTCATGAATCTTATGAATAGAGTATTTCAAGAGTTCTTGGATAATTTTTTGGTTGTATTTATTGATTACATTCTGGTATTTTCTAAAAATAAAGAGGAGCATGAAAAACATCTAAGTGTTTTTTTAAAAACATTAAAATAAAATAAAATATATGGAAAATTCAGAAAGTGTGATTTTTGGTTGCAACAGATTTCTTTTCATGGGCACATTGTAAATAAGGATGGAATAATAGTTGATCCCGCCAAAAAAAAGTAGTTGATGAATGGCCAAGACCCACAAATTTTACAAAGATTCATAGTTTTCTGGGCTTATCAAGTTATTACCAATGTTTTGTTAAGAACTTTGCACTGTTATCTGGCCCGATAACTAAGTTAACACAGAAACGGGTTAAATTTTTTTGGACAGAGGAATGTGATGTTTGTTTTCCAGAACTAAAGAAGAGATTGGTGAATGCTCCAGTATGGGCCTTACCTACCCAAAATGGTGATTTTGTTATCTACAGTGATGCTTCTTTTAAGGAACTTGGTTTTTTTATGTAGAATGACCAGGTAATTGCCTATACTTCGAGACCACTTAAACCTCATGAGCTAAATTATCCCACACATGATTTGGAATTGGCAGTTGTGGTTTTTTTCTTTGAAAATTTAGAGGCATCATCTATACGGAACCAAAATCCAAATATATACTAACCATAAAATTTTAAAGTATATATTCAGTCAGAAGGAATTAAATATGAGGAAGAGAAGATGGCTAGAATTGATAAAGGATTATGACTGCATGATCAATTACTATCCTGAAAAAAAAACAAAGTCGCTGATGACTTAAGTTGGAAACATCATGCATCATTAACCATGTTATATTTGGAACATGATCCCTTGATTAATGATTTGATGAATTTTGGATTAGAAGTTGTTGGTGAAGGGAATATCTCTATTTTGTTTCAGGTTTCAGGGCAGTCTTCATTGTCAGACAGAATTAAGCATGCGCAAAAGGAAGATCATGAGATATAGAAAAAGGTAGAATTGGTTAAAATGGGTAAGTTTCTAGAATTAAATCATGATAAAGATTGTGTTTTAAGATTTGTAAAAAGGTTGTGTGTGCCTAGTGATTCTAATTTTAAGAAATATTTGTTGTGTAAAGCTCACAGTTCTCCATTTTCTATTCATCCTGGCAGTATTAAGATGTACAGAGGCCTTCATGAGTATTATTGGTGGGATGGAATATAAAGAGATATTGGTGATTTTACCATGAAATTATTGACGTGTCAACAAGTTAAAGCAGAGCGTCAGTTACCTAAGGGGATGCTTCTGCCTTTTCCAGTGCCAGAGAGAAAATGGGACAATGTATCCATGGACTTTGTGGTGGGACTACCAAGTACTTGTCAAGGTAACAATGTAATTTGGGTTATTGTTGATCGGCTAACAAAGTCTGCACATTTTATTTCTATTCGTGATAGAATGAAATTGGATCAGCTTTCTCGATTTTACCTCAAGGAGATTGTCAGGTTACATGGAGTTCCTCATTCCATTGTGTCTGACTAAGATCATGGGTTAACTTATAACTTTTGAAAGGGACTTCAGAAGTCGTTGGGCATAGAGATAAATTTCAATACAGCTTTTCATCCTCCATCAGATGGGCAGTCAGAATGAATGATTCAAACCTTGGAGGATATGCTTTGAGCTTGTTCAATGGACTATCAGGGAAGTTGGGATCAACATCTTTCATTAGTTGAGTTTTCTTATAATAACAGTTTTCATTCTAGTATTCAGATGGCACCTTTTGAGGCCTTGTATGGAAAGTAGTGTCAGACTCTTGCATTTTGGGATGAAGTCGGTGAATGAAAGTTGATGGGGTCAGAATTAGTTGAAGAAGTGGTTGAGAAAGTGAGGATAATCCCGCAGCACATGAGGGCAGCTCAGAGAAGGCAGAAAAGTTATGCAGATAACAGAAGGAGAGACTTCTCATTCAAGGTAGGTGACCATGCTTTCCTTAAAGTCTCCCCTTGGAAAAGTGTGAAGTGTTTCAGTAAGAAAGGAATTCAAAGTCCACAGTTCATCGGTCCTTTTGAAATCTTGGAGAAATTTTGAACATTTTCATATTGTGTAGCTTTGCCTCAGAGTTTGTTTCAGGTACACAATGTTTTTCATGTTTCGATGTTGAGAAAGTATGTGCTAGATTCATCACATTTCTTGAGCCCAGAAGCAGTTCTGCTGGAAGAGAACCTTTCTTATGAAGAGAAACCGGTTCAGATTCTTGATCGAAGAGAACAGGTATTGCAAAATAAGGTAATCCACCAGGTAAAGGTTTTGTGGAGAAACTACATGGTTGAAGAAGCAACATGAGAGTCTGAAAATTCTTTGAGGAGAAAATACCCTCATTTTTTTAAAAAGTAAATAAAATTGTGAGGATGCAATTTCAAGAAGGTGGGGATAATGTAACACCCCATGTTTTTCAATAAATAAATAGAAATTCATGGAACTTTGTTTTATGTAGATATTTTAAATTATCCTTTAAAACATAACTTTTCTACTTCTATGTTCTAAATTTTTAGAAACTATCATCTACATTTGTGTTCAGTATTTTATTTGGAGTCTATTAGAATCAACTTGTTTTTTTTAGTGAATAGTAACATACCCTAATGAATAGTAATATGAATATGAATATGGCCTTAATGAATCGTAAATTTTATTATTATTTTATTTTATTAAGTCTGTAAGATAATAAAATCTTGGTTAATTTTTCTTTGTGATAAAGAAGTAGTTGTAGAATTAGAACTGTTAATTTTTGAATTAAGTATGATTTTATTTAAAAATTAAATTAATAATATTTAGAAAATTATTTTCAAAAAATGGACTTCATTTTTGAAATCTACACATAGATAAATGGTTAGGGTTAATTTTGGGAATTTTTCTGCAACAGTTGATTTTTCAGTGAATAGTAAAAAATACAGTTTTTAGTTTCGGTGTGTTAATGACATAATTAATGATATAATAATGATGTCATAAATCTGGTCGACTAGTGTATAGTTAAATAATATGTGAGGTGTCCCATGTGGCTTATACCATGGGCAAATACCATGGGAAAGCCCATGGTTTTGTAAATACCACTCATGAGTTGTCCCTTGAAAATTATTAAAATAATCCCTCACTTTTCCTATAAATATCAAATCTTCCCTTCATTTAATTCATTACCATTTCTCCCCCAATGATGCTATGGCCGCCTTAACTTCATAGTTGTCTTCCCAAGGTTTCCTCAAGCCCCCAAGGTCCCAAACATCATGTTCTATGGGTTACTCTACAAGGTAAGAAAATTATCAATTTCTTTCTTTTTTCCTTTCAAAGTCTCTTTTATGTGGTATAATTTTCATGTTTCCATACCATGTTATTATTTATTTATTATTCTGGATTTTATCTATATTAGGATTCATTTATGGATTGGTGACCCTTTTCCCCTTTGTTTTTAATATTTTCTAAATCCATGTTGCGTAGCCGTTAGGCTACTGAATTTTGGTAAGCAATTTCACAATTATTCTTTTATTTTGAGTTCTTTCCTTATTCTTTCTTCATATCTCCTTACCCAAGAGGAATGAGATCTCCATAAATAATTTATATTATATATTTTATCATGTTTATGTATAATTAATAATCATTATTATTCTCCTCTCCCTCTTATTTAAAGAATAAAAACATTGTCTGTTTGTGTCAAATTACCGACATCGTGGACGATGTGATTTCAATTTCCATTAATTCTTTCAAGTCTGGTCATGAAACCATTTATATGGAGGAACCAGATTATAATAAATGTTTTATTACTCACCCATGGTTCTGTAATTCTTTTGTACTAATGGTTATAATTTTTAAGACAAAACAAGGTTGTTATTATCAAATAACCACTAAAATGATCTAAACGAACATCATTAATGTTCTAACTTATGAATCATCCTCATGTACAAATTAAAAATGTTGAATGGAATAATTAATATTACTGGATATATTTAAATACTACTCCATTCTTATTCTGGATTTTCACTTCCAATCGACAAGAATTTCCACCATGAACCAATCATATAAATCATGTAAAGAATTCAACCAAAAACAGTGCAAGGGGAAAAATACTAACAATTAAGGGTGAAAATATGATATGAAATGATCATATAAGATTTTATAAACATGAAAATGTTTCTGTAAAATATTAATAACACTCTTTTAACCATTATACAGTAGGTTTAATCAAGTTGGAAGTAAGAAAAACCCGAGGTAAGGGAATTCATAACCCGATTTCCATTCTTTGGGTTAACTTTCTACTTCATTATTTATGTTCTATTCGAATAGTTTGTGTGATGGGTTCTATTTATATTATGTTTTATTATGTGTATTTGCAGAATATATACATACTCCATCTACTCTATTAAGTCTCTCTTCAATTGTATGTTATTTATAAGGGGAATTTCTTTTAAAATCCTCTTTTTAAAATTCGGTTTTACGAAATTCCAAAGTAATGTTTTTATAGAATTATTCATGTTGTATGATTATGTTTTGGCTCTTTGTAATTATTTATGATGAAGGGTGCGACCTATATCTCCCTCCAATGCATTGGGTATGATTAATTTTGAGGTCGTCCATATGGTTACTCCATGTTTAACTACAATGGTTACACAAAGTAAGGTAGTCGTGAGGGTTACAAATTATAAGGTAACCAAGAATGGTTACAAGATTATGTAGGTAATGCCCCATGTTACCTTTATGATTATATTTATGTTCTCATGTTTGTGTGTATTTTGTGTAAATCTCATTCTACACAAATTAATTATATATGGGTGACAAGCATGACTTTTGAAAATGTTTTCATACGTTACGAGTATTCATGGACTAATGTGCTCTTTCTTTATTTTTCATCCCTTACTGAGCTTTTGTGATCATCCCATGTTTTTAAATGATTTTTCACAGGTTAATAGATGGGTAATTAAAGAAAGGAATACATTTTAAATGTTGAAGAATTGTCAAGGTGTCTTGTTTTGGGTTTTAATGTATTATTATTTGAAAAACATGGAAACTGTTTTTATGGTATCCACTCTGTAACAATGTGTAATGTTATGAATGTTTTGTCCTAATTATCTAAAGCTCTAAACATGAAAAGATCCTCAATGTAAAAGGAAGGTTTTTCTTGACTAAATTCAAGATTATGTATGTAACAAGGTTGGGTCCTTATAGTTTAGGGTTATGTTAGGTTTTCTTATAGTTTTTTCGGGGTTTTTAGGGTTTCTTCCAGTATTCTGTGCTTATTGGGGTTTCTTAGTGCTACTTGAGGTTTGTTAGGGCTTGTTAGGGTTTTTAGAGTTTTTTAGGGTTTGTGATATTTTTAGGGGTTTGGGGGGTTTTTTAGGGTTTTTTAGGGTTTGTTAGGGTTTGTTAGTGTTTTTCAGGGTTTGTTAGGTCTTTTCAGGATTTTGTGTGGTTTTTAATGGTTTTTAGTGTTTATGGAGTTATTCATGGTTTGTTAGGGTTATTTAGTTGTTCATTATTGTCATAGATGTGTAGATCTAGTCACAAGATCCAATTTGATATGTGGTAGAGGGGAAACAGACACCCATAGCAGAAGTTATGGTCCTTTGGAGGACTTAAGGACCTTTTGGGTCTTTAAGAACGTGATACGGTGTTCCTATTGGTCACATAGCTGTCAATTTAGTCGAAATCTTTGATTTGATATATGGTAGAGGAAAAACGGACTCCCAAAGTAGAATTTATGGTCTTTTGGAGGGCCATGTCTAATCAAAACTATGAGAAGAACAAAGAAAAAAATGATATATTAGTTATACCACTCCAAAAAAAATCCAACTTCAAACGGCCATAACTTTTACTCCGGTTGTCCATTTGAGCTCTACAACATATCAAATCGAAGGAAGAGAATAGATATAAATAGAAGGATACCTTGAACAAAGTTCAAGTCATGTTTGGGACCCTAAAATACCAAAAACCTATCAGAATGCCTCCAAAACTCTATTTTCATGTCTGGATACCTGTCATTTTTTTTTAAACAATCATAATATTTTATATGTGTGTCTGTTCGGACTACCACACCTGTTTTTATCATAGTTCGTTCCATGAGATTTAGTTTGGCAATTCATGGAGTGGAAATGGACACCTGAAGAAGAAGTTAAGACTTTTCTAATGACTCTATGATTTGTTAGGTTTTTCGAGACACCATTTCTAGCACTTTTGTCCTATCTGCTGTTTTTTGAAACAACTATCACTTATTTTTACTGTTATTATTTTTATTATTATCATCATCTCATGAAAATTCACATGCACATGAATGTGATTTTATTATTATATTTTTATTATCATGCTCGTAAACATGCAATGCACACACGTTATCTTATTATCACAGGAGTTGTTATTATTATTGTTATTATTATTATTGTGGTTATTGTTGTTGTTGTTGTTGTTGTTATCATCACATGCAAATTCACATACGCGCACATTCAATGAACCTGTGTTATTCTATTATCACATGCGTTGTTATTATTATTATTATTATTATTATAATCATCATCATCACATGTAAATGCAATGCATGGGAGTTTTTATTTATTACCATACACATGCACACGTTATGAACATGCAATATTATTTATTTGGGTTTATTATGCTTTGTTAGGGTTTATTGCGGTTTATTAGGTGTTTGTTATGTTTTGTTTCAGTTTGCTATGATTTATTTGGAAATGTTAGGATTTGTTGTGATTTATTTGGGATGGTTTGGGTTTGTTACGATTTATTTTGAGGTTATTAGGGTTTGGTAGAGTTTATTAGTGGGTTGTAGGGTTTTTAGGCTATTATTTGGATGTTTTTGTAGCGTTTTGTCGGGTTTTGTCTGTTTTTAGTGATTATTAGGGTTTATTATGGTTTAATAGTGTTTTTTATTGTATATTAGGGGTTTTAGAGCTTTTGTAGCATTTATTAGGTTCTAATAGAGTTTTTTAGGGTTTATTACAGGTTGTTACAATTTATTAGTGTTTATTAGTGTTTTTGGGGTTTAATAGTGGGTTTTAGGGGTTATTAGGGTTTTTAGTGGTTCTTAGAAGTTATTAGTGGTTGTTAGGGTTTTTTAGGTTTTGTTGGGGTTTTTAGGGTTTGTTATGGTTTGTTTGAGTTGTTTGGGGTTTTATGCATTTTTTGGGTTTTATGGGTGTGTTTGGATTTTTTTGGCTTTGTTAGGGTTATTTTATCATTTTTGGGGTTTTGTTGCGTTTTGTGGGTTTTGAAGCAATTTTCTGTTTTTTGTAGCAAATGTTATGGTTTATGTAGTGTGGTTAGAGGCTTTAGCGGTTCTTTAGGGGTTTATTAGAGGTTTATTAGTGTTTAAATTTTTATATTATGGTATATTAGGGTTTAATATTTTTGAGGGCTTTAAAGCGTCTTTAGGGATTTTTTAGCATTTTTAGGGTTTGTTTAGGATTTTTTGAGTTTATGTAACATTTTTAGTGTTTATGTAGCATTTTTTGGGTTTAGTTTGTAGTTTTATATTTTATGTATCATTTTTAGGGTTTATGTAACGTTTTTAGGGTTTATGTAGTATGTTTAGGGTTTACGTTTTATGTAGCATTTTTAGGGTTTATGTTTCGTTTTCTAGGTTTATGTAGTGTTTTTAGGCGTGATGTAGCGTTTATGTTGCATTTTTTGGGTTTATGTAACGTTTTTATGGTTCATGTAGTTTTTAGGGTTTATATTATGTTCTTAGGTTTTATGTAGCATTTCATAATGTGTATGTTGCGTTTTTTATGTTTTATGTTGTGTTTTATAGGGTTTATGATTCAGTTCTTGGGTTTATGTAGTGATTTTAGGGTTTATATAGCATTTTTGGGGTTTATGTGGCGTTTTTTGGTTTATGTTGCATTTTTAGTTTTTTTTTTGAATTTTTAAGGGTTTATATAACATTTTTAGGTTTTATGTATCTATTTGAAGAATTTTTTAGGGTTTTAATGGTTGTTTATGGTTTGTAGTTTTTAGGGGTTTAAAGGGTTGTTAACAGTGTTTATGGATTTTTATGGTATCTGATGTCTTTTTAATGGGTTTTTTTTGGGGGGGGGGTGGTTTGTGGGTTTATTTTTTTTGGGGGACTGATAGGGGTTGTTATGGTTTTGTAGTGTGTTTTATGGTTTGTTTGGGTATTGTAGTAGATTTTTAGGTTTATATAATGTGTCGTAGTGTTTTTTGTGTTCCTAAGGGTTTTCTTAGTTTTCATTAGAGTTTAATATGGTTCTTTAGTGTTTATTAGGGTTCTTTAGGGTTTATTAGTGTTCTTTAGGATTTTTTACAGTTTATTAGCATTTTTTATTGTATATTATGGTTTTATTGGGCTTTTGTAGGCATTAATAGCTTTTTCTAGGGTTTATCAACCTTTTTAGGGTTATTTAGGATTTATTAGGGTTCATTAGGGTTTATTTTATTTATTAGGGTTTAGTATCATGTATTTGGGTTTATTACAATTTTTAGGGTTTATTATGATTTGTTTGGGATTATTGGGGTTTATTAGGGGTTCATTTGGGTTTTTATCAGTTTGTTATGATTTATTTGGCATTGTTAGGATTTCTTATGATTTATTTGGGGTTGTTAGGGTTTGTTACGATTTATTTTTGGGTTATTAGGGTTTGTTAGGGTTTATTAGTGTTTTGTAGGGTTTTATAGGCTATTATTTGGATGTTTTTGTAGCGTTTTGTCGAGTTTGTTAGTGTTTTTAGTGATTATTAGGGTTTATTATGGTTTAATAGTGTTTTTTACTGTATATTAGGGGTTTTAGGGCTTCTGTAGTGTTTATTAGGGTCTAATAGAGTTTTTTATTATTTATTATAAGTTATTACAATTTATTAGTGTTTATAAGGGTTTTTAGGGTTTAATAGTGGGTTTTAGGGGTTATTATGGTTTATTAGTGGTTCTTAGGGGTTATTAGTGATTGTTAGGGTTTTTTAGGTTTTGTTCGGGTTTTTAGGGTTTGTTACGGTTTGTTTGAGTTGTTTGGGGTTTTATGCATTTTTTAGGGTTTTATGGGTGTGTTTGGATATTTTATGCTTTGTTAGTGTTATTTTAGCATATTTTTGGGGTTTTGTTGCATTTTTTGGGTTTTGAATCATTTTTTGGTTTTTTGTAGCAATTGTTAGGGTTTATGTAGCATTGTTAGTAGATTTACTGGTTCTTTAGGGTTTTTAGGGTACTTTAGGGTTCATTATGGTGTATTTGGGTTTCTTTTCAGGGTTTTAGGGTTTTATCTAGGGTTTTTTTGGGGTTTTAAGGGTTTCATAGGGTTTTTATGGGTTTTTAGGCATTTTTAGGATTTTAGGGTTTTTTAGCGTTTTTAGGGGGTTTTAGGGTTTTGAATGTTTTTTGAGTTTTTTTAAGGTTTTTTGTGGTATTTAGGGTTTTTTAGGTTTTTTTCAGGTTTTTTTGATTTTTTTGGTTTTTTCATGCTTTCAAGGGTTTTAGGGGTTTTGAGTTTTTTGGGGTTTTTAGGATTTTTTAGGGTTTTTAGGGTTTTTAGTGTTTTTTTGGGTTTTTTTGAGGGGTTTTTATGGTTTTGTCAGGTTTTGCTAGGTTTGTTAGGGTTTTTCTTGTGAATATTAGCATTTTGAATGGTTTAATATCATTTTTGTTGTATATTTTGGTTTTTAGGTATTTTTTAGCTTTTATTGGGGTCTCATAGGGTGTTTAGGGTTTATTACGGTTTATTAGTGTTTATTAGGTTTTTGTAGTTGGCTTTAGTGTTTACTATGGTTTATTATTGGTTGGTAGGTTTTGTTAGGATTTATTAGTGCTTATTAGTGTGATTTAGGGTGTATAATGGTTTTTAGGGTTTCTAAGGGTGTGTTAAGGTTTCTAAGGGTGGTTAGGGTTTTTATGGGCGGGTTAGGGTTTCTAAGGGTGTGCTATGGTTTCTAGGGGATTCTAAGGTTGTGTTAGGGTTTCTATGGGTGTGTTGGGGTTTCTAAGGGTGTGCTAGGGTTTCTAAGTGTGTGTTAGGGTTTCTAAGGGCGTGTTAGTGTTTCTTAGGTTTTTTTTGGGTTTCTTTACGATTATTTGGGTTTTCTTAGGGTTTCTTATGATTTTTAGGGGGGTTTTAGGGTTTCTTCGGGTTTTTTGGGTTTATTGTGGTTTTTAGTGATTCTTGGGGTTTGTTAGGGCTTGTTTGGGTTTGTTAGAGTTTGTTAGGGTTTGTTATGTTTTTTAGTGTTTTTTGGGGTTTGTTGGGGTTTGTTAGGGTTTGTTAGGGTTTATTAGGGTTTGTTAAGGCTTTTTAGGGTTTGCATTGTTTTTAATGGTTTTAATTATTTGTGGGGTTATTTATGGTTTGTTAGGGTTATTAGTTGTTCATGGTTGTCACAGATGTGTAGAGCTAGTCGCAAATATCAATTGGATATGTGGTAGAGGTGAAACAGACACCTAGAGAAGAAGTTACGGTCATTTGGAGGACTTAAAAACCATTTTGGACTTTAAGAACGTGATAAGGTGTTTCTATTGGTAACAGATTTGGAGATCTAGTTCAAAGATTCAATTTGATATATGGTAGAGGCAAAACGGACTCCCAGAGTAGAAGTTATGGTCTTTTGGAGGGTTTAAGTACCTTTTTGGGCCTTCAAGGATGTGAGAAGGTGATTCAGTAGTTTTAGGAGTGTAGGTCTAGTCGCAAGCTTTGATTTGATATGTGGTATAGGAAAAATGGACACCCATAGAAGAAGTTATTGCAAAACGGACACCAGAAGCCAATCTTTTGACCATCTAAAGGGATTTTGGGTGTTTTGGGGTTGAAGAATGTCAAAAAGCATTCCATTGGTTACCAGTGTGTGTATATGTTCACATTATTTGATTTGATATGTGGTAGAGAAAAACTGAACACACGTAGAAGAAGTTATTATTGTTTTAAATTGAGAAACTCTCTTAGTGCCTAAAACCTATGAAACCCGCACCTCACTAAAATAGGCATAACTTCTCCTTCAGGTGTCTGTTTGAGCATTATGACCAGTCAAAACAGAGCTCATGAGATGAGTGATGAGAAGGTTTAGTAGAAAATATGAGAAGATCATATAAATATAAGATATATTAGTTATACCACTCCAAAAAAAAGTCCAACTTCAAACGACCATAACTTTCGCTCTGGTTTTCCGTTTGAACTCTCCCTCCTATCAAATCAAAAGTAGTGAAGAGATCTACACAAAAGGATGACTTGAACAAAATTCAAGTCATGTTTAAGACCCTAAAATCCCAGAAACCCATTAGAAGGCCTCCAAAACTCCATTTCAATGTACAGATCCCTGTCAATTTTTTTTAAATGGTCATAACTTCTGATCTGTGTGTCTGTTCGGCCTCTGGCACTTGTTTTTATCGTAGTTTGTTCCATGAGATTCTGTTTGACTATTCACAGAGCGGAAATGGAATCCCTAAGAAGAAGTTATTCCTTTATCAATGACTCTATGATTTGTTAGGTTTTTGAGATCCCATTTCTAGCATTTTTTTCCTGTCTGCTATTTTTTCAAACAACTATAACATATTATTATTGTTATTATTATTATTATCATAATCATCTCATCCACATTCACATGCACATGCACGTGCATTATTATTATATTTTTATTACTATGCACGTGCACATGCAATGCACAAATGTTATTTTATTATCACATACGTTGTTATTATTATTATTGTTGTTGTTGTTGTTGTTGTTATTGTTATTATCATCACATGCAAATGCACATGCGAATGCACATACATGCACATTTAATTCCCATGCATTATTCTATTATTACATGCACATGCATGTGCATTCTTATTTATTCTTATTTATTTATTATTTACTATTATGCTTGTGCATATGAAATGCACTTGCGTTATTTTGTTATTATTGTTGTTTTTGTTGTTGTTGTTGTTGTTTGTATCATCAAATACAAATGCAGATGCATATTCATTGTTACTTATTATTTATTACCGTGCACTTTCAAGCATCATTATCATTATCATTACATGTAAATGCACATTCATGTGCATTATTATATATTATTTATTATCATACACATGCAAATGCAATGCACTTGCGTTATTCTATAATCACATGTGTTATTATTATTTATTCTCATGCACGTGCACACGCAATGCGCGTGCGTTATTCCATTATCACGTGTGATATTATTTATTGTTTATTATCATTCTCATGAAAATGCACATTCATGTGGACTTGGTTATTATTTATTGTTTATTACTATCCACAAGCACATGCACATGCACATGCACATTCACATGGATGTGTGTTATTATTTATTATTTATTATCATTCACATGCACATTCACATAAACATGTAATTCACATGCATTATTATTTATTATTTATTATTTATTATCATTCACATGCAAATGCGCAGGCATATGCACATGCACATGCGTTATGATTTATTATTTAAACTAGGCACATGCATAGGCACTTGCACGTGCGTTATTATTATTATTATTATTATTATTATTAGAGGTATTTTTAGGGGTTTCTAGCATTTTTTTAGAATTTTTAGGTGTTATTAACATTAATTATGGTTTGTTAAAGTTTAAGGGGTTTTTAATGGTATATTAGAGTTTTTAGGGTTTGATGGGGGTTATTAGGATTTTATTAGTGTTTCTTATGGTGTGTTAAGGATTATTAGAGTTTATTAGGTATTCTTAGGGTTTTATTAGGATTAAACTAGGTTTATTAGTGTATATTATGGTATATTACTGTATATTTGGGTATGGTTAGGATTTATTAGGGTTTATTATCATTCATTGTGGTTAATTAATTTTTAAAGGGTATATTTGGGTTTTTAGTGTTTAGTAGTGTTTATTAGGGTTTATTAGTGCTTTTATGACTTTTTAGATTTTATTAGCATTTATTAGGGGTTTTAGGGATTTTTAATGGTATATTTGCGTTTTTAGGGTTTAGTTGGGTTTATTATGGTTTATTATAGTGTGTTAAGATTTATGAGGGTTATGTAGGTATTTTTAGGGTTTTATTTGGGTTGAGACGGTATCATTAGGGTTTTATTAGGGTTTATTAGGGTTGAGTAGTGTTTATTAGTGTTTGTTAGGGATTTTTAAGGTTTACTAGGGTTTGTTAGTGTTTTTATAAGTGTATATAAGTGTTTATTAGTTTTTGTTAATATATATGAGGGGTTGTTAAGACTTTTTAGGTTTTACTAGCATGTTTTTAGGGTTTGTGATCATTGTTTATGGTTTATTAGGTTTTATTAGAATTTATTATGGTTTATTAGGGTTTCTAGGTATTTTTAATGGTTTGTTTTTGTTTTATTGTTTATTGGGGTTTAGTTGGGTTTTACTACGTTTTATTATGGCGTGTCAAGGTTTATTAGGGTTGAGAAGGTATTTTTAGGGATTCATTATGGTTTTATTAGGGTTTATTAGTTTTTATTAGGGATTTTTAGGGATTTTTAGGGTTTATTTGGGTTTGTTAGGGGTTTATTAGTTTTTTTGTATTATTAGGTTATATTAGTGTTTGTTAAGTCTTTTTAGATAATATATCTTTTTTTATTGTTTGTGAGCATTTTTTTTGGTTTGTGAGTGTTTTTATGGTTTTTTAGGTTATATTAGGGTTTATTATGGTTTATTATTGTTTCTAGGGATTATTATGGTATATTCACATTTTTTTCTTTATTAGGTTATAATAGTGTTTTTAGGTCTTTTTTGGTTATATATCATGTTTTTATTGTTTGTGATCACTTGTTGTAACGACCCAAAATTTCATTAATGGAAAATCCCTCTTGATCCAGTTAAATGTTTCTTTATGAAAAATGTTTTTATAAGATATCAACTTTTTTTAGTTTTACTTTAAGATTTGTGACCGTTACTTTTATAGCCGTTGAACAGTGATCATCTGGGTAGTTTAAATATAAGGCTTTAACGAACCAATTTTCTACTCCGACAAAGGAAGCGATGGCCTCATCCAGTAGAATTTCCCCTTACGAAGCCCATTTGTCGGAGCTCGGAAAAGAGGTGGCGTCTTTGGGCTTTTCCCTTGACCAAGCCCAAGCTGAGCTTCATCAAGTCAAGCTCGAACGTGATCGTCTGCGGGAAAAATGGAAGTTGATAGAGATTACCACTCGAGCGATGTTATCCGAGCAACCCCAAGAGTCTGTCACCATCGCACACCTTACCCTTAGGTCTTATGCGGTTATTTTAAGGGGTTATGTAACAAATAAGTAGCACCATGTTCATGTACATTATTTTTTTTTATAATAATGAATATAATTTCTAGTCATTTTTGATACATTGTAATTAGTTTTTAATGTACAAATGGTGTTTTTAGTTATTATTTAATTAAGAATTATATTTTATTAAATTAAAGGATTTTTGAATTAAATAATATTTTAATAAAATATTATTATTAATATTAAATTAATTTTTATTAAATATAAATGATCTTATAATTTTATGAATGCAATTAAAATTTTTATTAAGGTTTGAAAGCCATTTCTGTCAAAACCCGTGAATATTTTATAAATTTCGGTTTTTATTTTAAAAGTGAAAATTCACATATTTAGAAAATTATTTAGATAAAATAAATATTATTTTTGGAATCAGGACGTCGAAATTATCCAACGGTGAATTTTTCATAATTTTCTAAGACAGTCAAATTTTTGGGTAAAAATTAAATACCATTTAAATATATAATGTGTTTTATGACATCATAATGACCCAATGGTAATGTAATAAAATACCATAATCCTTATGTTCGGCCAATATATGTTTTATCGTTAAAATAATGAGGTTTTGGGTTTGTTTGACTCACTTTTCAAAGCATTAATGGAGCCCTCAAGACTTATTCAACACTTTGCCTTTTTAAATTAATTTCCATGGGAGTGTGACTCACCTCCACATAAGCAACCCTAATTTTTTAATAAGTTCGGACCTTGGAATTGTAAAATATTGTTTTCCTCTTTCCTTTTCCAGAAACCATAGGCAAATACCATGGTATGGTTTGTGGTTTGGATTATTTTAATATAAGGGGTCCCAAACCTAAATAATAAAGAATTCTCTCACCTTTCCTATATAAACCCACCCAAGATCCCACTTCCTCCTCACTCAAAGCCCTTGAAGTTCGTCCAACCTCTGCCCTACTCTCTCTAGAATCCTCTCAAGGTGCCCTAAGCTCCCAAGAAGCCTCTCACAAGCCTCTCTCTAGCCTTTGGAAGCACACTTCCAAGTAAGGGGTTTTCTTCCTTTCTCATTTTTTGTCAATTTTCTTTAAGTTGTATTTCCATTTTTATTTCAATTATGAATGTTGGGGTATGGTTTCGCACCTCCCCCATACTTCCCTATTATTGTTTTAATTATGGGAGAACCCTTTCTCTCTCATTAAATGCCTCCCATGTACACCCGTTACTATGCCGAAATTCCGAAAGGAACTTCTCTCTCTTCTTTTACATTCAAGCAATACTTTTGTATCATGAATCTAAATTCCATTTCTATTGTTGGGACATGTATATATATGATCTCCTTACTGTCCATTACATGTAAATATGATGAGGAACCCCTTTCTCTCTCATCAACCTTTTTTATGAATTCTTATGTCATGCCATTACGCTGCCGAAATCGCACCGATTTTCTAAGCCAATGTCTTTGTGTAGTGAATACCATGCCCATTTCTCCATCAAGGGTATTCACCTTTATGCACATATACGTATTGATTGTAAAGTTTCATGTATGAATTCCACATTCCTTTATCGTGGAAGAAATTATTATGTTTTATGAATCCATGTTTTATGATCCATGTGGCACACTTATGCATGAAATGAAATGTTTAAGAAGGGTGCGCCCTTTATAGCGCTCCAATGCATTGGGTAAAGTATAGTATCATGATACGTCATGTGCAATGAGTGTTGACTCATGATAATTCAAGTTCAACGAGGTTTTACTCGTGCTTCAAGTGCAATGAGGGTTTACTCATGCTCCATGTGCAATGAGCCTTGGCTCATGCTAATTCAATGTTAAGTGTTGTTGCCACATTTCCATGTTATGATTATCATGATTTATCATGCCTTTATGTTCATGTTTCTATTATTCTCTATTGATATGCCTATTGCCTAACATGTATTTCACTCCTCATGTTATTCATTGTTTACTCCCTTACTGGGCTTTATAGCTCACCCTTTTCTTATGCATGTCCTCAGGTTATCCCATGCAATGCTAAGTACGAAGGAATGTAGTGGTCATGTAAAGGAAGTTTTCAATAAAGATGTTGTATTTCAAGTTTAAAGTTTTTATGTAATGATCCTAAGCCCCAAAGACACTAAACCTCTCAATCTTCTTTGTTGTATCAAGTGAAGTTTTATGTAATAAAGCATGCTTAAGTTGTAATAAAAAGCAGGGTTGTCATAGTTGGTATCAGAGGATAGGTTTAGTTATTTTTGGGATTAGGAAACCCTAGTAAAGCCTTAGATACAAGACTAAGCATAATAAAAACATCCCTATGTTTTGGTAAATACTATGTAAGTGGTTTATCAAACAAATGCATCCCTGTCTAGATACGAGCAGGTAGAGGCGGCTCTGGCACAGATGTATCCTAGGGGTAAAACCCGAAAACACCGCTTTGAGCTAGACTCGAACGGGAACTGGTACACGACAACGGGCCTTACTGCACTCTTGGTTACGACACTCCCGGGGGATATGTTTTGATGAATTCACAATCTTAGTATGAACCCTTATTAATGGAAAAATGCCCCTAAGAATATATTTTAAAAGGAAGATCATGAAAAGCCTGGATTGAATCCTATAGACTCATGAGTTAAAGAGATTAAAGTTTATTTATAAGTCATCAACTTTTGTCTTTGGATTAACCTTTATGTGTTACCCCTAACTTTCTTTTATTCCAGCCAATGGCTGGTAATAGGAGAACTCGGGCTAACAACCGTTGTGAAGATCAGTGTGATGATTGTACTTATGAGATGCCCAATCCAATGGGAGCGGGAATCGCGAACTTTGTCACGCTTCTCTCTCAGCTAACTCAAGTTTTAAATAGAAACACTGGTCAAGGGGAACGTTCAACCCCCCCTAAGAAAGAACAAGTCGCTATTGAAAGCTTCATGAGACAAAGGCCTCCTACTTTTAGTGGATCATCTGATCCCACGATCGCTGAACAATGGATCAACTCCATTGAGAAGATATTCTCCATCCTCCAATGCTCTGAAAAAGAGAAGGTTCTCCTGGCGGCTTATCGTATGGAGGGTGAAGCTGATCAATGGTGGAAGTTGATCAAAAATACGAAGCCTGAGGAGGAGATCGATGTTTTGGAATGGAAGGTATTCCGGAAGATGTTTTTCGATAAATATTTTCCACGCACCCTCCGTCTTATGATGGAAAGGGACTTCCTTTCCCTCAAGAAGAAAGATGAGGAATCTGTGGGAGCGTACGAGGAAAACTTCACAAGGCTTGCACGATACGCTTCCGTCTTTGTCGTTACCCCCGGATGCAAGGTTGACCGCTTCTTTGGTGGGCTGAAGCCTAGCTTGCGGAAAGCATTAGCAATCCGTGACTTCGACAGCTATGAGGAAATTGTCCGATGTGCCCTCAAGGTTGAAATGGAGATCGGAGAATCACAGGGGTATCATGGGGACAATAAGTGGATGGTGGACTTCAATGCTGGTGGTCCGATGGATAAATCCAACGGCGCTAAGAAATTCCAACACCCCACTTGCCAAAAGTGTGGAAAGAAGCACCCTGGAAATTGCCTTAGGGGGACAAGAAAATGCTTCAAGTGTGTAAGAGAAGGGCACCTAGCTGTTAACTGTCAGCAAGAAGGACCCGCGGCTGCGACAGAGGAGAGGAACGCTCCGTTCGAACCTCAACGCGTTGTTCAATGCTTCAAATGCAAAGAACCGGGTCATTTTGAGAATCAGTGCCCTAATACAAGGGTTATCGGAGGCAATCAACAACCTCCAAGACAGCAAGGAAGAGCTTTTGCCATCACTTCTGCCGAAGTGAACCCCGACAACGAAGTGATGACAGGTACGCTAGTTATTCATTCAAGAATAGCGAACGTAATTTTTGATTCAGGTTCTACGCATTCTTTTATATCTCAAAAGTTTAGTAGAATAATCCCTGCACCACCACAAATCATGGAAGTAAAGATGTCGGTGAGTACGGAAAATGGGGCAATCATTGCATCCCATGAGTATAAGTCCTCCCCTGTTATAATCTGTGGATTGAATTTCCCGGCGAACCTCGTCATACTCCCTTTGGTGGAATTTGATGCAATTCTTGGCATGGATTGGCTTTCCTTATATAGAGCCAACATAAATTGTCGGGAGAGGGAAATCACACTCCATATGGAGAATCGACCCCCGATTCTTTACAAGTGTTAGGAGGAAGATGAATCTCTTTTAGCTCCATCATCTCAAGCATGGATATTACTGCCTTATGAGCACGCATATCTGGCTCAGATTATTAAGTCCAAGGAAGAAACCACCCTTGAAGAAATGCCTATTGTGAGGGAATTCGCTGAAGTATTTCCCGAGGAACTTCCTGGTCTTCCTCCAAGAAGAGATGTTGAGTTCTCAATTGAAAATATGCCTGGGGCACTACCAATATCCAAGACTCCATATAGAATGGTTGTGGTTGATCTTGAAGAACTGAAGAAACAACTACAGGAGAATCTGGATAAAGGGTTTATACGCCCAAGTGCATCACCATGGGGTGCACCAGTCCTCTTCGTCAAGAAGAAGGATGGGTCAATGCGGCTTTGCATCGATTATCGTGAACTTAACAAAATCACGATAAAGAACAAGTATCCTCTCCCAAGAATCGATGACTTGTTTGATCAGCTGCGTGGAGCACAATACTTCTCCAAGGTCGACTTGCGGTCGGGATATTATCATGTAAGGGTGAAGAAGGAAGATATCCACAAGACTGCTTTTCGTACAAGGTACGGGCACTATGAATTCATAGTAATGCCTTTCGGACTCAGCAATGCTCCGGCAATATTCATGGACTTGATGAATAGAGTCTTTAGAGATTACCTAGACAAATTTGTGGTAGTCTTTATAGATGATATTCTAATATACTACAAAACCAAGGAGGACCATGAGGATCATTTAAAAACTGTACTAGAGACTTTGCGCAAGGAGAATCTCTATGCAAAGTACAGCAAGTGTGAGTTTTGGTTGAAGGAAGTCTCATTCTTGGGTCATATCATCACAAGAAATGGGATATCTGTGGACCCCTCTAAAACAGATGCAATTGAGGGATGGCCGAGGCCAACATCGGTAACTGATATCCATAGCTTCTTGGGGTTAGCTGGATATTATCGACGATTTGTGAGAAATTTCTCACGATTATCCAACCCTCTTACCAAGCTAACTCGAAAGGGAGTAAAGTTTGCTTGGATTGATGAATGCGAAGAAAGCTTCAAGGAGTTGAAAAGGAGGCTTATCACTGCACCCGTGCTCACTTTACCCACAAGTGGGGAGCTTTTTGTGGTATTCAGTGATGCTTCGAAGAAGGGCTTAGGATGTGTGCTGATGCCGAATGATAAAGTGATATCCTATGCCTCAAGGCAGTTGAAAATCCATGAGCGAAACTATCCAACGCATGATCTGGAGTTGGCGGCAGTGATCTTTGCCTTGAAAATCTGGCGGCATTATCTCTATGGAGAGAAATGTGAGATATATACTGACCACAAGAGTCTTAAATATACATTCACACAGAAAGAGCTTAATATGCGCCAGAGAAGATGGATAGAGCTCATCAAGGATTATTACTGTTCAATACATTACCACCCTGGGAAGGCGAACAAGGTGGCGGATTCCCTAAGTAGAAAGGATCCAGCAATTCTATCAATGATGAGAATTGAGAAGGATACAATCTTCTTAGACTTGATGAACATGGACGTGGGAATCATAAAGAAGGGAACATCATCAATCCTTTCACAAATGATTGCTCAACCATCTCTTTTGGAAAGGTTAAAGGATGCTCAAAAGGATGATGCAGGAATCCAAGAAAAAGTGGAAGCTATCAAAAAGGGAAAATCCTCAGAGTTTAATGTTAATGAAGAAGGAATTGTGCGGTTTGGGAAAAGACTATGTGTTCCATCAAGTTCGGAGCTGAAGAAGGAACTTTTGGATGATGCACATAGTTCAAATTTCTCTATTCAACCAGGGAGCACAAAGATGTATCGAGATCTCCGAGAAAACTTTTGGTGGGATAATATGAAGAAGGAGATCGCTGAATATACATCAAAGTGCCTGGTGTGTCAGCAAGTGAAGGCAGAGAGGCAGAAGTCTAAGGGGATGATGCAACCATTGCCCATACCAGAATGGAAATGGGAGAACATCACCATGGACTTCGTCACTGGACTTCCAAGGACATCCAAAGGCAACAATTCAATCTGGGTTGTTGTGGATCGTCTTACAAAGACTGCACACTTCATTGCTATTCGAGAGGATTTCTCTTTGGATCAACTGGCACAGATATATATCAGGGAAGTGGTACGGTTGCATGGAGTACCACTATCTATTGTGTCTGACCGAGATCCAAGATTTACCTATAAGTTTTGGAAGAGTCTTCAACATGCTCTGAATACTGAACTGAACTTTAGTACGGCCTATCATCCTCAAACTGATGGCCAATCCGAGCGGACTATCCAAACACTTGAGGATATGTTGAGAGCATGCTCAATGGACTTTAAAGGAGGATGGGATCAATATCTTCCTCTAGTTGAGTTCTCTTATAATAATAGTTTCCACTCGAGCATCCAAATGGCACCATATGAAGCCCTGTATGGGAAAAGGTGTAGAACACCGGCATGTTGGGATGAGGTCGGTGAACGTAAGCTGCTTGGACCAGAAATGGTCGAAGAAATGGTGGAGAAGGTGAAAACCATTCAGCAGCATATCAAGGCAGCCCAGAGTCGACAGAAGAGTTATGTAGATAATCGTCGACGAGACCTTGAGTTTAAAGTCGGAGACATGGTGTTTTTACGCATATCTCCGTGGAAGAAGGTCATGAGGTTTGGAAAGAAAGGGAAGTTAAGTCCAAGGTACATCGGCCCCTTCGAGATTCTTGATCATGTCGGGGTTGTGGCCTATCGACTAGCACTTCCACCTACTATGGCCAAGGTGCATGATGTCTTCCATGTATCCCTCTTAAGGAAGTACATACCAGACCCTTCACATGTACTGTCTTCCGAGGTGGTACAATTAGAAGACGATCTTTCTTATGAGGAGCAACCAGTGAAGATCTTAGATCGTAGAGAAAAAGTTCTACGAAATAAGACAATGCCCCTCGTCAAGGTGTTGTGGAGAAACCACAAGTTTGAAGAAGCAACTTGGGAGTCGGAGGATATGATGAAGCTAAGTTACCCACATTTGTTTTAGTGTGGGAAAAGGAAACTTTCGAGGGCGAAATTTCTTAAGGGGGAAATGTTGTAACGACCCAAAATTTCATTAATGGAAAATCCCTCTTGATCCAGTTAAATGTTTCTTTATAAAAAATGATTTTATAAGATATCAACTTTTTTTAGTTTTACTTTAAGATTTGTGACCGTTACTTTTATAGCCGTTGAACAGTGATCATCTGGGTAGTTTAAATATAAGGCTTTAACGAACCAATTTTCTACTCAGACAAAGGAAGCGATGGCCTCATCCAATAGAATTGCCCCTTACGAAGCCCATTTGTTGGAGCTCGGAAAAGAGGTGGCGTCTTTGGGCTTTGCCCTTGACCAATCCCAAGCTGAGCTTCATCAAGTCAAGCTCGAACGTGATCGTCTATGGGAAAAATGGAAGTTGATAGAGATTACCACTCGAGCGATGTTATCCGAGCAACCCCAAGAGTCTGTCACCGTCGCACACCTTACCCTTAGGTCTTATGCGGCTATTTTAAGGGGTTATGTAACAAATAAGTAGCACCATGTTCATGTACATTATTTTTTTTTGTATATAATAATGAATATAATTTCTAGTCATTTTTGATACATTGTAATTAGTTTTTAATGTATAAATGGTGTTTTTAGTTATTATTTAATTAAGAATTATATTTTATTAAATTAAAGGATTTTTGAATTAAATAATATTTTAATAAAATATTATTATTAATATTAAATTAATTTTTATTAAATATAAATGATCTTATAATTTTATGAATGCAATTAAAATTTTTATTAAGGTTTGAAAGCCATTTCTGTCAAAACCCGTGAATTTTTTATAAATGTCGGTTTTTATTTTAAAAGTGAAAATTCACATATTTAGAAAATTATTTAGATAAAATAAATATTATTTTTGGAATCAGGACGTCGATATTATCCAACGGTGAATTTTTCATAATTTTCTAAGACAGTCAAATTTTTGGGTAAAAATTAAATACCATTTAAATATATAATGTGTTTTATGACATCATAATGACCCAATGGTGATGTAATAAAATACCATAATACTTATGTTCGGCCAATATATGTTTTATCATTAAAATAATGAGGTTTTGGGTTTGTTTGACTCACTTTTCAAAGCATTAATGGAGCCCTCAAGACTTATTCAACACTTTGCCTTTTTAAATTAATTTCCATGGGAGTGTGACTCACCTCCACATAAGCAACCCTAATTTTTTAATAAGTTCGGACCTTGGACTTGTAAAATATTGTTTTCCTCTTTCCTTTTCCAGAAACCATGGGCAAATACCATGGGATGGTTTGTGGTTTGGATTATTTTAATATAAGGGGTCCCAAACCTAAATAATAAAGAATTCTCTCACCTTTCCTATATAAACCCTCCCAATATCCCACTTCCTCCTCACTCAAAGCCCTTGAAGTTCGTCCAACCTCTGCCCTACTCTCTCTATAATCCTCTCAAGGTGCCCCAAGCTCTCAAGAATCCTCTCACAAGCCTCTCTCTATCCTTTGGAAGCACACTTCCAAGTAAGGGGTTTTCTTCCTTTCTCATTTTTTGTCAATTTTCTTTAAGTTGTATTTCCCTTTTTATTTCAATTATGAATGTTGGGGTATGGTTTCGCACCTCCCCCATACTGCCCTCTTATTGTTTGAATGATGGGAGAACCCTTTCTCTCTCATTAAATGCCTCCCATGTACACCCGTTACTATGCCGAAATTCCGAAAGGAACTTCACTCTCTTCTTTTACATTCAAGCAATACTTTTGTATCATGAATCTAAATTCCATTTCTATTGTTGGTACATGTATATATATGATCTCCTTACTGTCCATTACATGTAAATATGATGAGGAACCCCTTTCTCTCTCATCAACCTTTTTTATGAATTCTTATGTCATGCTGTTACGCTGCCGAAATCGCACCGATTTTCTAAGACAATGTCTTTGTGTAGTGAATACCATGCCCATTTCTCCATCAATGGTATTCACCTTTATGCACATATACGTATTGATTGTAAAGTTTCATGTATGAATTCCACGTTCCTTTATCGTGGAAGAAATGATTATGTTTTATGAATCCATGTTTTATGATCCATGTGGCACACTTATGCATGAAATGAAATGTTTAAGAAGGGTGCGCCCTTTATAGCGCTCCAATGCATTGGGTAAAGTATAGTATCATGATACGTCATGTGCAATGAGTGTTGACTCATGATAATTCAATTGCAACGAGGGTTTACTCGTGCTTCAAGTGTAATGAGGGTTTACTCATGCTCCGTGTGCAATGAGCCTTGGCTCATGCTAATTCAATGTTAAGTGTTGTTGCCACATTTCCATGTTATGATTATCATGCTTTATCATGCCTTTATGTTCATGTTTCTATTATGCTCTATTGATATGCCTATTTCCTAACATGTATTTCACTACTCATGTTATTCATTGTTTACTCCCTTACTGGGCTTTATAGCTCACCCTTTTCTTATGCATGTCCTCATGTTATCCCATGCAATGCTAAGTACGAAGGAATGTAGGGGTCATGTAAAGGAAGTTTTCAATAAAGATGTTGTATTTCAAGTTTAAAGTTTTTATGTAATGATCCTAAGCCCCAAAGACACTAAACATCTCGATCTTCTTTGTTGTATCAAGTGAAGTTTTATGTAATAAAGCATGCTTAAGTTGTAATAAAAAGCAGGGTTGTCATACTTGTTTTATGATTTGTGAGCATTTTTAGTGTTTATTTGGTTATATTAGAGTTTATGAGGGTTTCTATGGAATTTTTAAGGTATACTATCATTTGTTTTCATTATTTGGGTTTTGTAGAGTTTTATTAGGGGTCATTATGGTGTGTTAGGGTTTGTTAGGGTTGAGTAGGGTTTATTTGGATTTATTTATGGTTTATTAGAGATTTTTAGGGTTTGTTTGGGGTTTATTTCAGTTTATTAGTGTTTATTAGTGTCTATTAGTGTTGGTTTGGTTTGTTTAGGTTTTCTAAACTTTTTTTTTATGGTTTATTAGGTTTTATTATCATTTAATAGTGTTTATTAGGTATTTTTTGGGTTTTATTAGGGTTGAGTAGTGTCTCTTAGGGTTTTTAGGAATTATAAAGCGTTTTTAAGTATTATTATAGTTTATTAGGCGTTTATTAGGGTTTAATTTTTTATATTATGGTATATTAGAGTTTAATATTTTTGAGGGGTTTGAAGTGTCTTTTGGGTTTTTGTAGCATTTTTTAGTGTTTTTGTAGTGTTGTTTGAGTTTATGTAGCATTTTTAGTGTTTATGTAGCACTTTTAGGATTTAGATAGAGGTTTTAGGTTTTATGTAGCATTTTTTAGGGATTATGTAACGTTTTTTTGGGTTTATGTAGCATGTTTAGGGTTTAGGTTTAATGTAGAATCTTTTAGGATTTATGTTGTATTTTCTGGGTTTATGTTTCATTTCTAGGGGTGATGTAGAGTTTATGTTGCAATTTTTAGGATTTGTGTAACGTTTTTAGGGTTCATTTAGAGTTTTAGGGATTATGTTGTGTTTTTAGATTTTATGTAGCATTTTTTAAAGTTTATGTTTCGTTGTTTAGGGTTTATGTTACGGTTCTATGGTTTATGTGGTGGTTTTTGTGTTTATGTAGCATTTTATGGGTTTAAGTTGCATTTTTTGGGTTTATGTTGCGTTTTTAGGGTTTATGTTTCATTTTTAGGGATTATATAACGTTTTTTGGGTTTATGTATCTATTTGTTCCCTTTTTTAGGGTTTTAATGGCTGTTTATGGATTGTATTGGTTTTTAGGGTTTTTAAGGGTTGTTAACGGGTGTCTATGGTTTTTATGGTATTTGAAGGGTTTTCAATGGTTTGGGGGGGGGTTTAAGAGTTTATTTGTTTTTTCAGGATTGATATGGGTTGTTAGGGTTTTTTAGTGTGTTTTAGGGTTTTTCTGGGTATTTTAGCAGTTTTTAGGGTTTACGTAATGTGTTTTAGCATGTTTTGGGTTCTTTAGGGTTTTTTACTGTTCATAAGAGTTTATTATGGTTCTTTATGGTTTATTAGGGTTCATTAGGGTTTATTAGTGTTCTTTAGGATTTTTTATGGTTTATTATCATTTTTATTGTATATCAGGGTTTTATTGGGCTTTTGTAGGCATTAATAGTATTTTCTAGAGATTAGCAACATTTTTAGGGTTATTTTGGATTTATTAGGGTTTCATTGGGTTTATATTATTTATGAGGGTTTATTAACATGTATTTGGGTTTATTAAAATTTATTAGGGATTATTATGATTTTTTAGGGTTTATTGCGGTTTATTAGGGGTTTGTTATGGTTTGTTTCAGTTTTTTATGATTTATTTAGCGTTGTTAGGATTTTTTATGATTTATATGGGGTTGTTAGGGTTTGTTACGATTTATTATGTGGTTATTAGGGTTTGTTAGTGTTTATTAGCTGGTTTTAGGGTTTTGTAGGCTATTAGTTGGTGGGTTTTGGAGTGTTTTGTCGGGTTTGTTTGAGTTTTTAGTGATTATTAGGATTTATTATTGTTCAATAGTGTTTTTATTGTATAATATGGGTTTTAGGGCTTTTTTAGCGTTTATTATATTCTAATTGGGTTTTAGGGTTTATTACAGGTTTTTAGGTTTTATTAGTGTTTATTAGGGTTTAATAGTGGATTTCTGGTGTTATTTGTGTTTATTAGTGATTCTTAGGGGTTATTAGTGGTTGTTAGGGTTTGTTAGGTTTTGTTAGGGTTTGTTAGGACGTGTGTTATTCTATTATCACACATGTTATTATTATCATTTTTATATTATCATTATTATCATTATCATTATTGTTCTTACTACTACTATTATTATTATTATCATCACATGCAAATGCACATGCACATGCGTTATTATTTATAATTTATTATATATTATTTATTTCTATGCATGTGTTTATGTTGTTGTTGTTGTTATTATTATTATTATTACTTTTATTATTATTATTATTATTATCATCACATGAAAATTCACATGCACGTCCCTTAGTATTTATTACCATTAACGCGAACACGCAATGCACCAACATTATTCTATTATCACATTCATTTTTATTGTTATTGTTATTATTACTATTATTGTTATTATTGTTATTATCATTAAATACAAATGAAAATGCACTTGCATAATTATTTATTATCATACACACACACATTCAATACATGTGCGTTATTCTATTATCACATGCACTATTATTGTTAATATTACTATTTTTGTTATCATTACCATCACGTGTACTATGAGTTATTATTTATTATCATGCATTGCACATGAAATGAACGTGCGTTATTATATTATCACATGCATTTTTGTTGTTGTTATTATTATTATTATTACTATTATAATTATTATAATAATAATTATTATTATTATTATCTTCTCATACACATGCACAAGGACATTCACGTGCATTATTATTTATTTTTTATTACCATGAACGTGCACATGCAATGCACACACGTTATTTTATTATCACATACATTGTTATTATTATTGTTATTGTTATTATTGTGGTTGTTGTTGTTGTTGTTGTTGTTATTGTTATTATCATCACATGAAAATACACATGTAAATGCATATAAAAATACATAAAAATGAAAATCAATGCACGTGTGTTATTATATTATCACATGCATTATTATTATTATTATTATTATTATTATTATTATTATTATTATCATCGTCATCATCATCACATGAAAATGCAATGCACGCACGTTATTATTTATTACCATGCACGTGCACACGTAATGCACATGTAATATTCTATTTTCACATGCATTGGTACTACTACTATTATCACTACTACTACAACTACTGTAATTTTTATTATCATCACATGAAAATGCAGATGCACGTGCGTTATTATTTATTATTTATTACCAGGCACGTGGATATGCAATGAACTTGTATTATTTATTATTATTATTATTATTATCACAGTTATTATTATTGTTGTTATTATTATTATCATAATAATTTTTATTATCATTATCACATGCAAATCCACATGCATGTGCGTTGTTATTTATTATTTATTACCATGCACATGCATGCATTATTATTATTCTTACAAATAGTATTATTAATATTATTATCAAATGTAAATGCACATGCACATGCATGTGCGTTCTTATTTACTATTATTTATTTATTATTTACTACTATGCACATGCACATGCAATGCACTTGCGTTATTCTATTATTATTATTATTATTACTATTATTTTTTGTATCATCAAATACAAATTCACATGCACGTGCGTTGTTATTTATTATTTATTACAATGCATGTGCTTGTGTCATTATCATTATAATTACATGTAAATGCACATACATGTGAATTATTATATAATATTTATTACCATGCACATGAAAATGCAATACACTTGCGTTATTCTATTATAACAGGTCTTATTATTATTTATTCTCATGAACGTGCACACGCAATGCACTTGCGTTATTCTATTATCACATGTGTTATTATTTATTATTTATTATCATTCACATGCAAATGGACATTCATGTGGACTTTGTTATTATTTATTGTTTGTTACCATGCACATGCACATGCACATACACATGCAATTCACATGCGTTATTATTTATTATTTATTATTTATTATCATTCACATGCAAATGCGCATGCATATGCATATACACGTGTGTTATCATTTATTATTTAAACCATGAACATACACATGCAAATGCACGTGTGTTATTACTACTATTATTATTTGAGGTATTTTTAGGGTTTACTATTATTTTTTAGGATTTTTAGGTATTATTAACATTTATTATGGTTTGTTAGGGTTTTAGGGTTTTTAATGGTATATTCGCATTTTTAGGGGTTGGTGGGGGTTATTAGCATTTTTTAAGGGTTTATTATGGTGTGTCAAGGTTTATTAGGGTTAATTTGGTATTTTTTTGGTATTATTTGGGTTGAGTTGGGTTTATTAAGGTATAATATGGTATATTTGAGTAAGTTTTGGATTTATTAGGATTTATTATGGTTCATTATGGTTTATTAATTTTTAAGAGGGTATATTAGCGTTTTTAGTGTTTAGTAGTTTTTATAAAGGTTTATTAGCACTTTTAAGCATTGTTATGTTTTAATAGTATTTATTAGGGGTTTTACAGCTTTTTAATGGTATATTTTCGTTTTTTAGGGTTTAGTGGGGTTTATTATGGTTTATTATGGTGTGTTAAGCATTATTAGTTTTGAGTAGGTATTTTTAGGGTTTTATTAGGGTGGAGTCGGTATCTTTATGGTTTTATTAGGGTTTATTAGGGTTGAGTACGATTTATTAGGGTTTGTTAGGGATTTTTAGGGTTTACTAGGGTTTGTTAGTGTTTTTATTACGGTGTATGAGTGTTTTTTAGTTTTTCATAAAATATATGAGGGGTTGTTATGACTTTTTAGGTTTTATTAGCATGTTTTTAGTGTTTTCAGCATTTTCGATGGTTTATTTTCTTTTATTTGAATTTATTATGCTTTATTAGTGTTTTTAGGGCTTTTTAATGGTTTGTTTGAATTTTTTTGTTTATTGGGGTTTAGTTGGGTTTTATTAGATTTTTTTATGGTGTGTCAAGGTTTAATAGTGTTGAGAAGGTATTTTTAGGGTTTTATTAGGGTTTTAATAGAGTTTATTCATTTTTATTAGGGTTTATTAGTGATTTTTAGGGTTTATTTGGGTTTGTTAAGGGTTTATTAGTTTTTTTTTGTTTTATTAGGTTATATTAGTGTTTGTTAGGTCTTTTTAGAAAATATAGAATTTTTTTATTATTTGTGATCATTTTTTTTGTTTTTGATCGTTTTAGAGTTTCATTTGTATATTAGAGTTTATTATGGTTTATTAGGGTGTCTAGGGATTTTTAAGGTATGTTAGCGGTTTTTTTCTTTATTAGGTTATATTAGTGTTTTTAGGTCTTTTTAGGTAATATAGCACGTTTTTATTGTTTGTGATACCTTTTTATTATTTGTGAGCGTTTTTAGGTTTTATTGGGTTATTTTAGAGTTTATTAGGGTTTCTAGGGATTTTTAACGTATAATAGCATTTTTTTCCTTTATTAGTGTTTTGTAGGGTTTTATTAGGGGTTATTATGATGTGTTACAGTTTGTTAGGATTGAGTAGGGTTTATTTGGCTTTATTTATGGTTTAGTAGGGCTTTTTAGGGTTTTTTTGGGGTTTATTGGGGTTTATTAGTATTTATTAGTGTCTATTAGGGTTGGTTAGGGTCGTTTAAGTTTTCTTAACGTGTTTTTAGGGTTTATTAGGTTTTATTATCATTTATTAGGGTTTATTTGGTATTTTTTAGGTTTTATTATGGTTGAGTATAGTTTTTTAGGGTTTTTAGGGATTATAAGGTGTTTTTAGGGATTATTAGAGTTTATTAGGGTTTAATTTTTTATATTATGGTACATTAGGGTTTAATATTTTTGAGGGTTTTGAAGCGTCTTTAGGGTTTTTGTAGCATTTTTTAGGGTTTGTGTAGGGTTGTTAGAGTTTATTTAGCATTTATAGTGTTTATGTAGTATTTTTATGGTTTATTTAGCAGTTTTAGATTTTATGTATCATTTTTACGGTTTATGTAACGTTTTTAGGGTTTATGTAGCGTGTTTTGGGTTTAGGTTTTATGTAGCATTTTTTAGGGTTTATGTTGCGTTTTAGGGGTTTTTGTAGCATTTTTATGGGTGATGTAGCGTTTATGTTGCATTTTTTGGGTTTATGTAATGTTTTTAGGGTCCATGGAGTGTTTTTATGGTTTATATTGTGTTTTTCAGTTTTATGTAGTGTTTTTTAATATTTATGTTGCGTTTTTTTAAGTTTTATGTTGTGTTTTTTAGGGTTTATGTTACAGTTCTGGGGTTTATGTAGTGTGTTAAGGGTTTATGTAGAATGTTTTGGGTTTATGTTGCATTTTTTGATTTATGTTGCGTTTTTAGGGTTTTTGTTGCATTTTTTAGGGTTTATGTAAAGTTTTTAGGGTTTATGTAACTATTTGAAAACGTTTTTCGGGTTTTAAGGGTTGTTTATGGTTTGTAGTGTTTTTAGGGGTTTTAAGGGTTATTAACCGGTGTTTATGGGTTTTTATGGTATGTGATGGCTTTTAAAGGTTTTTTGTGGAAAGGAAGATGCGAGTGTCGGGCTATTCCCGGCCCCCCAAATTTATTAGAATGAAAAAAGAGACTCACCAGACAATGGAGGGGAGGGGTCAAACAACCCATGCCCAAAAACCCTTTACAACACACGCCATAAAAAGAAAAATCAAAAATGAAAAGAAGCAAAACAAACCCAAACAGAAAACACACAACAACAAGTAGCAACCCCCAGCATCACCATCATCAACTAGCATCCAGAAGCTCACAACCAAGCAATGACCAGCCTCCAATCTTGCCATGTCCTACATCCAGCATAATCCAGTCATCGCAGCCACAACATCGCTTAGCAGCATCTTCAACAGCATCACCCAGCCAAACAGAACAAGCATCCCATAACACCGACCATCCTCCAGACCCCAGCAACTATTCTTCCCTACGAACAGCCAGCTCAAGTGAATGCCCACTGCCAAACCCACCGCAGCAATCCATCCCTGTCAGCAACTCACAACCAAACATCCATCCACATCCAGCATCACAGCCAATCCAGCCACTATCATTTTCATTACAGCAATCAAAAACTCTCAACCATTCTACTTTCATCCAGACCGTATCAAGCATCCAACAGCTCCAACTCCAGAAATCACTACTGGCATCAGCCCAATCCAAACCCCATAACAGCAACAAAACCATCAAAAAAGAAACCATCCTAGCCAGCAGCTCATTCGGAACCATCCCATCCAACAGCTCATTCTTTAGGATTTGTTACAGTTTATTAGCATTTTTTTATTGTATATTAGGGTTTTATTGGGCTTTTGTAGGCATTAATAGCTTTTTCTAGGTTTTATCAACCTTTTTAGGGGTATTTAGGATTTATTAGGGTTTATTAGGGTTTATTTTATTTATTAGGGTTCTGTAACGTGTATTTGGGTTTATTACGATTTATTAGTGTTTATTAAGCATTGTTAGGGTTTATTGCGGTCTATTAGGGGTTTTTTATGGTCTGCTTCAGTTTGTTATGATTTATTTGGCGTTGTTAGGATTAGTTACAATTTATTCGGGGTTGTTAGGGTTTGTTATGATTTATTATGGGGTTATTAGGGTTTTTTAGGGTTTATTAGTCGGTTGTAGGGTTTTGTAGGCTATTATTTGGATGTTTTTGTAACGTTTTGTCAGGTTTGTTAGGGTTCTTAGTGATTATTAGGGTTTATTATGGTTTAATAGTGTTTTTATTGTATATTAGGGTTTTAAGGATTTTTAAGAATTTATTAGGGTACAATAGAGTTTGTTAGGGTATATTAATGGTTATTATGATTTATTAGGGTTTATTAGGGTTTAATATTGGGTTTTAGGGGTTATTAGGGTTTATTAGTGGTTTTTAGAGGTTATTAGTGGTTGTTAGGGTTTGTAAGGGTTTTTATGGTTTTTAGGGTTTGTTACAGTTTGTTTTAGTTGTTTGGGGTTTTATAAGTTTTTTTGGTTTTTATGGGTGAGTTTGGATTTTTTAGGCTTTGTTTGGGTTATTTTAGCGTTTTTTGGGGATTTTTTGCATTTTGTGGGTTTTGAATCATTTTTCGTTTTTTATAGCAATTGATAGGGTTTATTTTGTTTTGTTAGTGGCTTTAGTGGTTATTTAAGTGTTTATTAGGGTTTAATTCTTTATATTATGGTATATTAGGGTTTAATATTTTTGAGGGTTTTGAAGTGTCTTTTGGGTTTTTGTAGCATTTTTAGGGTTTTTTTAGAACTGTTAGAGTTTATGTCACATTTTTAGGGTTTAGTTGGAAGTTTTAGGTTTTATGTATCATTTTTAGGGTTTATGTACTATTTTTAGGGTTTATGTAGCGTGTTTATGGTTTAGGTTTTATGTAGCAATTTTTAGGTTTTATGTTGTGTTTTCTGCGTTTATGTAGCGTTTTTAGGGGTGCGGTATTGTTTATGTCGCATTTTTTAGGGTTTATGTAATGTTCTTAGAGTTCATGTAGTGTTTTTTAGGGTTTATATTGTGTTTTTAGGTTTTAGGTAGCATTTTTAATGTTTATGTTACGTTTTTTGGGTTTATGTTGTGTTTTTTTAGGGTTTATGAAATAGTTCTAGTGTTTATGTAGTGCTTTTGGGGTTTATGTGGCGTTTTTTGGGTTTATGTTGTGTTTTTTGGTTTATGTTGTGTTTTTAGGGTTTTTGTGGCATTTTTAGGGTTTATGTAATGTTTCTAGGGTTTATGAATCTATTTGAAGCCTTTTTAGGGTTTTAATGGTTGTTTATGGTTTGTAGTGTTTTTAGGGTTTTTAAGGGTTGTTAATGGGTGTTTATGGTATCTAATGGCTTTTTAATGGGTTTCGGGGGGGTTTTATGGGTTTATTTGTTTTTTTTTTGGGATTGATAGGGGTTGTTAGGGGTTTTTAGTGTGTTTTAGGGTTTGTTTGGGGATTGTAGTGGTTTTAGGGCTTATATAATGTGTTTTAGCAGTTTTTGGGTTCTTCAGGGTTTTTAGTGTTCTTTAGAGTTTAATATGGTTCTTTAGGGTTTATTATGGTTATTTAGGGTTTATTAGTGCTTTTTAGGATTTGTTAAAGTTTATTAGCATTTTTATTGAATATTATGGTTTTATTAGGCTTTTGTAGGCATTAATAGCTTTTTCAAGGGTTTATCAACCTTTTTTTGGGTTATTTAGAAATTATTAGGGTTTATTATGATGTTTTAGGGTTTAATGGGGATTATTAGGGGTTTCTTATGGTTTGTTTCTGTTTGTTACGATTTATTTTCCATTGTTAGGATTTGTTACAATTTATTTGGGGTTGTTAAGATTTGTTACGATTTATTTTGGGGATTTTAGTGTTGGTTAGAGTTTATTAGAGGGATGTATGGTTTTGTAGGCTATTATTTGGAGGTTTTTGTAGCGTTTTTTCCGGTTTGTTGGGGTTTTTAGTGATTATTAGGGTTTATTATGGTTTAATAGTGTTTTTATTTAATATTAGGGGTTTTATGGCTTTTGTAGCTTTTATTAGGGAATAATAGAGTTTGTTAGGGTTTATTGGAGGTCATTACGATTTGTTAGTGATTATTAGGATTTTTAGGGTTTAATAGTTGGTTTTTGGGGTTATTAGGGTATATTAGTGGTTCTTAGGGGTTATTAGTGGTTGTTAGGGTTGGTTAGGTTTTGTTATGGTTTTTAGGGTTTGTTATGGTTTGTTTGAGTTGTTTGTGGTTTTATGTGTTTTTTTTGGATTTTATTGGTGTGTTTGGCTTTTTTATGCTTTTTTAGGGTTATTTTAGTGTTTTTGGGGGTTTTGTTGTGTTTTGTGGGTTTTGAATCATTTTTTGGTGTATTGTAGCAATTGTTGGGGTTTATGTAGCTTTATTAGTGGTTTTAATGGTTCTTCAAGGTTTTTAGGGTTCTTTAGGGTTATTTATTGTGTATTAGGGTCTCTTTTGATGTTTTTAGGGTTTTCTAGGGGGTTTTGGGGTTTTTAAGGGTTTCATAGGATTGGATAGTTTTTTGTTAGGAAATTTTATGCATTTAGGGTTTTTTAGCGTTTTTAGGAGTTTTTATGTTTTTCAGCGTTTTTTGTGGTTTTTTGAGGTTTTTTAGGGGTTTTTAGGTTTTTTTTCAAGTTTTTTTTTGGTTTTGTCATGTTTTTAAAGATTTTAGGGGGATTTAGGGTTTTTAGGGTTTTATGGTTTTTAGGGTTTTTAGGGTCTTTTAAGGGTTTTGTCAGGTTTTACCGGGTTTGTTAGGGTTTTTTGTGAAAATTAGCGTTTTGAATGGTTTAATAGCATTTTTGTTTTATATTTAGGGTTTTAGGGATTTTTTTTCTTTTATTGGGGACTAATTTGGTTTTTAGGGTTTATTATGATTTATTAGTGTTTATTAGGTTTTAGTAGTGGGCTTTACTATTTATTAGGGTTTTTATGGGTGTGTTGTGGTTTCTAAGGGTGTTCTAGGGTTTTTATGGATGTGTTAGGGTATCTAAGGCTATTTTAGGGTTTTTAAGGGTGTGTTTGTGTTTCTTAGGTTTGCGTAGGGTTTTTCTAGGGTTTTTAGGGTTTTGGTAGGGTTTCTTATGGTTTCTTGGGGGTTTTTTACGGTTTCTTCAGCTTTTTTTGGGTTCATTGGGGTTTCGTAGTGCGTCTTGGGGCTTGTTAGGGTTTTTTAGGGTTTGTTAGGGTTTTTTAGTTTTTGTTATGTTTTTTTGGGTTTTTTGGGGTTTGTTACGGTTTTTAGGGTTTTTAGGGTTTGTTAGGGTTTGTCATGGTTTTTAATGGTTTTTAGTGTTTTGGGGGTTATTCATGATTTGTTAGGGTTATTTAGTTGTTCATGGTTGTCACAGATGTGTAGAGCTAGTCGCAAGATTCAATTTGATATGTGGTAGAGGTGAAACGGACACCCATAGTAGAAGTTATGGTCATTTGGAGGACTTAAGGACCTTTTGGGAATTTAATAACGTTATAAGCTGTTCTTATTGGTCAAATATTTGTAGATATAGTCGAAAGATTCAATTTGATATGTGGTAGAGCCAAAACGGACTCCTATGGTAGAAGTTATGGTCTTTTGGAGTGTTTATGTACATTTTTTGGGCCTTCCAGGGTGTGAGTAGGTGCTTCAGTGGTTATAAGAATTTAGGTGTAGTCGCAATATTCAATTTGATATGTGGTAGAGGCAAAACGGACACCCATAGAAGAAGTTATTGCAAAACAGACACCAGAAGGCAATGTTTTGTCCATCCAAAGAGATTTTGGGTATTTTTGGGGGTTGAAGAATTTCAGAAAGGGTTCCAATGGTTATCAGAGTGTGTATATTTTCACAGTATTTGATTTGATATATGGTATATCCAAAATAAACACACGTAACAGATGTTATTGTCGTTTTAAATTGAGCAACTCTCCTAGGGCTTAAAAACCTAAGAAACCCGCAACTCACTAAAATAGGCATAACATCTCCTTCAGGAGTCCGTTTGAGCGATGTGACCAATCAAATATAAGCTTCTGAGATGAGTGAGGACCATGTTTAGTTGAAACTATGATAAGATTAATGAAATATAAGATATATTAGTTATACCACTCCAAAAAAAGGCCAAATTCAAACGGCCAAAACTTTTGCTCCGGTTGTCCGTTTGAGCTCTACCACATATAAAATTGAAAATAGGGAAGAGATCTACCCAGAAGGATGACTTGAAGAAATTTCAAGTCATGTATGAGAACCTAAAATCTCGGTAACCCATCAGAAGGCCTCAAAACTCCATTTCCATGTACTAATCTCTGTCAAATTTTTCTTAAAATGGTCATAACTTCTTATATGTGTCTCTGTTCAGCCTCTGACACCTATTTTTATCATAGTTCGTTCCATGAATTCAGTTTGAATATTCACAAAGCAGAAATGGACACCCAAAGATGAAGTTATGCCTTTATCAATGACTCTTTTATTTGTTAGGTATTTCGAGACCCCATTTCTAGCATTTTTATCATGTCTGTTGTTTTTTCAAAGAACTATAACTTATTATTACTGTTATTATTATTATTATTATTATCATCATATCATCCACATGCACATGCACATGCACGTGCGTTATTATTTTATTTTTATTACCATGCACATGAACATGCAATGCACACACATTATTTTATTATCACATGCGTTATTATTGTTATTATTTGGCACACCATTTTTTCCCATTTTCAAATAGTCGTTTTATGGGTAACCGGTTCCCATTTTCAAACACATACTAATTTCAAATTGAAAATTCAAATCTAAGCATCATCATACCAAATCACTGAAATAATCTGTACTCCACACGCCGCGTGACGTACCTCCACCTCGAACCTTGCAACCATCCATCAGGCTTCCCTCTAGAGCAGAGAGCCGGAGAAACCAACCACCGGGGAACCCTGCCCCTAATTCATGCACCTGCCAAAGAATACTTCATTGTCACCTTCAATCCTTCTTCGATCTTCCCCGGCGAGAACCCCCCATTCGTCACCGCCACAGATTCAAAGACCCATCCAAAAAAATCATCACCCACCCCACAGGAAAAATAAACACCATCACAGAATTCCAACAGGACCAAACCAACCACCAGATGATACCATCTCAAAATCTATCTAGAACAGAAAACAAAAACAAAAACCTTCATCCTTTCTGGTATCACCAAGAAAGCAACCTAGCATAACCAAAAACCATAAAATCATCACATTCAACACCGCACACCAAATTATTAAAAACTCTTATCATCGGAAATGTCACGACTCGTCCTCGGGACCCGTGTCGTGACTACCCTTAGCCCACCTTCTATAGTTCAGGGGCTGGAGACTAGAACTGAAGGCGTAAATCCTTAAGCTGGGAAGGCATTTCCTTTACAATAAGTAAACACATACAATCAGAGTACACAACTGGAATCATTACACTAAGAAATACTGTATACAGAAGAAGTGCTGGAAAGTAAAAGGGGCCAGAAATACAAGCCCAACAGTAAATTACAGGTACAAATAAAAGAAAGTACAATTGAAATCAAGTAAAACATCTACCGGGTTGTCCTCTGGGGTTCCTACCAAAAGGGTAGGTACATATGGCCTCCTCAACACTCCACGATTGTCCATCCGCTCTGTGCACCATCACTCTGAGTGGTCTACCTCCAGGTACCATCCAGTACTACTACTCTCTGCCTCAATCAGCGTTGTCCGTCATCTGCAACCAACACAACGAGGTGTGGGCATAGCCTATGTAGGGGTGAGTATAATGATACTCAGTAGAGACCCCAAGACCCACAAGGTCTCACAATAGCCAACAAGGATAACCACAATGTAAAGAAGTCAGTGGATAACCACCACATAGGTATATTCTCATACATATACATATGTTATCTAGTAACCCATCTCATTTGTGAGGTAAACACAAAAGTGATTGAATCATATAAAACCAGGATTTAATTCTAGGGGTAGTATCATGTAACAACCCCAATAACTCTGTCGGAACCTCAGCTGATGGTTTACTCCTCCTCTATCGAGTACAGTGGGCCTTTCATGTCACACAGAGGCACTTCCCACCTTCCTGTACTGTTGTGGTACTCATCCTGTCGAGTACTGTGGGTCTCTTGTGTCACATAGAGGCACTCCCCACTGTGGGTCTGTCACGCTCACACAGAGGAACTCCCCCTCCTAGCCTGCTGAGGCACTCCTCCTATTGAGTAACTTGGGTCTGCTGCGTCAAACAGAGGCTCTCCCCACTATGGGCCTATCCTGTCACACAGAGGCACTTCCCACTATGCTAGTCGAAACACTTTGAGTCGAAAGGTCAGCAGTCGTTAGGTCTCAGCAAGCTACTAGGTCTTCGTACTCCGCACGCTCGTATCCGGGAGGATCCGCTCCATGAGAAACTAGTATATACTCCAACAGTCATAAAACCACAAATATAAGTATCTCAATGGTCTTCCTCATCGTAGGGGACTCAACGCAACAGACGGCACGTCAATCGGACGCCCGGTCTGTGAGTTATTGACATTTCTGTCCCGGGGGCCCGGTTGTATTTCAGGTACAAACCAACCTGGCCGTAATCCAACTGTGTCCAAACCTCAAGTGGGATATGCCAAAATAACCTTCACTCTCTAAGATTTACATCGCTACAGGTGGTTCTTCAGTCGGACACCCAAAGCACAAGATATGGGAAAAAAGGTGTAAACTGACCAAACGGGTCCGGGTCCGGTTCAACCCAGTCGGACTGACCCGGCCCGACCCAGTCCACGGGTCTGAACCGGTCAGAGGGGGGCGGCCTGACTTGAGTGGTCGGCCTCGCCTGAAGGGCGGCCCAACCCGATTGCGGCCTGACTTGGATGGGAGCCCCGGCCCGGCAGCCCAGCTCAGATGAGCGGATCGGCCTGAGGGCGGCCCGGCCCGGCATCCCGGCTGGCTGGCGGCCCGAAGACTCATGGTTTCGCCTAGCTGCTCCCTGAGGGGGGGGGGGAGCCACATTCCCCCATCTCCCGAACGACTCTGATGTTCAGGTGTGAGCCGAAACCAATGCCAGGTGGCGCCGGTCTAGCACACACGGGACCCGATGGGGTCCCACTCCTCCCGGCTGGCCAAGCGGCGAGCCGCTCCCCCTGCTCCACCATGGCCCACCCTAGCCACGCCTCCCCTGCTCTGCACGGCACGATGGTGCCGCGCCTCCTCCGTCATGACCTGGCTTGGCAGCGGCCTCCAGCTCCTCCGTGCGGCGCGACGACACCGCACAGTGCGAAGACACTGCGCCACCTCTATTACGGCCCAACATGGTTGCGACCTCCTGCTTCCTTCAGCGCAGCATAACGATGCCACGCGCCTCTGTTGCAGCCCAGCATGGCCGTGCCTCTCTTTCCATGCAGCACGATGGTGTCGCGCCCTCTTGGCGACCCAGTGGCCTTGTGCCGCCGGTTTTCTTCATGGCCGGTCTGACGCCGGTCGTGTTGCTCCTCCCCGTCGTCATTAAACACGAACAATCAAAGGGGGAGGGTCGGGCTATGTTCGTGTGGTCTGAGCCCTCCATGTCACCTTGATATCATTCTGCATATCTCAACCATAATTTGAATGATGAAGAATGGAAATAAATTCAACTCAAACCCCTACCTCATATTTTTCGTTCGTTGAAGATGTCAGAAAAAGGCGGACGTTGATTCGTCATTCGTCACGCACTCCCAATTCTCACACTTTTTTATCGGAAAGTGTTTGGAGGTGACGAATTCGAAGTTGGAATTCTTCACGGTCGAATCATTCTCTTTTGGCACGGTTGAAGATCGAAGACAATGTTCTTCGTTCTTCGGTGAAAGGGGGGTGTTCTTTGTTGGAAGATGTAGTTCTCCATGAACTCCTCCTCTCCTTAATTCTCAAAACAGAAGATTATGCCAACTCAAATAAAATAATAGCTTGTCTATTTTTTAAATTTTGGCATGAATTCAAAATAATTCAAAAGGATCCAATTAATTAAATGAAGAGATTTGGAAAGAATTAAACCATGGATGTTTAAAGGTTTCACCACTTAAATGGGGTGTTAAAGTGGTTAGATGCTCGGGTGGCCCCCACCTTAATTATCCTCCCAAGGGAGGTTATGATTGGGTGGGACCCACCACCACAACCTCCCATAAGAGGTTAGGGTGTGGTGACCCCCACCCCCAACATCCACATGGAGGTTTTAACCGCCACAATAAAAATATGTTTCACTCCTATTTTTATTTAACTTATTAAAAACCCAAAATCTAACTTCCATTCTCGTTAGAACGAAACTGCGGTGAAGGTATCACAATGAAATCACTGACACTGCGAGTTCAATGGTGCCTTCATATTTCAATTCTGATCACCGGTTCAAAAGTTATAAAATCCCGCTCATATGTTCACTAAATATACCCAAACAAAACTTCAGAAATTGATTCTGGGCACACCGGGCCTCTGAATCAGGCACTGTAAATTTTCACGGACTCGTAAAAATAACATGAATTTACGGAAAAAAAATCACAGAATTTCTGGGCCTTTACATTATCCCCACCTCAGGGCTTTACGTCCCCGTAAACTACAACTCACACTAAGGGAACATATGGGGGTACTAAGCATGCATCTGAGCCTCCCACTCTCATGTGCTCTCCTGGAGGTTATCGTGCTACCAATGTACATACACCAGAGGTATCGACCATCTACATAGGACCTGATCCTATCGATCTTCAATATCCACTAGAACCTCCGTGAAAGTCGCCCCATCGTTAATGTCTAGCTCCCCATGGATGATGATGTGGGAAGGGTCATGCACGTATCTTCTCAGCTGAGACACGTGGAAGACATCGTGCACCCGGTGCAACTGAGGTGGAAGAGCTAAGCGGTAAGCCACCTCTCCTACCCTGCTGATGACATGAAAAGGTCCGATGAATCGTGGATATAACTTACCACCTCAGCCAAATCTCTGTAGACCTCGTTGATGTGGGACCCATAGAAAAACATGGTTGCCGTCCTTGAACTCTAGAGGTCTCCTTCTCCTATCAGGATATGAATTCTGCCTGCTCTGTGCAGTCTTCATCTGCTCCTGGATGATCTGCACCTTCTTCGTGGTAGCCCGTACCATCTCTGGTCCCACTAGTGTTGACTCCCCTGGGTCTGTCCAACATAGTGGTGATCTGCAAGGTCAACCATACAATGCCTCAAAAGGGTCCATACCGATGGTGGAGTGATATCTGTTGTTGTAGGAAAACTCCCCCAAAGGTAATTGGTCCTCCCATCTGCGATCAAAGTCAAGGACACATGCACGGAGCATGCCCTCGAGGGTCTGAATGGTCTGCTCAGCCTGACCATTTTTCTGTGGATGGAAGGCAGTGCTCAGACGTAGTTGCATCCTGAAAGCCTCCTGAAACCCCTTCCATAGCTGGGAAGTAAAGAGTACATCACAGTCAGAGACAATAGAATAAGGTACTCTATGTAAACGCACTATCTCCTGCACATAGAGGCGTCCCAATCTCTCTACTAAGCCCTACTCTCTGATCGATAGGAAGTGGGCAGACTTGGTGACTCAGTCAATGATAACCCATATCGACTCGTGACTCCTAGATGTACGAGGAAAGACCATAACGAAGTCCATGGATATCCCATCCCACTTAGACTTAGGGACCTCTAAGGGATGAACCAAACCTGGTGGTACCTGGTGCTCTTCCTTCACTTACTGAAATGTGAGGCACCGTGAGACAAACTCAGCAACCACCTTCTGCAAAACATGCCACCAATGTTGTCGACGAAGGTCCTGGTACATCTTCACCACTCCTGGATATACTTCTAAAGGAGAAGTGTTGAACTCCTACAACACTTCCTCCTGAAGTGCAACTGGTACCATGGTACGTCCTCTAAAGAGGATGATGTGCTCCCCACCTTCAGAAAATCCATAAGGTGCCTACCCTATGGATATCTGAGCACATCATGTCTCATAGTTAGAATCTCCACACTGTGCCTCCCTGACTCGCTGAAGTAGAGGAGGAGTGACTATAAGAGGTTGAAGGAAAGTTACTTCATCTCGGTCCACATAAGAAATCTGTAAAGCAGCCAGCTGCTCTTTCGCCTCTCCTAGCAGTTGTATAACAGATCTCCTACTGATAACATCCACAACAATGTTACCCTTCCCAGGATTATAGACTATCTCAAGTCATAGTCAAGGAGAAACTCAAGCCATCGTTACTATCTCAGGTTCAGGTCCTTCTGATGGAAGATATACCTGAGACTCTTGTGATCAGAGTACACGGTAAAATGTTCGCCCATCAGATTGTGCTGCCACATCATCAAGGTGAAGACCACTTCTTCTAACTCCTGGTAATGGGTAGCTTAGTTCTACTAATGTTTTCTCAGCTGCTGAGAACTATAAGCGATCACAGCTTGCTCCTGCATTAAGACACACCCGAGTCCAGTCCCTAATGTGTCGCAGTATACTATGTACCCTACACCATCCTTTGGAAACCTCAAGATGGGGGCACTAGTAATCCTCTACCTCAGCTCTTGAAAGATCTGCTGGAATCTCCCCGACCACACGAAGGGTTACCCCTTCTTCGTCAAGTCTGATAGTGGCGCTGCAACTCTAGAGAAGTCTAGAATGAATCTACGGTAGTACCCAACCAAACCGAGGAAACATCATACCTCTATCACACTCCTGGGTGGCTCCCAAGAAAGTATTTCCTCTATCTTCACTGGATCTACTACAACTCCAGCCTCCGAGATGACGTGTCCCAAGAAGTGAAACTCTCGAATCCATAATTGGCACTTCGAGATCTTAACATAAAGCTGGTGCTCTAGGAGTGTGTCTAGTACTACCTGTAAATGGTAGGCATGCTCCTCCACTGTAGTCTAGTAGATCAAAATGTCGTCAATGAAGACCACAACAAAGAGATCGAGGTATTGTTGGAAGATCATGTTCATGAGACACATGAACACTACTGGAGCGTTGGTTATGCTGAAGGGCCTAACCAAGAACTCGTAGTGGTCGTACCGACACCTGAAGGCCATCTTCTGCACATCCTCGTCTTGAACTCTGAGCTAGTGATAGCCCAATCTGAGTTCTATCTTCGAGAACCATTGTGCTCCTTTGAGCTGATCAAAAAGGTCGTCAATCCTTGAAAGTGGGTACTTATTCTTCACGATCACCAGGTTCAGGATACGATAGTGAATAGAAAGCCACAAGCTCCCATCCACCTTCTAGGAAAATAGAATCAGGGCAGCCTAGGGAGAAACACTGGGCCAGATGAACCCCTTTCCCTGCAAGCCCTCTAGATGTACCCGCATCTTGCGAAGCCCAGCTGGTGCCATCTGATATGCTAGTGTAGATATCAGTGTCGTACCAAGGTATAGGTCAATGTATAATTCCACCTCTCTATGAGGAGGTAGTCTTGGAACATCTTCAGGGAAAACATCCGCATATTGGTCCATCACAACAGGATAAGTCGGACTCTCCGCATCAACTGCTCCGAGGGTAAGGCAAACCAACTGGTGAGTGATCGGTTGTACCCTCCTCTGAGTATGTCTGTCTTGTGCTGCAAAGGTTCCCTTCTTGCTGGGGAAGGTAAAACTAGTCTCATCCGTGCGGACACACTGCACATTGCTCCTAATACAGTCAATCTGATCAAGAACCATAGATAAACTTTCCATACCCAAGATGACATCTTAAGGCCTCGATACCGCTACAAGGAGATCCCAGCCAAAGCTCTCACCTCCTTCAGTAAGCTCACACTGCCGGAATCAGTGCGTAATCATCATGTCTTCTCTCATAGGAGGCTCTAGCCATAAGGATCGAGCCAACGGCTCCGTTGGAATCACTGATCTCCAAACGAGGGAAGTGGCTATGAAATAATGACTAGCACCTATGTCTATAAGAATTGAAGCTAAGGTGGAGTAGACACAGATCGTACCTCGAATCATCTCTGGAGCACCATGGTCGTAAACCTCAATTGCCTGAAGCTGAGCTCTCCCATATCCACCTGCTCCCTGTGGTCGGGGTGGACCTCCTGGTGGTGGTGGTGGCAACACCTTGAAACGTCTTCCAACGCTAGCTGCTCTACCAGATCCTCTGCCACGTCTGCCTGTGCCATTTGGACTGCCTCGATCGAACCTCTGCCTCTGCTTGGGATGTCCCTCAACAATCTGTTGATCATCTGAATGGCGGGTCGGATAGTCACGAGTCATGTGACCCCTACCACCGCATGATTAACATTGCATTCTCCTGGTTGGTAAGTCACTGCCTCGGGTTCCCCGCAAAACTGATCCTAAGTCCTACGGTCGTCCACCCATAGGTCTGGTCTTCTTGGAACTCTACGTAATCTGTCTACTGCCAGCCGCAGAAGACTTTGTTGCATGTAGACTAGTAGTGGGTCTCGCTACTGGTGTCTGCTCATCTAGAAAACTATCTACTAGGAGGTATCTCTATAACACCCCCTCCTGTGTTGGGATGCTGAGGGAGATCATAGAGGCTCTGATCTCTCACCTGAGCCCCTGCTCGAAGGTCTGGGCCCTGGAGAATGGGTCCCACACCATATCTGTGGAGTAGTGCGAGAGTTCAGTGAACCTCGCTGAGTACTGTGCTACTGTCATGCTTCCCTACTGTAGATGAAGTAGCTCCTGTATCTTCACTGGTCAATGTGTGGCAGGAATAAACTCCACCTGGAACATGCTCTCGAAGTCTACCCAGAGTAGTGTTGCCTCATCGTGGACCTAGAGCATCAGGCTCCACCATCCACCTACTTCTACCTAAAGAAGACTGGAATCAAGGATCACAATCAAGTCTATTGGTGTCCTTATAAGCCTGAAGACTCTCACCACAACCTCAATCCAATCCCCAGCCTCTTGTGGGTCCGTCTCTCCTCGGAACCTAGGTGGCCTATGGCACTGGAACTCATGCAATGTTCCCAAGCGGCGTGCATCATCTGCTGCTGGGGCTGGTGGAATCAGTGGCCCAACGGAAAGTGGCACCGTTGGTGCCTCCGCTAGTGCCTCAACTAGAAAAGTGACCTGTTCCGAAGCCTTGTCACTCGGTGGGCTGTCAGAGCGTATGACTCTCAAGGCTCTGCGGGGAGGCATCCTGAAGGAAACAGATGTGACACGGTCAAATATTATACCTGGTGAGATAACCTGGTTGAGATGACTTAAGAAATTTTTTGAAAACACACACACAATCAGTGTTTTCGTGCACTAAGTCAGAATTTAGATGTTAGGGCCCTGGTGCATGGATACATTGGCCATCACACCAACAATGGGCACCCTGAATTGAAAACCACACTTATTACTCTTAAATATATTGCTTCATAGAAAAGAATGATCAGTGTCCTATGTTCTGCGGTAGAACCTCTCTATGATACCAATTTGTTATGACACGTCCACGGGACCCATGCCGGGACTACCCCAAACCCTCCTTCCATAGGCCAAGGGCTGGCGACTAGCACCATAGGAATAAATCATGATGTTAGGAAGGAATCGCCTTTATAATAAGTAAAAACATAAAATAAGAGTACACAACTGCAAGAAAAACACTAAGCAATACTTTATACAAAAGAAGTACTGGAAAGTAAAAGGGGCCAGAAATACAAGTCCAACAGTAAAGTACAGGTACAAATGAAAGCAAGTAAAATAACTACTAGGTCATCCTCCGGGGTTCCTACCTAAATGGTAGGTACAGATGGACTCCAAAGCACTCCACAACCGTCTATCTGCTCCGTGCACCATCACTCTGAGTGGTCTACCTCCGGGTACCATCCAGTCCTGCTACTCTCTACCTTAGTCAGCAATGTCTATCATATGAAACCAACACAATGAGGTTCGGGCATAGCCCGTGTATGGGTGAGTATAACGATACTCGGTATGGACCCCGAGACCCTCAAGGTCTCACAATATCCAACAAGGATAGCAGCAAAGTAAAGAATTCAATGGATAACGACCACTTAGATATATGCCCATACATATACCTAAGTTATCTAGTAACCCATCTCATTCATGAGGTAAACTCAAAAGTCATTGACTGAGCTCAAACCAGGATTTTATTCTAGGGGGTAGTATTAAGTAACAACCCCAGTCACTCTGTCAGAACCTCAACTAATGGTGTACTCCTACTCTATCAAGTATAGTGGGCCTAACGCATCACACGGAGGCGCTTCGCACCTTCCTAGACTACTGTGGTACTCCTCCTATCAAGTACTGTGGGTCTGGTGCGTCACACAGAGATGCTCCCCACTATGTGTCTGCCGCGCTCACACAGAGGCACTCCCCCTCGTAGCCTGTTGAGGTACTCCTCCAGTCGAGTACTGTGGGTTGGCCGCTTCACATAGAGGCTCTCCCCACTGTGGGCATGCCACGTCACATAGAGGCGCTTCCCACTGGTCTAGTCAAAACACTCTGAGTCAAATGGTCAGCTGTCGTCAGGTCTCAGCCAGCTACTAGGTCTCCATACTCCGCACGCTTGTCTCTGGGAGGATCTACTCCATGATCCACTAGTCGATACTTCAACTGTCATGAAAACCCATGTAGAAGTATCTCAATGTTCCGACTCATCATAGGGGACTCAACACAATAGACGATGCTTCAATCGGACGCTCGGTCTGTGAGTTATTGGCATTTCCATCTTAGGGGCCCGGTTGGTTTTTAGGTTCAAAACAACTAGGACGTACTCCAACTTTTCCCATACCTCAAGTGGGATATTCCAAAAGAAACATCATGCTCTAAGCATTCATTTCCCATATGCGGTTCGTCGATCAGACACCTGAAGCCCAAGATATGGGCAAAAAGGTGTAAACTGACCAAATGGGTCCAGGTCTGGTCTGACCCCGTCGAACTATCTCGGCCCAACCCGGTCTGGACACGGACTGACCCGGTCCGGACTGGAGTCTGAACCGATCTGAGGGGGCGACCCGACCCAAGTGGTCGCCTCAGCCTGAGTAGGCGGCCAGGCCTGAAGGGAAGCCCAGACCGATGGCGGCCCGGCCCGGATGGGCGGCTAGGCTCGGATGGGCGGAACGGCCTGAGGGAAGCCCAGCCCAGCAGCTCGCGGGTCTGCCTAGCCGCGCCCCCAGGGGGGGAGCCACACCCACCCCGGCTCCCGAACGGCTTGGTCATTCGGGTGTGAGCCGAAACAGGTGCCTGGTGGTGCCAGTCCAACCCACGCGGGACCCGACGGGGTCTCGCTCCTCCCGGCTGGCCGAGCGGCCAGCCGCTCCTCCAGCTCCACCGTGGCCCGCCCTTGATGCATCTCCCCTGCACCACACATTGCAATGGCACCACACCTCCTCCGCCATGGCCCGACCTGGCCGCAACCTCTAGCTCCTCTGTGCGGCGCACCGGCACCGCACCCCCTCCGTTGCGGCCCCCTGCTGCCCTTCGTACGGCGCAACGGCGCCGTGCGCCTCCGCTGTGGACTGGAATGGCTGCGGATCTCCTTCCATTTGGTACGATGGTGTCGCGCCCTCTTGGCGACCCGGTGTCCTTGTGCCACCAGTTTTCTTCGCGGTCGGTCCGAAGCCGGTCGCTTTGCTCCACCCCGTCATCATCGAACGAGAACAATCAAAGGGGGAGGTTGGGGCCATGTTCATGCAGTCCGAGCCCTCCACATCACGTTGATATCAATCAGCATATCTCAACCATAATTTTAATGATGAAGAACAAAAATAAATTCAACTCAAACCCCTACCTCGTATTTGTCATTCTTTGACGATGTCGGAAAAAGGGCGGACGTCGATTTGTCGTTCTCTGCATTCGTCTCGCACTCCCAATTCTCACGCTCGTGCGTCGGAAAGTGTTCAGAGGTGATGAAGTCTAAGATGGCGTCTTCATGGTCGACTCCTTCTCTTTTGGCACAGTTGAAATCGAAGATGGTGTTCTTCATTCTTCGGTGGAAGGGGGTGTTCTTCGTTTGAAGATGTAGTTATCCAAGAACTCCTCCTCTTCTTAATTATCCCAACAAAAGATTATGCCAACTCAAATAAAATAATAGCTTGTCAATTATTTAATTGTTGGCATGAATTCAAAATAATTCAAAAGGTTTCAATTAATTAAATGAAGGGAGTTGGCAAGAATTAAACCATGGAAGTTTAAAGGTTTCAACACTTAAATGGGGTGTTAAAGGGGTTAGATGCTCGGGTGTCCCCCACATTAATTATCCTCCCAATGGAGGTTATGCTTGGGTGGTCCCCACAACCATAACCTCCCATGATAGGTTATGCTATGGTGGCCCCCATCCCCAATGTCCACTTAGAGGTTTTAACCACCGCAATAAAAATAAGTTTCACTCTTATTTTTATTTAACTTATGAAAAACCCAAAATCTAACTTCCACTATCGTTAGAACACAACTGCGGTGAAGGTCTCACTTAGAAATCACTGACGCTACAAGTTCAATGGTGCCCGCAAATTTTAATTCTGAGCATCGGTTCATAAGTTATAAAATCTCACCCGTACGTTCACTGAACGTACCCAAACAAAACATCAAAAATTGATTTTGGGCACACCTGGCCTCAGAATCAAGCACCGTAAATTTTCACGGACTCATAAAAATCCCCTGAATTTAAGAAAAAAATTTCCCTAGAATTTCTGGGTCTTTACAGGAAACAGCGATGTCACCCGAAGAAGGACCCAGTCCGTCGCCAAACCACCAAATCAAAACCACTAACCTAAGCGAAATCACCACCTCAACAATCAAAAACCTTCAGGAGTCAAGAAACAGGCCCCACCGCCGCCTTCAGAACCACACCCGAAGACCAGATCTACCAAAAGCACTCTTAGACATTTAGAAAAGCAAGGACACCCCCAAATCACTGCATCAGAAACCCGCACCCTGGTCCGCATCATCCCACCTTGAGAAACCCTAGCCAAAACTTCAGGATAGAGTGGGATGGAGGCCAAGCGGCGATGCTATAAACCGAGGATGAAAATTAGTCTATGTGAATGCACGTACATGCACATTTCAATGCACGTGCATTATTCTATTATCACATGCATTATTATTATTATTATTATTATTATCATCATCATCATCACATGAAAATGCAATGCACGAGCATTATTATTTATTACTATGCACGTGCACACGTAATGCACATGCAATATTCTCTTATCACATGCATTGGTACTACTACCATTATCAACCCCACTACTAAAATAATTACTAATACTATTATTATTACTATCATCACATGCAAATGTAGATGCACGTGTGTTATTATTTTTTATTTATTACCATGCACTTGCATATGCAATGCACTTGTATTATTCTTTTATTATTATTATTATCACAATTATTATTATTATTATTATTATTATTATTATTGTTATCATTATCATTATCATTTTTATTATCAATATCACATGCAAATCCACTTTCATAAGCATTGTTATTTATTATTTATTACCATGCACGCGCATGCGTTATTATTATTATTATTACAATTATTATTATTAATATTATCATCAAATGTAAATGAACACTCACATGGTTGTGCATTCTTATTTATTATTATTTATTTATTATTTACTACTATGCACGTGAACATGAAATGCACTTGCGTTATTCTATTATTATTGTTGTTGTTGTTGTTGTTGTTTTTTGTATCATCAAATTCAAATGCACATGCATGTGTGTTGTTATTTATTATTTATTACCGTGCTCGTGCTCGTGCATGTGTCATTATCATTATCATTACATGTAAATGCACATGCACGTGCATTATTATATATTATTTATTAGCATGCACTTGCATTATTCTATTATCACATGTGTTATTATTATTTGTTCTCATTCACGTGCACACGCAATGCACATGCATTATTCTATTATCACATGTGTTATTATTTATTATTTATTATCATTCACAAGAAAATGCACATTCATGTGGACTTGGTTATTGTTTATTGTTTATTACCATGCACATGCACATGCACATGCACATGAACATGCACATGCACATGCACATGTACATGCACTTGGATGTGCGTTATTATTTATTATTTATTATCATTCACATGCACAAGCACATACACTTGTAATTCACATGCGTTATTATTTATAAATTATTATTTATTATCATTCACATGAAAATGCGCAGACATATGCACTTGCATGTGCATTATGATTTATAATTTAATCCATGCACGAGAATATGCACTTTCACGTGCATTATAACTATTATTATTATTAGAGGCATTTTTTGGGTTTACTAACATTTTTTAGAATTTTTAGGTGTTATTAACATTTATTATGGTTTGTTGGGGTTTTAGGGTTTTTAATGGTATATTAGAGTTTTTAGGGTTTCTTGGGGGTTATTAGGATTTTATTAGGGTTTATTATGGTGTGTTACGGTTTATTAGGTATTTTTAGGGTTTTCTTAGGAATGAGTTGGGTTTATTTGGGTATATTATGGTATATTTGGGTATGTTAAGGATTTATTAGGGTTTATTATCATTCATTATGGTTTATTAATTTTTAAGAAGGTATATTATGATTTTTTAGGGTTTAGTAGTGTTTATTAGCGTTTATTAGTGATTTTAAGCCTTTTTAGGTTTTATTAGCATTTATTAGGGATTTTAGCGCTTTTTAATGGTATATTTGCGTTTTTAGATTTTAGTGGGGTTTATTATGGTTTATTATAGTGTTTTAAAATTTATTAGGTTTGAGTAGGTATTTTTAGGGTTTTATTAGGGTTGAGTAGGTATATTTAGGGTTTTATTAGGGTTTATTAGGGTTGAATAGTGTTTATTTGGGTTTGTTAGGGATTTTTTGGGTTTACTAGGGTTTATTAGAGTTTTTATTAGGCTATATGAGTGTTTTTTAGTTTTTGTTAATATATATGGGGGGTTGTTAGGATGTTTTAGGTTGTATTAGCCTGTTTTTAGTGTTTCTGAGAATTTTTTATGGTTTATTAGGTTTTATTAGAATTATATATGGTTTATTAGGGTTTCTAGGGCTTTTTAATGGTTTATTTGTGTTTTTTTGTTTATTGGGGTTTAGTTGTGTTTTATTAGGTTTTATTATGGCGTGTCAAGGTTTGTTAGGGTTGAGAATGTAATTTTAGGGTTTTATTATGGTTTTATTAGGGTTTATTAGTTTTTATTAGGGTTTATTAGGGATTTTTAGGGTTTATTAGGGGTTTATTAGTTTTTTTTGTTTTATTAGGTTATATTAGTGTTTGTTAAGTCTTTTTAGATAATATAGTATTTTTTATAGTTTGTGATCATTTTGTTTTTGTTTGTGAGCGTTTTTAGGGTTTCTTACGTTATATTAGAGTTTATTATGGTTTATTACAGTTTCTAGATATTTTTAATGTATATTATCATTTTTTGTCTTTATTAGGTTATATTAGTGTTTTTATGTCATTTTAGGTAATATAGCATGTTTTTATTGTTTGTGATCATTTTTTTATTGTTTGTGAGCGTTTTTAGGTTTTATTATGTTTTATTAGTGTTTATGAGGGTTTCTAGGGAGTTTTTAAGGTATACTAGCATTTTCTTCGTTATTAGGGTTTTGTAGGTTTTTATTAGGGGTCATTATGGTGTTTTAAGGTTTGTTAGGGTTGAGTAGGGTTTATTTGGATTTATTTATGGTTTATTAGGGATTTTTAGTGTTTTATTGGGGTTTATTACAGTTTATTAGTGTTTATTAGTGTCTATTAGGGTTGGATAGGGTTGTTTAGGTTTTCTTAACTTGCTTTTAGGGTTTATTAGGTTTTATTATCATTTATTAGGGTTTATTATGTATTTTTGGCTTTTTATTAGGGTTGAGTAGAGTCTCATAGGGTTTTTAGGGATTAGAAGGCGTTTTTAGAGAATATTAGAGTTTATTAGGGGTTTATTATGGTTTAATTTTTTATATTATGGTATATTAGGGTTTAATATTTTTGAGGGTTTTGGAGCGTCATTAGGTGTTTTGTAGCATTTTTTAGTGTTTGTGTAACGTTTTTTGAGATTATGTAGCATTTTTAGTGTTTATGTAGCACTTTTAGGGTTTAGTTAGCAGTTTTATGTTTTATGAAGTATTTTTTAGGGTTTATGTAACGTTTTTATGATTTATGTTCCCTGTTTAGGGTTTGGGTTTTATGTAGCATTTTTTAGGGGTTATGTTGCATTTTCTGGTTTATGTAGCATTTTTAAGGGTGATATAGAGTTTATGTTGCATTTTTTAGTGTTTTATGTAACAATTTTAGGGTTCCTGCAGTGTTTTTAGGGTTTATGTTGTTTTTTTAGGTTTTATGTAGCGTTTTTTAATGTTTATGATGCGTTGTTCATGGTTTATGTTACGGTTCTAGGGTTTATGTAGTGCTTTTTGTGTTTATGTGGCATTTTTTGGGTTTATGTTGCTTCTTTTGGGTTTATGTTGCATTTTTATGTTTTATGTTGCATTTTTGGGGTTTATGTAACATTTTTTGGGTTCATGAGTCTATTTGTTTCCTTTTGAGGGTTTTAATGGTTATTTATGGTCTGCAGTGGTTTTTATAGTTTTAAGGGTAGTTAACGAGTGTTTATGGTTTTTGTTGTATTTGATAGGTTTTCAATGGTTTTTTTGGGGTTTTAAGGGTTTATTTTTTTTTTCGGGATTGATAGGGGTTGTTAGGGTTTTTAGTGTGTTTTAGGGTTTGTTTTGGTATTGTAGCAGTTTTTAGGGTTTATGTAATGTGTTTTAGCATTTTTTTGGTTCTTTAGGGTTTTTTAGTGTTATTTAGAGTTTATTATGGTTATTTAGCGTTAATTAGGGTTCTTTAGGGTTTATTAGTGTTCTTTAGGATTTGTTATGATTTATTAGCATTTTTTATTGTATATTAGTGTTTTATTGGGATTTTGTAGGCATTAATAGCTTTTTCTAGGGTTTATCGACTTTTTTTAGGGTTATTTAGGATTTATTAGGGTTTATTTTATTTATTAGGGTTTTTTAACGTGTATTTTGGTTTATTACGATTTATTAGGGTTTATTATGATTTGTTAGGGTTTATTGCGGTTTATTAGGGGTTTGTTATCATTTGTTTCAGTTTGTTACGATTTATTTTCCGTTTTTAGAATTTTTTATGATTTATATGGGGTTGTTAGGGTTTGTTACGATTTATTATGGGGTTATTAGGGTTTGTTAGGGTTTATTAGTGGGTTGTTGGGTTTTGTAGGCTATTATTTGGCGAGTTTTGTAGTGTTTTGTCAGGTTTGTTAGGGTTTTTAGTGATTATTAGGATTTATTATGGTTCAATAGTGTTTTTTATTATATATTATAGGTTTTAGGGATTTTGTAGCGTTTATTAAGTCTAATAGGGTTTTTTAGGGTTTATTACAGGTTATTATGATTTATTAGTGTTTGTTAGGGTTTTAGGGTTTAACAGTGGGTTTCAGGTGTTATTTGGGTTTATTAGTGGTTCTTATGGTTTATTAGTGGTTGTTAAGGTTTGTTAGGTTTCGTTAGGGTTTGTTAAGATGTGTGTTATTCTTTTATCACACACGTTATTATTATTATTATTATTATTATTATTATTATCGTTGTCGTTATTATCATTATCATTATTGTTATTACTATTATTATTATTAATATTATCGTCACATGCAAATGAAGATGCACATGCGTTATTATTTATTATATATTATTTATTTCCACGCACATTAATATGTTGTTGTTGTTATTATTATTATTATTACTATTATTATTATTATTATCATCACATGCAAATGCACATGCACGTCCGTTATTATTTATTACCCTTCATTCACACACGCAATGCACCTACATTATTCTATTATCACATGCATTTTTATTGTTATTGTTATTATTAGTATTATTGTTATTATTGTTATTATCATCAAATGCAAATCCAAATGCAGGTGTGTTATTATTTATTACCATACACATGCACATTCAATACAAGTGTGTTATTCTATTATCACATGCGCTATTATTATTAATATTACTATTATTGTTATTATTATCATCACGTGCGCTATGAGTTATTATTTATTATCATGCACTGCACATGCAATGAACATGAGTTATTCTATTATCGCATGCGTTGTTGTTATTATTATAATTATATTTACTATTATTATTACTATTATTATTATTTTCATCTCATACACATGCGCATGCACATGCACACACATTATTATTTATGTTTTATTACCATGGACGTGCATATGAAATGCGGACACGTTATTTTATTATCACATACCTTGTTATTTTTATTGTTATTATTATTATTGTGGTTGTTGTTGTTGTTATTGTTATTATCATCACATGCAAATGCACATTCAAATACATAAATATCCACATTCAATGCACGTACGTTATTCTATTATCACATTCGTTGTTATTATTAACATTATTATTATTATTATTATTATTATCATCATCATCATCATCACATGAAAATGCAATGCACACGAGTTATTATTTATTACCATGCACGTGCACGCGTAATGCACCTGAAATATTCTATTATCACATGCATTGGTACTACTATTATTATCACTACTACTACTGTTGTTGTTATTATTATTATCATCACATGCAAATGTAGATGCACGTGCGTTATTATTTATTATTTATTACCATGAACGTGCATATGCAATGCACTTGTATTATTCTTTTATTATTATTGTTATTATTATTATCACAGATTTTATTATTATTATTATCATTATCATTATAATTATTATTATCATTATCACATGCAAATCCACATGCATGTGTGTTGTTATTTATTATTTATTACCATGCACGTGCATGCGTTATTATTATTAGTATTATTATTATTATTAAAATTAGTATTATTAATATTATTATCAAATGTAAATGCACATGCACATGCATGTGTGTTCTTATTTCCTACTATTTATTTATTATTTACTATTATGCACATGCACATGCAATGCACTTGCGTTATTATATTATTATGGTTGTTGTTTTTGTTGTTGTTGTTTGTATCATCAAATACAAATGCACATGCACGTGCGTTGTTATTTATTATTTATTACCGTGCACGTGCATGTGTCATTATAATTATCATTACATGTAAATGCACATACACGTGTTTTATTAAATATTATTTGTTACCATGAACATGAAAATGCAATGAACTTGCGTTATTCTACTATCACATGTGTTATTATTATTTATTCTCATTCACCTACACACGCAATGCACTTGCGTTATTCTATTATCACATGTGTTATTATTTATTATTTATTATCATTCACATGAAAATGCACATTCATGTTGACTTTGTTATTATTTATTGTTTATTATCATGCACATGCACATTCACTTCGATGTGTGTTATTATTTATTATTTATTATCATTCACATGCACATGCACATACACATCCAATTCACGTGCATTATTATTTGTAATTTATTATTTATTATTATTCAAATGCAAATGCGCATGCATATGCACATTCACTTTCATTATGATTTATTATTTAAACCATGAACATGCACATGCACATGCACATTCTTTATTACTACTATTATTATTATAGGTATTTTTAGGGTTTACTATCTTTTTTAGGATTTTTAGGTGTTATTAACATTTATTATTATTTATTAGGGTTTTAGGGTTTTTAATTGTATATTAGAGTTTTTAGGGTTTGGTGGGGGTTATTAGGATTTTATTAGCTTTTATTATAGTGTGTCAAGGTTTATTAGGGTTTATTAGGTATTTTTAGGGTTTTATAAGTATTGAGTTGAGTTTATTTGGGTATATTATGGTATATTATGGTATATTTGGGTTTGTTTAGGATTTATTAGGGTTTATTATGTTTCATTATGGTTTATTAATTTTTAGGAGGGTATATTAGGGTTTTATAGCATTTAGTAGTGTTTATTCGGGTTTATTAGTGCTTTTAAGCTTTGTTAGGTTTTACTAGCATTTATCAGGGGTTTTAGGGCTTTTTATTGATATATTTTCATTTTTTAGGGTTTAGTGGGGTTTATTATGGTTTATTATGGTGTGTTAAGGTTTATTAGGGTGGAGTAGGTATTTTTAGGGTTTTATTAGTGCTGAGTCAGTATCATTAAGGTTTTATTTGGGCTTATTAGGGTTGTGTGCGGTTTATTAGGGTTTGTTACGGATTTTATGGTTTAATAGGGTTTGTTAGTGTTTTTATTAGGATATATCAGTGTTTTTTAGTTTTTGTTAATATATTTGTGGGGTTGTTATGACTTTTTAGGTTTTATTAACGTGTTTTGAGTGTTTGTGAGCATTTTTTATAGTTTATTAGGTTTTATTAGAATTTATTATGATTTATTTAGGTTTCTTGGGCTTTTTAATGGTTTGTTTGAGTTTTTTTGTTTATTGGGGTTTAGTTGAGTTTTATTAGGTTTTGTTATGGCGTGTCACGGTTTATTAGGATTTAGAAGGTATTTTTAGGGTTTCATTAGGGTTTTGTTATGGTTTATTCGTTTTTATTAGGATTTATTTAGGATTTTTAGGGTTTATTAGGGTTTGTTAGTGGTTTATTATTATTTTTTGTTTTATTAGGTTATATTACTGTTTGTTAGATCTTTTTAGAAAATATAGCATGTTTTTATTTTTTGTGAGAGTTTTTTATTTGTTAGTGATAATTTTAGGGTTTCTTTGGTTATATTAGAGTTTATTATGGTTTATTACAGTTTCTAGGGATTTTTAAGGTATATTACATTTTTTTCTTTATTATGTTATATTAGTGTTTTTTGGTCTTTTTAGATAATATAGCATGTTTTTATTGTTTTTGATTGTTTTTTATTGTTTTTGAGTTATTTTAGGGTTTATTAGGTTATATTAGAGTTTATCTGGGTTTCAATGGATTTTTAAGGTATACTAGCATTTTTCCTTTATTAGGTTTTGTAGGGTTTTATTAGGGGTTATTATGGTGTGTTAAGGTTTGTTAGGATTGAGTAGGGTTTATTTGGATTTATATATAGTTTATTAGCACTTTTTAGGGTTTTTTGTGGTTTATTAGGGTTTATTAGTGTTTATTAGTGTCTATTAGGGTTGGTTAGGGTTGTTTAGGTTTTCTTAACGTGTTTTTAGGGTTTTTTAGATTTTATTACCATTTATTAGGTTTTATTAGGTATTTTGGGGGTTTTATTAGGGTTGAGTAGAGTTTAGGTAGAGTTTTTAGTGTTTAGTAAGCAGTTTTAGAATTTATGTATCAATTTTAGGTTTTATGTAATGTTTTAAGGGTTTATGTAGCGCGTTTAGGGTTTAGGTTTTATGTAGCATTTTTAGGGTTTATGTTGCGTTTTCTGGGTTTATGTAGTGTTTTTAGTGGTGATGTAGCATTTATGTTGCATTTGTTAGGGTTTATGTAACGTTTTTAGAGTTCATGGAGTGTTTTTAGGTTTTATATTGTGTTTTTAGGTTTTATGTATCATTTTTTAATGTTTATGTTGTGTTTTTTTGGGTTTATGTTGTGTTTTTTTACGGTTTATGTTACAGTTCTAGGGTTTATGCAGTGATTTTAGGGTTTATGTAGCGTTTTTAGGTTTATGTTGCGGTTTTTGTTTTATGATGTGTTTTTAGGATTTTTGTTGCGTTTCTGAGGATTTAGGTAACGTTTTTAGTGTTTATGTATCTATTTGAAGCTGTTTTAAGGGTTTTAAGGGGTTTTATGGGTAGTAGTGTTTTTAGGGTTTTTATGGGTTGTTAACAGGTTTTTATGGTTTTTAATGGTATTTGATGTCTTTTTAATGGTTTTTTGGGTGTTTTTATGGGCTTATTTGTTTGTTTGGGATTGATAGGGGTTGTTAGGTTCTTTTATTGTTTTTAGGGTTGTTTGGGTATTGTAGTGGTTTTTAGTGTTTATATAACATTTTTGGCATTTTTTGGGTTCTATACTGTTTTTAAGTGTTCTTTAGAGTTTAATATGGTTATTTTGGGTTTATTTGGGTTCTTTTGGGTTTATTAGTGTTCTTTCGGATTTGATATAATTTATTAGGGTTTTTATTGTTTATTAGGGTTTTATTGGGCTTTTGTAGGCATTAATAGCTTTTTCTAGATTTTATCAACTTTTTTAGGGTTATTTAAGATTTATTAGGATTTATTAGGGTTTATTAGGGTTTATTAGGGTTTATTAGGGTTTATTTTATATATTAGGGTTTATTAACGTGTATTTGGGTTTATTATGATTTATTAGGGTTTATTATGCTTTGTTAGGGTTTATCGCGGGTTTTTATGGGTTTTTTGTGGTTTGTTTCATTTTGTTACGATTTATTTGGCGTTGTTAGGATTTGTTATGATTTATTTGGGGTTGTTAGGGTTTGTTACGCTTTATTTTGGGGTTATCAGGGTTTTTTAGGGTTTATTAGTGGGTTGTAGGTTTTTGTAGGCTATTATTTGGAGGTTTTGGTAGTGTTTTGTCGAGTTTGATAGGGGTTTTAGTGATTATTAAGGTTTACTATGGTTTAATAGTGTTTTCATTGTATATTAGGGGTTTTATGGCTTTTTTAGTGTTTATTAGTGTATAATAGAGTTTGTTAGGGTTTATTACAGGTTATTGTGATTTATTAGTGTTTATTATGGTTTTTATTGTTTAATAGTGTTTTTTAGGGGTTATTAGGGTTTATTAGTGGTTCTTAGGGGTTATTAGTGGTTATTAGGGTTTTTAATGTTTTTTTAGGGTTTTTAGTGTTTGTTACTGTTTGTTTGAGGTGTTTGGGGTTTTATGCATTTTTTTGGGTTTTATGGGTGTGTTTGGATTTTTTATGCTTTGTTAGGTTTATTTTAGCGTTTTTTGGGGTTTTATTACATTTTGTGGGTTTTGAATCATTTTTTTCTTTTTTTGTAGTAATTGTTAGCGTTTATGTAGCGTTGTTAGTGTCTTTAGTGGTTCTTTAGGTGTTTATTAGGGGTTTATTATGGTTTAATTTTTTATATTATGGTATATTAGGGTTTACTATTTTTGAAGGTTTTGAAGCATCTTTAGGGTTTTGGTAGCATTTTTTAGGGTTTGTTTAGAATTGTTAGAGTTTATGTAGAATTTTTAATGTTTATGTAGCAATTTTAGGGTTTATTTAGCGGTTTTAGGTTTTATGTATCATTTTTACTATTTATGTATCGTTTTTACGGTTTATGTAGTGTGTTTAGGGTTTAGGTTTTATGTAGCATTTTTTAAGGTTTATGTTTCGTTTTATGGGTTTATGTAGTGTTTTTAGGGGTGATATAGCATTTATGTTGCATTTTTTACGGTTTATGTAACGTTTTTAGGGTTCATGTGGTGTTTTTAGGGTTTATATTGTGTTTTTGGGTTTTATGTACAGTTTTTTAATGTTTATGTTGTGTTTTTTAGGGTTTTTGTTGTGTTTTTTAGGGTTTATGTTACAGTTCTGGGTTTATGTAGTGATTTTAGGGTTTATGTAGCGTTTTTTGGGTTTATGTTGTGTTTTTGGTTTATGTTGCGTTTATAGGGGGTTTTTTGCATTTTTTAGGATTTACGTAATGTTTTTAGGGTTTATGTATCTATTTGAAGCCTTTTTAGGGTTTTAATGGTTGTTTATGGTTTATAGTGTTTTTAGGGATTTTAAGGGTTGTTAACGGGTGTTTATGGTTTTTATGGTATCTGATGGCGTTTTAATGATTTTTCAGGGGTTTATGGGTTTATTTGTTTTTTTGGGATTGATAGGGGTTATTAGGGTTTTTAGTGTGTTTTAGGGTTTGTTTGGGGAGTGTAGCGGTCTTTAGGGTTTACATAATGTGTTTTAGTGTTTTGGGGTTCTTTAGGGTTTTTATGTTATTTAGAGTTTAATATGGGTTTTTAGGGTTTATTAGGATTCTTTATTGTTTATTAGTGTCCTTTAGGATTTGTTACAGTTTATTAGCGTTTTTATTGTATATTAGGGTTTTATTGGGCATTTGTAGGCATTAATAGCTTTTATAGGGTTTATCAACCTTTTTTAGGGTTATTTAGGATTTATTAGGGTTTATTTTATTTATTAGGGTTTGGTAACGTGTATTTGGGTTTATTATGATTTATTAGGGTTTATTATGATTTGTTAGCATTTGTTGGGGTTTATTAGGAGTTTGTTATGGTTTGCTTCAGTTTTTTACGATTTATTTGGCATTGTTATGATTTTTTACAATTTATTTGGGGTTGTTAGGGTTTGTTACGATTTATTTTCGGGGTTTTAGGGTTTGTTAGGGATTATTAGTGGGTTTTAGGGTTTTGTAGGCTATTCTTTGGAGGTTTTTGTAGCATTTTGTTGGGTTTGTTAGGGTTTTTAGTGATTATTCGGGTTTATTATGGTTTAATAGTGTTTTTATTGTACAGTAGGGGTATTAGGGCTTTTGTAGAGTTTATTGGGGTCTAATAGAGTTTGTTAGGGTTTATTACAGGTTATTACGATTTATTAGTGTTTATTAGAGTTTTTAGGGTTTAATAGTGGGTTTTAGGGGTTATTAGGGTTTATTAGTTGTTCTTAGAGTTTATTAGTGGTTTTTAGGGTTTGTTATGTTTTGTTAGGGTTTTTAGGGTTTGTTACTATTTGTTTGGTTTATTTGTGGTTTTTTGCGTTTTGTTTTTGCTTTTATTAGTGTTTTTGGATTTTTTATGCTTTGTTAGGGTTATTTTAGTGTTTTTTGGGGTTTTGTTGTGTTTTGAAGCATTTTTCGGTTTTTTGTAGCAATTTTTAGGGTTTATGTAGCGTTGTTAGTGACTTTAGTGGTTCTTTAGGGTTCTATAGGGTTCTCTAGGGTTCATTATGGTGTATTAGGGTTTCTTTTGAGGTTTTTAGGGTTTGATAGGAGGTTTTTTAGGGTTTTAAGAGTTTCATAGGGTTGGTTATGGTATTTTAGGCATTTTTAGGCTTTTAGGGGTTTTTAGCGTTTTTAGGGGGTTTTAGGGGTTTTAGCATTTTTTGAAGTTTTTTTTAGGTTCTTTTGAGGTTTTTTAGGGTTTTTAAGGTTGTTTTCAGGTTCTTTTTGGCTTTTTCGTGTTTTTAGGGTTTTTAGGGTTTTTAGGGTTTTTGGGGTTTTTTGGGGTTTTTTGGGTTTTTTGGGTTTTTAGGGATTTTTACAGTTTTTTCAGGTTTTTCCGGGTTTGTTAGGGTTTTTTTGGGTATATTAGCATTTTGAATGGTTTAATAGCATTTTTGTTGTATATTTGGGTTTTTTGGTTTTTTTCAGCTTTTATTGGGGACTAATAGGGTTTTTAGGGTTTATTACGATTTAATAGTGTTTATTAGGGTTTAGTAGTGGGCTTTAGGGTTTATTATGGTTTATTAATGGATGGTAGGGTTTGTTAGGATTTATTAGTTCTTATTAGAGTGATTTAGGTTGTCTAAGGGTTTGTTAGGGTTTTTAAGGGTGTGTTAGGGTTTCTAAGGGCGGGTTAGAGTTTTTATGGGCAGGTTAGGGTTTCTAAGGGTGTTCTATGGTTTCTAAGGGTTTATAAGGTTGTGTTAGGGTTTCTATGGGTGTGTTGGGGTTTCTAAGGGTGTGTTGGGGTTTCTAAGGGTGTGTTGGAATTTATAAGGGTGTGTTAAAGTTTCTAAGGGCGTGTTAGTGTTTCTTAGGTTTTCTTAGGGTTTTTAGCATTTATAGGGTTCTGTTAGGGTTTCTTACGGTTTCTTATGGGTTTTTTACTGTTTCTTTAGGTATTTTTGTGTTTATTGGGGTTTCTTAGTGCTTCTTGGGGTTTTTTGGGCATGTTAGGGATTTTTTTTTACAGTTTTTAGGGTTTGTTATGTTTTTTTAGGGTTTTTTGGGGTTTGTTAGTGTTTGTTAGGGTTTTCTAGGGTTTATTAGGGTTTGTTAGTGTTTGTTAGGGTTTGTTAGGGTTTGATAGGGGTTTTCATGGTTTTCATGGTTTTTAGTGTTTATGGGGTTATTCATGGTTTGTTAGGGTTATTTTGTTGTTCATGGTTGTCACAGATGTGTAGAGCTTGTCGCAAGCTTCAATTTGATATGTGGTAGAGGTGAAAAAGACACCTAGAGTAGAAGTTTTTATCAATTTGAGGACTTAAGGGCCTTTTGGGACTTTAAGAACGTGAAAATGTGTTCCCATTGGTCATATACGTGTAGATCTAGTTGAATGCTTCAATTTGAAATATGGTAGAGGCAAAATGGACTCCCAGAGTAGAAGTTATGGTCTTTTAGAGGGTTTAAGTACCTTTTTTGGCCTTCAAGAATATGAGAAGGTGCTTTAGTGGTTATAGAAGTGTAGGTCTAGTCACAAGCTTTGATTTTATATGTGGTAGAGGCAAAATGGATACCCCAAGAATAAGTTAATGCAAAACGGACACCAGAAGCCAATCTTTTGACCATCCAAAGGGATTTTGAGTCTTTTTGGGGGTTGAAGAATATCAAAAAGGGTTCTAGTGGTTACCAGAGTGTGTATATTTTCACAATATTAGATTTGATATGTGGTAGAGCCAAAATGAACACATGTAGTAGAAGTTATTGTCATTTTAAATTGAGCAACTCTCCTAGTGCCTAAAAACCTAAGACACCCACAACTCAATAAAATAGGCATTAATTCTCCTTCGGGTGTTTGTTTGAGCGTTCTGACTAGTCAAATCGAATCTCGTGAGATGAGTGAGGACCAAGTTTAGTATAAACTATGAGAAGATCAATGAAATATAAGATATATTAGTTATACCACTCCAAAAAACATCCAACTTCAAACGGCCATAACTTTCGTTTCGATTTCCCGTTTGAGCTCTACCACATATCAAATCGAAAGTAGAGAAGAGATCTACGTAGAGGGATGACTTGAACAAATTTATAGTCTGGTTTGAGAACCTAAAATCCCAGAAACCCATCAGAAGGCCTCCAAAACTCCAATTCCTTGTACGGATCCCTGTAAAAATTTTCCTAAAATGGTCATTACATCTAATCTATGTGTCTGTTCAGCCTTCGGCACCTGTTTTTATCACAGGTCATTCCATGAGTTTCAGTTTTACTATTCACGGGGTGGAAATGGACACCAGAAGAAGATGTTATGTCTTTATCAATTACTCTGTGATTTGTAAGGTTTTTCTAGACCCAATTTCTAGCATTTTTGTCCTGTCTGTTGTTTTTTCAAACAACTATAACTTATTTTACTGTTATTTATTATTATTATTATTATAATCATCTCATCCACATGCACATGCACATGAAAATGAATTATTATTATATTTTTTACCATGCATGTGCACATGCGATGCACACACGTTATTTGATTATCACATGTGTTGTTATTATTATAGTTATAATTATTATTATTGTGGTTGTTGTTGTTGTTGTTCTTGATGTTGTTATTGTTATTATCATCACATGCAAATGCACATGCGAATGCACATACACACACATTCAATGATCATGCGTTATTCTATTATCACATGCGTTGTTATTATTATCCTCATCATCACATGCAAATGCAATGCACGTGCGTTATTATTTATTACCATTCATTTCCACACGTAATGCACATGCAATATTCTATTATCACATGAATTGGTACTACTACTATTATCACAACAACTACTACTATTTTTACAACTGCTATTATTATTACTATCATCACATGAAAATGTAGATGCACGTGCGTTATTATTTATTATTTATTACCATGCACGTGCAAATGAAATGCACTTGTAATATTCTTTTCTTATTATTATTATTATCATAATTTATTATTATTATTATTATTATTATCATTATCATTATTATTATCTTTATCAAATGAAAATGGACATGCATGTGCGTTGATATTTATTATTTATTACCATACACGTGCATGCATTATTATTATTATTATTACAATTACTATAATTAATATTATCATCAAATGTAAATGCACTTGCCCATGCATGTGCGTTCTTATTTATTATTTACTACTATGCATGTACACATGAAATGCACTAGCGTTATTCTATTATTATTATTATTATTATTATTGTTTGAATCATCAAATACAAATGCAAATGCACGTGCGTTGTTAGTTATTATTTATTACCATGCACATGCATATGTCATTATCATTATCATTACATGTAAATGCACATGCACATGCGTTATTATATATTATTTATTCTCATGCCCATGCAAATGTAATGCACTAGCGTTATTCTATTATAAAATGTGTTATTATTATTTTTTATCATTCACATGCAAATGCACTTTCATGTGGACTTGGTTATTATTTATTTTTTATTACCATGCACATGCACATGCACATGCACATGCACATGCACATGCACATGCACATGCACATGCACATGCACATGCACATGCACATGCACATGCACATTCACTTGGATGTGCGTTATTATTTATTATTTATTATCATTCACAAGCACATGCACATACACATGCAATTCACATGCATTATTATTTATTATTTATTATTTATTATCATTCGCATGCAAATGCGCAGGCATATACACGTGCAGGTGCATTATGATTTATTATTTAAACCATGCACCTGCATATGCACATGGATGTGCGTTATTACTATTATTATTAGAGGTATTTTTAGGATTTAGTAGTATTTTTTAGAATTTTTAGGTGTTATTAACATTTATTAGCGTTTGTTGGGGTTTTAGGGTATTTTATTGGTATATTTTCATTTTTTAGGGTTTGGTGGGGGTTATTAGGATTTTATTAGGGTTTATTATGGTGTGTTAAGGTTTATTAGGGTTTATTAAGTATTTTTTGCGTTTTATAAGGATTGAGTAGGGATTATTAGGGTATATTATGGTATATTTGGGTATGTTTAAGATTTATTAGGGTTTATTATCGTTCATTATGGTTTATTAATTTTTAAGAGGGCATATAAGGTTTTTAGGGTATAGTAGTGTTTTTCAGGGTTTATTAGTGCTTTTAAGCTTTGTTAGGTTTTATTAGCATTTATTAGGTGTTTTAGGGATTTTTAATGGTGTATTTGCATTTTTTAGGGTTTAGTGGGGTTTATTATGGTTTTTATATTGTGTTAAGGTTTATTAGGGTTGAGTAGTTATTTTTAGAGTTTTATTTGGGTTGTGTAGGTATCATTAGGGTTTTACTAGGGTTTATTAGGGTTGAGTAGTTTTTATTAGGGTTTGTTAGGGATGTTTACGGTTTACTAGGCTTTGTTAGTGTTTTTATTAGGGTATATGAATGTTTTATAGTTTTTGTTAATATATATGAGGGGTTTTTAAGACTTTTTGGTTTTATTAGCGTGTTTTTAGTGTTTTTGAGCATTTTTTATGGTTTCTTAGGTTTTATTAGAATTTATTATGGTTTATTAGGGTTTTTCTAGGGCTTTTTAATGGTTTGTTTTCCTTTTTTTGTTTATTGGGGTTTAGATGGGTTTTATTGGGCTTTATTATGGCGTGTCAAGGTTTATTAGGGTTAAGAAGGTATTTTTAGGGTTTTTTTATGGTTGTATTAGGATTTATTAGTTTTTATTAGGGTTTATTAGATTTTTTCAGGGTTTATTAGGGTTTGTTAGGGGTTTAGTAGTTTTTTTTGTTTTATTAGGTTATTTTAGTGTTTGTTAAGTCTTTTTAGATAATATAACATTTTTTATTGTTTGTGAGCATTTTGTTTTTTTTTGTGAGAGTTTTTAGGATTTCTTAGGTTATAATAGAGTTTATTATGGTTTATTATGGGTTTTAGGGATTTTTATGGTGTATTAGCGTTTTTTGTCTTTATTAGGTTATATTAGTGTTTTTAGGTCTTTTTAAGTAATATAGACTATTTTTATTGTTTGTGATCATTTTTTTGTTTTTTGTGAGTATTTTTAGGGTTTATTAGGTTATATTAGAGTTTATTAGGGTTTCTATAGATTTTTTAAGGTATACTAGCATTTGTTTCGTTATTAGGTTATTGGAGGGTTTTATTAGGGGTCATTATGGTGTGTGCAGGTTTGTTAGGGTTGAGTAGGGTTTATTTGGATTTATTTATGGTTAATTAAAGATTTTTTTGGGGTTTATTACGGTTTATTAGTGTTTATTAGTGTCTATTCGGGTTGGTTAGGGTTGTTTAGGTTTTCTTAACATGTATTTAGGGTTTATTAGGTTTTATTATCATTTATTAGGGTTTATTAGGTATTTTTGGGGTTTTATTAGGGTTGAGTAGAGTCTCTTAGGGTTTTTATGGATTATAAGGCGTTTGTAGGGATTATTAGAGTTTATTTGGGGTTTATTAGGGTTTAATTTTTTATATTATGGTATATTAGGGTTTAATATTTTTGAGGGTTTTATAGCATCTTTAGGGTTTTTATAGCATTTTTTAGTGTTTGTGTAGCGTTGTTTGAGTTTATGTAGCATTTTTAGTGTTTATGTAGCACTTTTAGGTTTTAGTTAGCGGTTTTAGGTTTTATGTAGTAGTTTTTAGGGTTTATGTAACGTTTTTAGGGTTTATGTAGCGTGTTTAGGGTTTAGGATTTATGTAGCATTTTTTAGGGTTTATGTTGTGTTTTCTGGGTATATGTAGCGTTTTTAGGTGTGATGTAGCATTTTTATTGCATTTTTTAGGGTTTATGTAACGTTTTTAGGGTTCATGTGTTGTTTTTAGGCATTATGTTGTGTTTATAGTTTTTATGTAGTGTTTTTAATGTTTATGTTGCATTGTTTAGGGTTTTTGTTACGGTTCTATGGTTTATGTAGTGCTTTTTGGGTTTATGTAGCATTTTTTGGGTTTATGTTGCGTTTTTTGGGTTTATGTTGCATTTTTAGGGTTTATGTTGCATATTTTGGGTTTATGTAATGTTTTTTGGGTTTATGTATCTATTTGTTTCCCTTTTTGGGGTTTTAATGGTTGTTTATGGTTTGTAGTGGTTTTTAGGGTTTTTAAGGGTTGTTAACAGGTGTTTATGGTTTTTATGGTATTTTATGGGTTTTCAGTGGGTTTTTGGGGGTTTTTAAGGGTTTATTTTTTTCAGGATTGATAGGGGTTTTTAGGGTTTTTTAGTGTGTTTTAGGGTTTTTTGGCTATTGTAGTAGTTTTTAGGGTTTATGTAACGTGTTTTAGAGTTTTTTGGGATCTTTAGTGTATTTTAGTGTTCTTTAGAGTTTATTAGGGTTCTTTAGTGTTTATTAGTGTTCTTTAGGGTTTATTAGTGTTCTTTAGGATTTGTTACGGTTTATTATCATTTTTTATTGTATATTAGTGTTTTATTGGGCTTTTATAGGCATTAATAGCTTTTTATAGGGTTTATCAACCTTTTTTAGGGTTATTTAGGATTTATTAGGGTTCCTTAGGGTTTATTTTATTTATTAGCATTTATTAGCGTGTATTTTGGTTTATTACGATTTATTAGGGTTTGTTATGATTTTTAGGGTTTATTTCGGTTTATTAGGGGTTTGTTATGGTTTGATTCAGTTTGTTACGGTTTATTTGGGGTTGTTAGGATTAGTTACGATTTATTTGGGGTTTTTAGGGTTCGTTACAATTTATTATGGGATTATTAGGGTTTGTTAGGGTTTATTAGTGGGTTTTAGGGTTTTGTAGGCTATTATTTGGCATGTTATGTAGTGTTTTTTCGGGTTTGTTAGGGGTTTTAGTGATTAATAGGATTTTTTATGGTTCAATAGTGTTTTTTATTATATATTTGGGGTTTTAGGGATTTTGTAGCATTTATTAGAGTCTAGTATGATTTTTAGGGTTTATAACAGGTTATTATGATTTATTAGTGTTCATTAGGGTTTTAGGGTTTAATAGTGGGTTTCCGGTGTTATTTCGTTTATTAGTGGTTCTTAGGAGTTATTAGTGGTTGTTAGGGTTTGTTAGGTTTTGTTAGGGTTTGTTAGGACGTGTGATATTCTATTATCACACACATTATTTTTATCATTATTATCATTATCATTATTATCATTATCATTATTATAATTTTCATTATTGTTGTTACTATTATTATTATTATTAATATCATCACATGAAAATGTCGATTCACATGCGTAATTATTTATTATTTATTATTTATTATTTGTTTCCATGCACCTGCATATGTTGTTGTTATTGTTATTATTATTATTATTATTATTATTACTTTTATTATTATTATTATTATCATCATCACAAGAAAATGCACATTCACGTTCGTTATTATTTATTACCTTGCACGCGCACACGCAATGCACGTACATTATTCGATTATCACATGCATTTTTATTGTTATTATTATTATTACTATTATTTTTATTATTGTTATTATCATCAAATGAAAATGCAAATGCACGTGCATTATTATTTATTACCATACAATTCATCATTCAATACATGTCCATTATTCAATTATCACATGCACTATTATTATTAATATTACTATTATTGTTATTATTATCATTACATGAGCTATGAGTTATTATTTATTATCATGATCTGCAAAGGCAATGCACGTGCGTTATTCTATTATCACATACATTAATAATAATAATAATAATAATAATAATAATAATAATAATATTATTATTATTATTATTATTGTCATCATCATCATCATCACATGCAAATGCAATGTCCGCGCATTATTATTTATTACCATGCACGTGCACACGTAATGCACATGCAATATTCTATTATCACATGCATTGGTACTACTAGTATTATCACTACTACTACTACTAAAGCTGTTATTATTATTATCATGACATTCAAATGAAAATACACGTGTTTTATAATTTATTATTTCTTACCATGCACGTTCATATGCAATGCACTTGTATTGTTCTTTTATTATTATTATTAATATTATTATCAAAATTAATATTAATATTAATATTAATATTGTTATTATTATCATTATCATTATTATTATCATTCTCACATCCAAATCCAAATGCATGTGTATTGTTATTTAATATTTATTACCATGCATGTGCATGTGTTATTATTATTATTATTATTACAATTAGTATTATTAATATTATTATCTAATGTAAATGCACATGCACATGCATGTCAGTTCTTTTTTACTATTATTTATTTATTATTTACTATTATGAACGTGCACATGCAATGCACTTGCGTTATTCTATTATTATTATTATTATTATTATTATTATTATTGTTTGTATCATCAAATATAAATGCACATGCACATGCGTTGTTATTTATTATTTATTACCATGTACATGTATGCATCAATATCATTATCATTACATGTAAATGCCCATACACGTGCTTTTTTATATATTATTTATTACCAAGCACATGAAAATGCAATGCACTTGCATTATTCTATTATCACATGTCTTATTATTATTTATTCACATGCACGTGCACACGTAATGCACTTGTGTTATTATATTATCACATTTGTTGTTATTTATTATTTGTTATCACTCACATGAAAATGCACATTAATGGGGACTATGTTATTATTTATTGTTTATTACCATGCACATGCACATGCACTTGGATGTGCATTATTATTTATTATTTATTATTATTCACATGCACATGCAAATAAACATGCAATTTACATGCATTATTATTTATAATTTATTATTTATAATCATTCGCATGCAAATGTGCATGTATATTCACATGCATGTGCGTTATGATTTATAATTTAAACCATGCACATGCATATGCACATGCACGTGCGTTATTACTACTATTTTTATTAGGGGTATTTTTAGGGTTTAATATCATTTTTTAGGATTTTTAGGTGTTATTAACATTTATTATGGTTTGTTGGGTTTTAGGGTTTTTAATGGTATATTAACGTTTTTAGAGTTTGGTGGGGGTTATTAGGATTTTATAAGGGTTTATAATGGTGTGTCAATGTTTATTAGGGTTTATTAGGTATTTTTAGGGTTTTATTAGGATTGATTTGGGTTTATTAGGATATATTATGGAATATTATGGTATATTTGGTTATGGTTAGGATTTATTAGGGTTTATTATGGTTCATTATGGTTTATTAATTTTTAAGAGGGTATATTATGAGTTTTTAGTGTTTAGTAGTGTTTATTCGGGTTTATTAGTGCTTTTAAGCTTTGTTAGGTTTTATTAGCATTTATTAGGGGGTTTATGGCTTTGTAATGGTATATTTGCATTTTTTAGGGCTTAGTGGGGTTTATTATGGTTTATTATGGTGTGTTAAGGTTTATTAGGATTGAGTAATTATTTTTAGGGTTTTATTAGGGTTGTGTCGGTAACTTTAAGGTTTTATTAGGGTTTATTAGGGCTAAGTACGGTTTATTAGGGTTTGTTAGTGATTTTTAGTGTTTACTAGGGTTTGTTAGTGTTTTTATTAGGGTATATGAGTGTTTTTTAGTTTTTGTTAATAAATATGAGGGGTTGTTATGACATTTTAGATTTTATTAGCATGTTTTTAGTTTTTGTGACCATTTTAATGGGTTATTTGATTTTATTTGAATTTATTATAGTTTATTTGGGTTTCTAGGTATTTTTAATGTTTTGTTTGCATCTGTTTTGTTTATTATGTTTTAGTTGGGCTTAATTAGGTTTTTTATGGTGTGTCAAGGTTTATTAGTGTTGAGAAGGAATTTTTAGGGGTTTATTAGGGATTTTTAGTTTTTATTAGAGTTTGTTAAGGGTTTATTAGTTTTCTTGTTTTATTAGGTTATATTAGTGTTTGTTAGGTCTTTTTAGATAATATAGCGTGTTTTTATTGTTTGTGAGCATTAGGTTTTTTTTGTGAGCGATTTAGGGTTTCTTTGGTTATATTAGAGTTTATTACGGTTTATTAGGGTTTCTAGAGGTTTTAAGGTATATTATCATTTTTTGTCTTTACTAGGTTATATAAGGGTTTTTAGGTCTTTTTAGGTAATATAGCACGTTTTTATTGTTTGTGATCTTTTTTTATTGTTTGTGAGCATTTTTAGGGTTTATTAGGTTATATTAGAGTTTATTAGGGTTTCAAGGGACTTTTTATGGTATACTAGCATTTTTTCTTTATTAGGGTTTTGTAGGTTTTTATTTGGGGTTATTATGTTTTTAGGTTTTTTAGGACTGAGTAGGGTTTATTTGGCTTTATTTATGGTTTATTAGGGCTTTTTAGGGTTTGTTTGGGGTTTATTAGAGTTTATTAGTGTTTATTAGTGTCTATTAGGGTTGGTTAGGGTTTTTTAGGGTTTCTTAACTTGTTTTTAGTGTCAATTAGGTTTTATTATAATTTATTAGGGTTTACTAGGAATATTTGGGGTTTTATGAGGGTTGAGTAGAGTTTCTTAGGATTTTAGTGATAATAAGGTGTTTTTAGGGATTATTAGAGTTTATTATGGGTTTATTAGAGTTTATTTTTTTATATTGTTGTATATTAGGGTTTTATATTTTTGAGGGTTTTAAAGCATCAATAGGGTTTTGTAGCATTTTTTAGGGTTTATGTAACGTTGTTAGAGTTCATCCAGCATTTTTATTGTTTATGTAGCATTTTTAGGGTATTGTTAGCGGTTTTAGATTTTATGTATAATTTTTAGGATTTATGTAATGTTTTAATGGTTTATGTAGCGTGTTTAGGGTTTATGTTTTATGTAGCATTTTTTAGGGTTTATGTGGCGTTTTCTGGGCTTATGTAGCATTTTTAGGAGTGATGTAGCGTTTATGTTGAATTGTTTTGGGTTTATTTAATGTTTTTAGGGTTCATGGAGTGTTTTAAGTGTTTATATTGTGTTTTTAGGTTTTATGTAGCATTTTTAATGTTTTTGTTTCGTTTTTTAGGGTTTATGTTGTGTTTTTTAGGGTTTATGTTACAGTTCTAGGGTTTATGTAGTGCTTTTAGGGTTTATGTAGTGTTTTTTGGGTTTATGTTGCATTTTTTTGTTTATGTTGCATTTTTAGGGGTTTTGTTGCATTTTTTAGGGTTTATGTAACTTTTTTAGGGTTTATGTATCTATTTGAATCCTTTTTTAGGGTTATAATGGTTGCTTATGGTTTGTAGTGTTTTTTAGGGGTTTTATGGGTTGTTAACTGGTGTTTTGGGTTTTTATGGTATCTGATGGCTTTTTAATGGTTTTTTGGGGGGTTTATGGGTTTCTTTGTTTTTTTTGGGATTGATAGGTGTTGTTAGGGTTTTTAGTGTGTTTTAGGGTTTGTTTGGGTCTTGTAGTGGTTTTTTGCGTTTTTATAATGTGTTTTCGTGTTTTATGGGTTCTTTTGGGTTTTTAGTGTTCTTTAGAGTTTAATATGATTCTTTAGTGATTATTAGGATTCTTTGGGGTTTATTAGTGTTCTTTAGGATTTTTTACAGTTTATTAGCATTTTTTATTGTACATTAGGGTTTTATTGGGCCTTTGCAGGTATTAATAGCTTTATCTAGGGTTTATCAACCTTTTCTTGGGTTATTTAAGATTTATTAGGGTTTATTTTATTTATTAGGGTTTAGTAATATGTATTTGGGTTTATTAAGATTTATTAGGGATTATTATGCTTTGTTAGGGTTTATTGCGGTTTATTAGGGTTTTGTTATGGTTTTTTTCAATTTTTTACGATTTATTTGGCATTGTTAGGATTTGTTATGATTTATTTGGGGTTGTTAGGGTTTGTTATGATTTATTTTTGGGTTATTAGGGTTTTTAGGGTTTATTAGTGGGTTGTAGGGTTTTGTAGGCTATTATTTGGAGGTTTTTTAGCATTTTGTTGGGTTTGTAAGGGTTTGTAGTGATTATTAGGGTTTATTATGGTTTAACATTGTTTTTATATTATATTAGTGGTTTTAGGGATTTTGTAGCATTTATTAGGGTCTAATAGAGTTTGTTAGGGTTTATTACAGGTTATTGTGATTTATTAGTGTTTATTAGGGTTTTTAGGGTTTAATAGTGGGTTTTAGGGGTTATTAGGGTTTATTAGTGGTTCTTAGGGCTTATTAGTGGTTGTTAGGGTTTGTTAGATTTTGTTAGGGGTTTTTGGGTGTGTTATGGTTTGTTTGAGTTGTTTGGGGTTTTATGCGTTTTTTGGGTTTTATGGGTGTCTTGGGAGTATTTATGCTTTGTTAGGGTTATTTTATTGTTTATTTGGTATTTGTTGAGTTTTGTGGGTTTTGAACCATTTTTTGGTTTTTTGTAGTAATTGTTAGGGTTTATGTAGCATTGTTAGTGGCTGTAGTGGTTATTTAGGGGTTTATTAGGGTTTAATTTTTTATATTATGGTATATTATGGTTTAATATATTTGAGGGTTTTGAAGTGGCTTTAGGGATTTTGTAACATTTTTTAGGGTTTGTGTAGCGTTGTTAGAGGTAATGTTGCATTTTTAGTGTTTATGTAGCATTTTATGGGTTTAGTTAGCGGTTTTATGTTTTATGTATCATTTTTAGGGTTTATGTAATGTTTTTTGGGTTTTTGTTGCCTGTTTAGGGTTTAGGTTTTATGTAGAATTTTTTAGTGTTTATGTAGTGTTTTCTGGGTTTATGTAGCTTTTTTAGGGGTGATGTAGCATTTATGTTGCATTTTTTAGGGTTTATGTAACGTTTTTAGGGTTCATGTGGTGTGTTTGAGGTTTATATTGTGTTTTTAGGTTTTATGTAGTGTTTTTTAATGTTTATATTTCATTTTTTAGGGTTTATGTTTTTTTTAGGGTTTATATTACAGTTCTGGGTTTATGTAGTGCTTTAAGGGTTTATGTAGCATTTTTTCGGTTTATGTTGCGTTTTTGATTTATGTTGCATTTTTAGGGTTTTTTTTTCATTTTTAGGGTTTACGTAATGTTTTTAGGGTTTATGTATCTGTTTGACGCCTTTTTAGGGTTTTAATGGTTTTTCATGGTTTGTAGTGTTTTTAGGGTTTTTAAGAGTTGTTAACGGGTTTATGGGTTTTTTTTTTGGGATTGATAGGGGTAGTTAGGGTTTTTAGCGTGTTTTAGGGTTTGTTGGGGTATTGTAGCGGTATTTATGGTTTTTATAATGTGTTTTAGCATTTTTTTGGGTTCTTTAGGGTTTTTAGTGTTCTTTAGAGTTTAATATGGTTCTTTAGGGTTTTTTAAGGTTCTTTATGGTTTATTTGTGTTCTTTTGGATTTATTATAGTTTATTAGATTTTTTTGTATATTAGGGTTTTATTTGCCTTTTGTAGCCATTAATAGCTTTTTCTAGGGTTTATCAACCTTTTTAGGGTTATTTTGGATTTATTAGGGTTTATTATATTTATTAGGTTTAGTGACGTGTATTTGGGTTTATTACAGTTTATTAGGGGTTATTATGCTTTGTTAGGGTTTATTATGGTTTATTAGGGGTTTGTTATGTTTTGTTTCAGTTTGTTACGATTTATTTGGAATTGTTAGGATTTTTTACGATTTATTTGGGGTTGTTAGGGTTTATTGTCAGGACCCGTCCTCGGGGCCCGTGTCGTGACTACCCCAAGCCCGCCTTCCATAGGCCAGGGGCTGGTGACTAGCACCAAGGCGTACATACCAACAAAAAGGGAAGAAATTGCCTTTGAAAAGTAAACAAGCACCACAGAGTAAGCAAGCAGAAAAGTAAACACTAAGTAAAAACTGTAACAAGCTGTGCTGAAAGTAAAAAGGGGCCGGAAATACAAGCCCAACTGTAAAGTACAACTGAAAGGGAAAAACAACTACTGAAAAGAAAAGCCGTAGCGTCGAGCCTTCCTCTGGAAGTCCCACCTGAAGGGTGGGTACAGATAGGCTCCACTGCTCCTCGGGCCCACCTGACCGCTCCGAGCATGTCCCGCCCAGTGGTCCACCTCCAGGTACCGTCCTGCTCCGCATGCCTCCACCAGGATCAGTGCTGTCCGTCGTCTGCAACCAACACAACGGAGTGCGGTCATAGCCCGTGCAGGGGTGAGTATAAGTTACTCAGTAGGGACCCCCGAGACCCCCCGAAGTTCTCCTGAAATCCACAAAGGATAAACCACAACGGAAAGATACAATCACGAAATAACAAACGACACTGCTTAGGTATATGCCCATACATATACCTAAGTCATCAATCCCCGTTCGGCTCCAACGTCCGAGCCCAAGCACAACCCAGTCCACACAGGAAAGAAAACGTATACCCACACAGGATAGCTCAACACAATTCACAAAGGAGAGTAAACAGTAAATCCACAGAGGATAGTTCAACACAATCCACAAAGGAGAGTAACACAGGATTCAGCTCACATAGGTATACATCATCGAAAAGGTGAAAGAGATGATCAAACATAGATACTGAATCATCTAAGCTGGGACCCACATAGGATACAAGACTAGCCGTCTTCATTGTTTCGTTTATGCTGGGACCCACATAGGATACAAGACCAGCACTGAATCATCAAAGTTGGGACCCACATAGGATACAAGACCAGCACAGCTACGACCCACATAGGATACAAGACCAGCTGTCTTCATTGATTCATCTATACTGGGACCCACATAGGATACAAGACCAGTATTGAATCATCTAAGCTGGGACCCACATAGGATACAAGACCAGCACAGCTAGGACCCACATAGGATACAAGACCAGCTGTCTTCATTGATTCATCTATACTGGGACTCACATAGGATACAAGACCAGTATTGAATCATCTAAGATGGGACCCACATAGGATAAAAGAACAGCACAGCTAGGACCTACATAGGATACAAGACTAGCTGTCTTCATTGATTCATCTATACTGGGACCCACATAGGATACAAGACCAGTATTGAATCATCTAAGCTGGGACCCACATAGGATACAAGACCAGCACAGCTAGGACCCACATAGGATACAAGACCAGGTGTCTTTATTGATTCATCTATACTGGGACCCACATAGGATACAAGACCAGTATTGAATCATCTAAGCTGGGACCCGCATAGGATACAAGACCAGCACAGCTAGGACCCACATAGGATACAAGACCAGCTCTCTTCATCATCGCAGTCCACTGAGGATCTCTGCACAATCGTCGTCGTCGAAGTCGCAGCCAGCACTAGGGTTCCCGCACACAGCAAGCTCGTTCAGGAGGGTCCGCTCCACGAGCCGATAGGCTGATACATCAACTGACACAAAGTCCGAAGTTGATGTATCCAAAAGTTCCGTATCGCCAACAGGAACTCAATGTCGCAGACGGCGCGTCAATCAGATGCTCGGTCTGAGAGTTATTGGCTTTTTCGTCCCAGGGGGCCGGTTGGTTTTTAAGGCAAAACCAACCCGACCGTACTCCACCTGCGTCTAAACCTCGGGCAGAGTGATCCAAAATATCCGTTTCACTTAGAGGAATTCAACAAAGATGACGGCACGTCAATCAGACGTCCGTAGCTCAAGATATGAGCGCTTCCGCTCTGAGGGCCCGGTTGGTTTCATGTACGAACCAACCCAGCCGAACCCAAAGTATTCCGAAACCTTGAGTGCAATATACCAAAACGACTGTCTCGATCCAAGGATCGCGTTGCCGCTGATGGCGCATCGTTCGGAGTCCCGTATCTCATGTTACGGGCAAAAGACCGAAACGGTCCGAAGACGGGGGGTTTGGGCCCGGGCCGACCCCCCCCCCCCCCCCCTGGGTCGGCCGAACTGGGTCGACCCAGTCCAACCCGGCCGGACCCGGTCCAGCCCGGCCAGGGCACGGCCCAGCCGGTCGGACCGGCCTGGCTCGGCTCGGCCGAGCGGCCGAGCAGCTGGACGCCGCGGGGCACCGCCCCTGCGGTTTGGAGGAAGCTGCGGCCCTCGAAGGGGTCGCACTGGAAAAACGGACGCAGCTTCAACCGCATCCCGTGCGGGCGAGCTGGACCCGCGCGGCCGCGGTTCCGCTGGCCGCCGCCGCCGCGGCTTCAGCCGCGAAGACCCTGTTCAGCGGCGCGCCGGGGCGCCGCCGGCAGCTTTCGCTGGCCACCGGAGTTGCTCCGGTGGTCCGTTTTCCTTCCCGTCTGCGCCGTTGTCCCTCCCGGGTTCCGTTCGTCACTGCGGGATCATCAAATTGCCCTTGCATCACGTTGTGTCATCGCCCGCCAAATCCGCACAACCACGAAGAACGGTGGAGGGTCGTCGGGCCGTGTTCGTTTGGCCCGCACCCTCCGCGTTAGTTAATAACAACGGGAGAATTATTCAACACATGAAACAATAATTTTAATGAATTAAAATTGTTCATATGAATCCGGTTCTTTAATTTTAAAGAAACGTTCACAGGAATATAAAATATTCACAACAACCCCTACCTCGTCAAGTCGTCGCCCGCGGGTTCTTCGCGGAATTGGGGATCGTCGCGAAGGAGGGGTTCGTCGCGGAAGGAGGGGTTCGTCGCGGTATTCGGCGCTGCGTCGACGAACTCAGAGATTCAAGAACAAAAAGATTTAATAAATAATAATTAAATCCTTCTTGACTTTAAAACCACAAAGTAAATTTTAAAGAAATCCGAAACTCTCACCTCAACGGATGATCGAACATTTTTGTTGCGGATTAAAGAACGTCGCCAAAGAACATCGCGGGAGAGCAAACGTCGGCGTCGCGGCACACGACGTCGCGTCGTCGATTTCTGCGGGTTCAGTGTTCTTCGTCGGAGGCCGGCGTTCTTCGCGTTCTTCTCGTTATTCGCGTTCTTCGCGAAGAAGGGTGAAGGCACAAGAACTCCTGTCAAAAACATCTCAAGGTGTAATCCTCCAAATGTCGTGTTGGTCTTATTTTTATTATTACGCCAACAAACGAATAAGAGGTAAGTAGCGACCCATTAATTCGTAGAATTAATTCAACGAAAGAAGATGCCCATATAATTCACGAATAAAACCGCCCAATTAAATGGTGCATTAAGAATTTAAGAAAACTCGTCAGTTGACTTTCATAATGACGGGTTTTCGCGGGTGCGTTATTTAGCGGAAAGAAACGGCGGGGCTTGTAACACCCCGAGATTTTATGAAAAATATTATTTTAATTTCATTAATGTCTTGTGTTGTATTCTACACCAAGATTACCTTGCGCTATACGCAACACCGTATTAGCTTGCAGTATACGCAACACTATTCTTGGACCGTGTTACACACAATTTTGATAATAGTTAATCTACGCAACATTCAGTATATATATATATATATATATTAAATGTATAAATGGAATATGGTTGGATTCTTTTATACGAAACAACGAAGGATTCTTTCACAACACGCAACCCTAACTTGGCTTTCATTACACGCAATCGCGACCTTCCTCGATAGCGTGTGTTGTATGCAATACCGAGTTTTAATAAACAATGATATATTATTATAATATTGTCATGAACTAGCCGTTATGAATAGTATTAACTAAATTTTTAATTTTATAACATTATTATTCATCTTACACATTTTCTAGAACATGGTATAGGAACAAAATAAATTTTTCGGGTAAAATAAGTATTTTTCAAAAAATGCTGTTTTGCCGCCTTTTGATGGCGCAGCCACATTAAATCTAGTTTTTGACATGTTTATATGTTCAATTTGACAAAATTAAATTCTTCTTTTGAATCAAGATGTAAAAATTTATATTAGATAAAGTTTTGATATTTTTCCGATAACTTTCATATTTTAATGAATAGTAAAAACACGCTATATTTTAATTAAAAACAACTTTTTTCATCATAATATCTTATGTGGTTAAATTATAATATTGAATGGTTTTAAAGTATAAATAGAATATATTTTTACCATTTAATATAATTTAAGTCATTACCCTTGATTTTACATTGAATTCGTAGGTTAAATAAATTCAATCTTTTGCAATGTTTTAAACAAAAACCCGTTTTCTTTCGACAACGGGATTAATTTTAATTTAATTTCTGTAACTTTTGTGTATTGAATTTGGATAAATGGATTCCATATTTGGAATCATTGGGTCCAAATTATGTTAATAATCCACTTTTTATTTTTGGGCATTATGAATAGTAACTACGGTAAATTTTATTTACCATGGTTAAAGATAAATCGGGTAATTAGGGGTAAATATAAGATTATAAAATTACCCTAACACCTGAAAAAATCCTATTGGATGACTAAAAGTCGACCCATATCACCTAAGGGTCGGATTAGAATCATTTAATGGACTTTGGCCCTTGAAAATAACTTAATTATTATTAAAACCAAAGAAAGTGACAACATGTCACTCACTTAAATCTTATAAGTATATTAATTTTAATTTAGTGATAAACTTCATGAAACTTCGAACATGAATAGTCTACAGAAAGATAATGAAATTATCTACATCATATAAATTTATTTATAATTTTTAGGTATTAAATAATTATCATTAATTATGACACAATAGTGATGCAGAAATTGTTTATCTAGTGAAAAATCAAGAATATAGTTTTTATTAAACAAATAGTGACCATAAAATGCACAAAACCCTAACCAAAACTTATTTTCCATGTAAATGTAAACCATAATCATCCAATGGTAGAATATTTGACCATTTTGAGCCTTATAAAAGCGATTATGACACTTATATTATTTTATTTTAAATGATGCCAAAGTTGTCACCTTCATAATTTAATAAATATAACAATTTAAATATTTTGATTTTAAGATGATAAATTCGAGTAAAAGTATTATTGTAAAAGTTAATAGATTTAGTTTCATCATAGGATTTTATTTTTAATTTTTAGGCAACAAATAAGTATATGAAATAATTATACAAAAATGTTGTAGTATTTATTTTATTAAGAGATAAACCAAATAAATGGTATTAAAAATAATAAAATAAATATTATATGAACTATTTAATGTTCTCCACTACTTTTCTAGATACATATTACATTTTATAAATCTATTAAAGCTTTTAGTTCTAACATATCTTCTGTATTTATTTTATTTAAATTCAAATAAATGAATAGTTTCCAAATTGACACTATTGTTATTTTATAGAAATAACATATTATAAAATAGTTTAAAAATCACAAAAATATTTAAAAATTATAAATTTAAATTTATTTGATCTAAAATGTTATTAAGTATCCAATTATGGACAATTCACAACAAATAAGTAATTATTTGTTATAATTTAAAATTTAGAATGTTATTACCACAAATAAAATTAAATTGATTAAATAAGGATAAATCATGTTGATAATGTTTAAAATAAATTCCTAAAATGTATAAATTCTATTGGTTGATGAGATTACAACCTTATCGTATCTAATATTCGAATATGAGTCATTTTTGGAAGTTTTTTAAGTGGGGTTAGATTTATTATAAATTATCATTTTTAAGAATTCCAAAGGTGCCCCTCTCCTCCCTTATAAAAGGGCACCTCCTCCCTCTCTTCCTCACACAACATTGAGCCTTCAAGCTCGGCCAACCCCTGCCAAATTCTCTTCTCCACTTCCCTAGCAACATCCTAGAGGTTCTAGTCTTTCTCAAAGACCAATTTTAGTGCCCTAAGAGGAGGTCTCAAAAAGGCGCTTCAAAGAAGAGGTAATTTCCGTTACCGATTCTTTCACCTTTATTTCTTCTTCCACTCCTTCTTCTTAGGTTGTTTCATTATGATGTAATAACATCAGTATCACTAATATAATGATATGTTATTATAATTATGAAACAATCCTAATTCACCATCTATCCATCCTACGGAAAATGAAATCACCGCGCGTGCGTACGTACGGAATACCGTCTCCACGTCGTGGTGTAATCTGTTTTTCCACCAACACCTTACATGGATGGGTATTATGGTTTAAAGAATAAATATACATAGTTATTATAACATCATAATGATTCTGATATATTGTATCATCCAATCCAATTCAATTCAATAATTATGGAAATGATATCATCGCTCGTGCGTACGTACAGACTACCGTCTCCACGACGTGATGAGATTCATTCTCCATGTTAACCATTTAAGAATGATTATAAAGTATATATAAGCAATAATAATGAAATATATGACATTATAAAGCTACTGTATTTATGTGTATATATATGTATGTCATCTACTTAATTCCACTCAATTCAATAAGGAAACGAAAACAGCGTTCATGCGTACGTACGGCCTACCGTCTCCATGAACGGTGTATTTCTTTCCATTTATAGATCCATTATATATATGTATATTCTGAATATATAATATATATAAATCATGTTTTATATTCTATAATTAATTAATAATGATCTAAGTAATCATATGAATAATTACAAGTTAAAACACGAACGACAAATGAGACGATTTTACCCAAAACGCTACTTTAACATGAATTTACAAAAGAATGGATAATATAAAGTCATAAGTGAACCATATATGATATAATAACAATGAATATGATTCTGTAATAAGTCAATGACATTATTTAAATCATTATACAGGAGGTTCGGACACTAACGAAGCAAATCAGACCTAAGGTAAGGGAAATATCACAATCTCACTTTTATCCGAGATTGTTTTTAATTTGGTAATTACTGGGGTATATTTTATCATCCACATCCATGTTCCCTCAATATGTAATATTATTTCCTTCCTTCTACAATATTTTATATCCAATTTTACCCTTCGGTAAGTTTTTTGTAAAAGATATGAAAGGAATCTTTTGTCGTTTTTCGTACGAGGTACTTTGTGACTTTTCCGACAAAAGTACGAAAAATGTTTTTTTTAACTTATACAGCATGAATGGATTTTTAAAACCTTATTTCCAAGAAGCTTCCTTTACAAGTTTTCAAGTTTATTTTTAATCAACTTCTATTAGTTTAAAGTTTTATGACATGTTAAGAAAGGAAAAAAAAATTTGAAGAAGAAAGGATATTTTTCTCAAGAATGGAGTTCAAATGTTTTATCAAAATTATTTTCCATCTAAGATAATATAGGGTTCTGTTTTTATCCCGATTAATACATGGATTTGATTATGTTTTGAGGGAATTATTTTTATGAAGTCATTTACCTTATATGATTTGTTTTATGATGTCGTGATGTTTCAAGAATCCCATTTTTGTTACATGTGTTATGCGATGATGTATGATTTATGATTATGTGGCACACATAAGAAAGGATTCATTATAAGATGGGTGGGACCTATATCTCCCTCCAATTCATTGGGTAAAGATTTTATATCTCATGAGATAGACATGGCTGGAACGGTAGGTTATACCGGTTCAGTGAAACAGGACTGGAACGAGGGTGACTCGATTCAGAAAGGGACTTTGTCCACTAAGATAGTCTTGGCAATGAGTCTTGACTAACAAGAAATGATTCTCTATGATTATGTGTGTATGCCACTAAGTTTCAGGTTTTAAGTTATGATTATTGGGATTACATTTCACTTCTATGATTTATCCCATGTTATGATATTATGAGCTCTTTTGCAGGTTAAGATTTCCAAAATCTATGTTCTTATGTATATGATGTGATTGATATTTCTTTTGTTTACCCTTATTGAGCATTTGAGCTCACCCTTTTATGTTTTCATTTCCCCAGGATATAAATAAAGGTTTTAGGTATAAAAAAAGAAGATCTTTATGGGAGATGTTGAAGATCTTTCACCTGGATTAGAAGATTATATTCCGAGTTTCCAAAGACACTAAACTATTACGATCCTTGTGTGTGTGTTTTTGTTATGTACTATGTTTTCCGCAAAAGTAATGTAATGTCAATGTACGTTAAGCTTCGGGTCTCTACAGTTGGTATCAGAGGAAAGGTTTAGTCAACCTTTGGAAACTAGGATGCGAAAACGTTAGTGAGATCCCTAGAGATATTTCTAAGGTATGTCTAGGGATGCCCCTAAGGATAAGTATACATATAGGATATAGTCCTAGAACTATGGTAACGATATTAGATTAAACCAAAGATGTTAGATATTGAAGTTACTCCCCCTTTATTATGATTTTTGCCTCTCACGCTATTCTTTTTGGGTTTTAGAAAATGGTTGGAAACAAGATGATTCACGATAATGGAGGATATGATGGACAATGGAATGATATTCTTCATGAGAAACCAAATGAAATGGGATTTGGAAGTCCAAACATCATTATTATGCCGAATCAGCAATCTCATAATATGATCAATAAAGTAAAATTTGGTAAGTTTCCTGACTCGGCTAATAAGATAAAGATGGAGTTTTATGATGATCATAGAGGAAAGAAAGTTCAATTTCCCCTATGTAAATCATGTGGGAAGAGGCATCAAGGAGAATGTTTCAAAGGAACTGGAAGATGCTTTGGGTGTGGAAAAGAAGGACACAAAGCCAGTAAGTGCAAAGGAAAAGGTTCAGTTAACACCAGAGATGAGGATAATGGTATTGCTACGACATCAACAATGGTTAAATGTTTTAAATGTGGAATGTACGAGCATTATGAAAACCAATGCCCTAAGGGAAAGTCTCATGAAGAGAATCAGTATGGTTGTATGGGTAGTATTTATGTAGATGATGATGAAGAGACTACAAATGATATGTGAGATTAAAGAATTGTTGAAGCTCGGTCAATGGTTTAAGAATGTAGTGGAATGATTACATGTTTATCATGTGTAATTTTGTATAAGTAATCTCATGGTACTATGGAATAAAGAGACATCTAAGGATTGTTACACTGTTGTCATTACTTGAGTTTTGAAAGTGTATGATTAATGGTACCGGTATCCATGAAAGGTTATTCAGATATTTTTGGAATGTAGATGATATGCGCATAATGAAGGGATAAGATGATAATGAGATGTTTGATTTTATTCATGAGCTAATGATTGATATAAGGACTAAGTGATATCATGGTTTGGGTATATAGAATTTTGAGGATTTTGGTATGTGGAAAGTGTTAACTTTTAACCGCATTCATGTTTTCACTAAGGTTCAATGGATATTCATTCTTCAAGAGAATACATGATAAAGGTATTCACGTATTTTAATTTGACCAACAAGATATATCTTATGATATATGGGGGATAAATGATGGCATTCACGTGATTGTTATGTGACATTTCAAGTAATCATTTTCTTTATACTATGAGCTTGGACCGAAGTAGTTTAGATAAGCCTAAAGATTGGAATGGATTATGTTAGACATAAGTTAGTACTGTTTAAGGATAAAACTTTTTTGATATTATTTATGGGATGTTATAGTAATATAGTTTTAGAAAAAGGGACAACCTGCAGGACGGGCGACAGCCCATCGCGTCGGACAAGGTCGTAGGAATCGAACCCACAACCGAAGTGCGACTGGCCTTTATCACCTACCACTGGTCTACAGGAAGTCCCTGTTTAGTAGAAACTAGTTTTATTATATTAAGCAGTACGATATATGAAGTATAAAGTCCATTTTAGGAACCATATATGATTAATCTCACTATAGATCGACTTATGTATATAACTTTTGCTAACCTTTTGTTTGAGACAGATGGAATGACCCGTTATTCTATCACATGATCTGCTAACACTTCACGAATAACAAATTCAACTTCATTTATTTAAGAGATGAAGTAGAAATTGTTCAAGGCATGAACAACAGTGAGATTGTACCAAAATAAAGTAAGTATTTATTCTAATTCAAATTATTCAACTTTAGGGAAACGATCTTGAAAACCAAAAATGTTGTCCTAGTGCTCTTATATCTGATTAATCAGATGGTACCTTAGATCATCACAAATTTATGGATTTGTGATTGTTGGCTTTTCCATAGCCATGTTCTCTACCACTCTCCATCAGAACATGATGGTTAGATTTCTCTTCCATATCCATATTTTCATCTATGTGGAAACCCAGTGATTAGTTTATTTGGGTAACCGTTACGTTTCATACTTTTGTTTTTAAAGAATGGTTTTGGTATTCCTTTTTACGATGTGGGTTTCTATTAAAGAAACTTTAGAATAGTAAACCATTTATAACCTCGACGAATTTCGAGGGCGAAATTCATTTTAAGGGGGGTAGAATGTAACACCCCGAGATTTTATGAAAAATATTATTTTAATTTCATTAATGTCTTGTGTTGTATTCTACACCAAGATTACCTTGCGCTATACGCAACACCGTATTAGCTTGCAGTATACGCAACACTATTCTTGGACCGTGTTACACACAATTTTGATAATAGTTAATCTACGCAATATTCAGTATATATATATATATATTAAATGTATAAATGAAATATGGTTGGATTCTTTTATACGAAACAACGAAGGATTCTTTCACAACACGCAACCCTAACTTGGCTTTCATTACACGCAATCGCGACCTTCCTCGATAGCGTGTGTTGTATGCAATACCGGGTTTTAATAAACAATGATATATTATTATAATATTGTCTTGAACTAGCCGTTATGAATAGTATTAACTAAATTTTGAATTTTATAACATTATTATTCATCTTACACATTTTCTAGAACATGGTATAAGAACAAAATAAAATTTTCAGGTAAAATAAGTATTTTTCACAAAATGCAGTTTTGCCGCCTTTTGATGGCGCACCCACATTAAATCTAGTTTTTGACATTTTTATATGTTCAATTTGACAAAATCAAATTCCTCTTTTGAATCAAGATGTAAAAATTTACATTAGATAAAGTTTTGATATTTTTCCGATAACTTTCAAATTTTAATGAATAGTAAAAACACGCTATATTTTAATTAAAAACAACTTTTTTCATCATAATATCTTATGTGGTTAAATTATAATATTGAATGGTTTTAAAGTATAAATAGAATATATTTTTACCATTTAATATAATGTAAGTCATTAGCCTTGATTTTACATTGAATTTGTAGGTTAAATAAATTCCATCTTTTGCAATGTTTTAAACAAAAACCCGTTTTCTTTCGACAACGGGATTAATTTTAATTTAATTTCTGCAACTTTTGTGTATTGAATTTGGATAAATGGATTCCATATTTGGAATCAGTGGGTCCAAATTATGTTAATAATCCACTTTTTATTTTTGGGCATTATAAATAGTAACTACGTTAAATTTTATTTACCATAGTTAAAGATAAATCGGGTAATTAGGGGTAAATATGAGATTATAAAATTACCCTAACACCTGCCAAAATCCTATTGGATGACTAAAAGTCGACCCATATCACCTAAGGGTCGGATTAGAATCATTTAATGGACTTTGGACCTTGAAAATAACTTAATTATTATTAAAACCAATGAAAGTGACAACATGTCACTCGCTTAAATCTTATAAGTATATTAATTTTAATTTAGTGATAAACTTCATGAAACTTCGAACATTAATAGTCTACAGAAATATAATTAAATTATCTACATCATATAAATTTATTTATAATTTTTAGGGATTAAATAATTATCATTAATTATGACACAATAGTGATGCAGAAATTGTTTATCTAGTGAAAAATCAAGAATATAGTTTTTATTAAACAAATAGTGACCATAAAATGCACAAAACCCTAACCAAAACTTATTTTCCATGTAAACGTAAACCATAAGCATCCAATGGTCGAATATTTGACCATTTTGAGCCTTATAAAAGCTATTATGACACTTATATTATTTTATTTTAAATGATGCCAAAGTTGTCACCTTCATAATTTAATAAATATAACAATTTAAATATTGTGATTTTAAGATGATAAATTCGAGTAAAAGTATTATTGTAAAAGTTAATAGATTTAGTTTTATCATAGGATTTTATTTTTAATTTTTAGGCAACAAATAAGTATATTAAATAATTATACAAAAATGTTGTAGTATTTATTTTATTAAGAGATAAACCAAATAAATGGTTTTAAAAATAATAAAATAAATATTATATGAACTATTTAATGTGCTCCACTAATTTTCTAGATACATATGACATTTTATAAATCTATTAAAGCTTTTATTTCGAACATATCTTCTGTATTTATTTTATTTAAATTCAAATAAATGAATAGTGTCCAAATTGACACTATTGTTATTTTATAAAAATAACATATTATAAAATAGTTTAAAAATCACAAAAATATTTAAAAATTATAAATTTAAATTTATTTGATCTAAAATTTTATTAAGTATCCAATTATGGACAATTCACAAAAAATAAGTAATTATTTGTTATAATTTAAAATTTAGAAAGTTATTACCACAAATCAAATTAAATTGATTAAATAAGGATAAATCATGTTGATAATGTTTAAAATAAATTCCTAACATGTCTAAATTCTATTGGTTGATGATATTAAAACCTTATATTATCTAATATTCGAATATTTGTCATTTTTGGAAGTTTTTAAGTGGGGTTAGATTTATTATAAATTATCATTTTTAAGAATTCCAAAGGTGCCCCTCTCCTCCCTTATAAAAGGGCACCTCCTCCCTCTCTTCCTCACACAACATTGAGCCTTCAAGCTCGGACAACCCCTGAAAAATTCTCTTCTCCACTTCCCTAGAAACATCCTAGAGTTTCTAGTCTTTCTCAAAGACCAATTTTAGTGCCCTAAGAGGAGGTCTCAAAAAGGCGCTTCAAAGAAGAGGTAATTTCCGTTACCGATTCTTTCACCTTTATTTCTTCTTCCAATCCTTCTTCTTAGGTTGTTTCATTATGAAGTAATAACATCAGTATAACTAATATACTGATATGTTATTATAGTTATGAAACAATCCTAATTCACCATCTATCCATCCTACGGAAAATGAAATCACCGCGCGTGCGTACGTACGGAATACCGTCTCCACGCCGTGGTGTAATCTGTTTTTCCACCAACACCTTACATGGATGGGTATTATGATGTAAAGAATAACTATACATAGTTATTATAAAATCATAATGATTCTGATATATTGTATCATCCAATCCAATTCAATTCAATAATTATGGAAATGATATCATCGCTTGTGCGTACGTACGGACTACCGTCTCCACGACGTGATGAGATTCATTCTCCATGTTAACCATTTAAGAATGATTATAAGGTATATATAAGCAATAATAATGAAATATATGACATTATAAAGCTACTGGATTTATGTGTATATATATGTATGTCATCTACTTAATTCCACTCAATTCAATAAGGAAACGAAAACAGCGTTCATGCGTACGTACGGCCTACCGTCTCCATGAACGGTGTATTTCTTTCCATTTATAGATCCATTATATATATGTATATTCTGAATATATATTATATATAAATCATGTTTTATATTCTATAATTAAGTAATAATGATCTAAGTAATCATATGAATAATTACAAGTTAAAACACGAACGACAAATGAGACGATTTTACCCAAAACGCTACTTTAACATGAATTTACAAAAGAATGGGTAATATAAAGTCATAAGTGAACCATATATGATATAATAACAATGAATATTATTCTGTAATAAGTCAATGACATTATTTAAATCATTATACAGGAGGTTCGGACACTAACGAAGCAAATCAGACCTAAGGTAAGGGAAATATCACAATCTCACTTTTATCCGAGATTGTTTTTACTTTGGTAATTACTGGGGTATATTTTATCATCCACATCCATGTTCCCTCAATATGTAATATTATTTAATTCCTTCTAAAATATTTTATATCCAATTTTACCCTTCGGTAAGTTTTTTGTAAAAGATATTAAAGGAATCTTTTGTCGTTTTTCGTACGAGGTACTTTGTGACTTTTCCGACAAAAGTACGAAAAATGTTTTTTTTAACTTATACGGCATGAATGGATTTTTAAAACCTTATTTCCAAGAAGCTTCATTTACAAGTTTTCAAGTTTATTTTTAATCAACTTCTTTTAGTTTAAAGTTTTATGACATGTTAAGAAAGGAAAAATGTTTTTGAAGAAGAAAGGATATTTTTCTCAAGAATGGAGTTCAAATGTTTTATCAAAATTATTTTCCATCTAAGATAATATAGGGTTCTGTTTTTATCCCGATTAATACATGGATTTGATTATGTTTTGAGGGAATTATTTTTATGAAGTCATTTACCTTATATGATTTGTTTTATGATGTCGTGATGTTTCAAGAATCCCATTTTTGTTACATGTGTTATGCGATGATGTATGATTTATGATTATGTAGCACACATAAGAAAGGATTCATTATAAGATGGGTGGGACCTATATCTCCCTCCAATGCATTGGGTAAAGATTTTATATCTCATGAGATAGACATGGCTGGAACGGTAGGTTATACCGGTTCAGTGAAACAGGACTGGAACGAGGGTGACTCGATTCAGAAAGGGACTTTGTCCACTAAGATAGTCTTGGCAGTGAGTCTTGACTAACAAGAAACGATTCTCTATGATTATGTGTGTATTCCACTAAGTTTCAGGTTTTAAGTTATGATTATTGGGATTACATTTCACTTCTATGATTTATCCCATGTTATGATATTATGAGCTCTTTTGTAGGTTAAGATTTCCAAAATCTATGTTCTTATGTATATGATGTGATTGATATTTCTTTTGTTTACCCTTACTGAGCATTTGAGCTCACCCTTTTATGTTTTCTTTTCCCCAGGATATAAATAAAGGTTTTAGGTATAAAAAAGAAGATCTTTATGGGAGATGTTGAATATCTTTCACCAGGATTAGAAGATTATATTCTGAGTTTCCAAAGACACTAAACTATTACGATCCTTGTGTGTGTGTTTTTGTTATGTACTAAGTTTTCCGCAAAAGTAATGTAATGTCAATGTACGTTAAGCTTCGGGTCTCTACAGGGCTCGTGCGGGCCCCACCTTACAAATATCATACCAAGAGGGTAGGATATTTTTGGATAGTACCCTATCCGTTTCAACTCAGTTTAAGTGGCTTTCAAGTGGCTTCAAGTGGCTTAAGTAAAATAAAATAAAGTTTGTCGAACAATTTATTTTATTTTTTAACTTTAAGCCCAAAAATTAAAAACCACACTCGAGCAAAAGCAACTCCGGAAGAGGCGTTTCTAAGCAAATACTGGTGCTGCGATTTCATCGGTGCCCTCAGAATTTGATTCCGGGAACCGATTCAAAAGTTAGAAAAACCCACTCGTCTGTTCACTGAATGTACCCGAGCCAAACTTCAGAAAATGATTCCGGGCACACCGGGCCTCGGAATCAGGTGCCGTCAGAAATTGCGTTCTTGTAAAATTCCAAAGAAAATTAAGAAAAATATTTCCTTGAAATTTATGGGTCTTTACATTACTCCCACCATAGGGATTTACGTCCCCATAAAGCTTCACCATGAACTTAGGGATACAAAGGTGGTACTGAGCACGAAACTGAGCCTCCTGCTCCAAAGTGCTCTAATGGAGGTTCCCGTGCTGCTATCTGAAGCGCACTAGAGGAATCGATCATCCACGTAGGACCCGCTCCTGTCGATCCTCGATCTCCACTGGGACCTCCGCAAATGTCGTCCCATCATCAAAGACCAGCTCTCCATGGTCAAAGATTTGCGTCGGGTCGTGCACGTATCTCCTCAACTGAGATATGTGGAAGACGTCGTTCACCCGGTGCAACTGAGGTGGTAGAGCCAGGAGATAAGCCACCTCGCCAATCCTACTGAGGACCTGTAAGGGTCCGATGAAGCGTGGAGACAACTTGCCGCCTCGGCCAAATCTCTGTATTCCACATCGAGGTGAGACACACAAGAAGACGTGGTCACCATCCTCGAATTCTAGTGGCCTCCGCCTCCTGTTAGCACAAGACTTCTGTCGGTCCTGAGCTGTCCCCATCCGCTCATGGACGACTTGGACCTTCCTGGTCCTACTAGAGTTGCTGAGATTTCTTCCTCACCGATAAGAGAAATCCGGTCTCATCCCCTGGATGAACCATGTTCTTTGCCTAATACCATCAATCCCGACATGGATGATACTAATCCATACCCAGGATGATGTCGTAAGGCCTCAACGCTACTACCAAGAGATCCAACCGTTACTCTCGCCTACAAGGGTTGAGTCACACTGTCGGCATCAGTGTGTGGTAACTGGGTCTCCTCCAGTAGATGTCTCACAAGTGAGGGTCAAGTCAACAGTCAAAACTGGAACCTCTTAGTAACAACACAAAAGAGGACAGGAATGAAAACATCACAAGGGTATGCGTCTTTTATTATTGCATCTCATAATACAAAGACGCTACACAATAGCAACAAGGAACTAGAAGTACAAAGGACGTATCCACTAGTTCCGCTCCTGTCCATTTGCTCCCAGAGCTCCATGATCGAAGGCCTCAGCTGCCTGAAGCTGAGCTCTCCCATGTCCACCAACTCTCTGCGGTCGAGGTGGACCTCCTGGTGGTGGTGGTGGCAACACCTCGAAGTGTCTCCCACCATCGGCTACTCGGCCAGCTCCTCTGCCTCGTCCGCCTGCACCCCGCGGACCACCGTGGCCGAACCTCTGTCTGGGAGGTCCCTCTACCACCTGTTGCTCATCTGTAAGACGAGTCGGGCAGTCTCGAGCCATGTGACCTCGCCCGCTGCATGCGTAGCAATGCTTGCCCCTCGTGTACCTGGCTCTCCTTCGGGTGCCCCGCACAACCGAATCTTCATCCTGAGACTGCCCATCTGATGGTCTGGCCCATTTGAACCTCTGTGTCACCTGTCTACTGCCAGCTGCAGAAGACCCTACTATGGGCCATCCTGCGGAGGGCCCTGTCACTGGAGCCTGCTCGGCGAGAAAACTCTCCACTAGAAGGGCTCTCTCCAACACCTCTTCCTGAGTCGGAATGTTGAGGGAGATCATCGAAGCCCTAATCTCATGCCTCAGTCCCTGATCGAAGGTCCGGGCCCGGAAGAACGGGTCCCGTACCATATCTGTGGAGTAGCGCGAGAGATCAGTAAATCTCACCGAGTACTGGGCCACTGTCAAGCTGCCCTGCCGCAGCTGAAGAAGCTCCTGAATGAGAACAGCACAGAGGGTGGCTGGGACGAACTCGGAGCGGAAGATTCTCTCAAAGTCCGTCCAGAGAAGAGATGTCTCGTCGTGCACCTGGAGCATCAAGCTCCACCATCGGCCCGCTGCTGCGTGCAGTAGGCTCGCCACGAGGATCACCATGAGGTCTGCTGGTGTCCTCACTAGCCTGAAAACTCGCACCACTACCTCCAGCCAGTCCTCGGCTGCCTGGGGGTCTGTCTCCCCGCGGAACCTGGGCGGTCGCTGACGCTGAAACTCGTGAAGCGCGCTAAGGCGACGTGCATCATCAGCGTCTGGGGCTAGTAGCATCGGTGGCTCGGCGGGAAAAGGTACCGCCGGTGCCTCTGCTGACAAGGAGCCCTGCACCGAGGCCTCGTCGCTCGGTGGGCTGTCATCACGCTCCACTCTCGGAACCCTAGATGGCTGTCATTGTGGGGCCATCCTGAAAAGAAGCAGGTGTGCCACGGTCAGAACTGTATACCTGGTGATCTGACACAAGTAATCACAAAGAAAACTTGAACACACATGCAATCAGTGTTTTCGTTCATTAAGTCGGAAATCAGAAGTCAGGGTCCTGGTGAACGGATACGTCGGCCGCCGCACCAACACTGGACTCCCTGGACTGATAACCACACCCAATACGCTAAACACTATTGGTTCACATAGAAGAAAGATCAGAGTCTGCGGTAGAACCGACCACCTCTGATACCAATTTGTCACGACCCGTCCTCGAGGCCCGTGTCGTGACTACCCCAAGCCCGCCTTCCATAGTCCAGGGGCTGGTGACGAGCACCAAGGCGTACATCCCAACAAAAAGGGAAGGCATTGCCTTTGAAAAGTAAACAAGCACCATAGAGTAAGCAAGAGGAAAAGTAAACACTAAGTAAAAACTGTAACAAGCTGTTCTGAAAGTAAAAAGGGGCTGGAAATACAAGCCCAACTGTAAAGTACAACTGAAAGGGAAAAACAACAACTGAAATGAAAAGCCGCAGCGTCGAGCCGTCCTCTGGAAGTCCCACCTGAAGGGTGGGTACAGATAGCCTCCACTGCTCCTCAGGTCCACCTGACCGCTCCGAGCACGTCCCACCCAGCAGTCCACCTCCAGGTACCGTCCTGCTCCGCACACCTCCACCACGATCAGTGTTGTCCGTCGTCTGAAACCAACACAACGAAGTGCGGGCATAGCCCATGCAGGGGTGAGTATAAGCTACTCAGTAGGGACCCCCGATACCCCCCGAAGGTCTCCCGAAATCCACAAAGGATAAACCACAACGGAAAGATACAATCACGAAATAACAACTGACACTGCTTAGGTATATGCCTATACATATACCTAAGTCATCAATCCACGTTCGGCACCAACGTCTGAGCCCAAGCACAACCCAGTCCACACAGGAAAGCAAGCGTATACCCACATAGGATAGTTCAACACAATCCACAAAAGAGAGTAAATAGTAAATCCACACATGATAGTTCAACATAATCCACAAAGGAGAGTAACACAGGATTCAGCTCACACAGGTATACATCATCGAAAAGGTGAAATATATTATCAGACATAGATACTGAATCATCTAAGCTGGGACCCACATAGGATACAAAACCAGCCGTCTTCATTGTTTCGTTTATGCTGGTACCCACATAGGATACAAGACCAGCACGGAATCATAAAAGCTGTGACCCACATAGGATACAAGACCAGCACAGCTAGGACCCACATAGGATACAAGACCAGCTGTCTTCATTGATTAATCTATACTGGGACCCACATAGGATACAAGACCAGTATCGAATCATCTAAGCTGGGACCCACATAGGATACAAGACCAGCACAGCTAGGACCCACATAGGATACAAGACCAGTTGTCTTCATTGATTCATCAATACTGGGACCCACATAGGATACAAGACCAGTATTGAATCATCTAAGCTGGGACCCACATAGGATACAAGACCAGCACAGCTAGGACCCACATAGGATACAAGACCAGCTGTCTTCATTGATTCATCTATACTGGGACCCACATAGGATACAAGACCAGTATTGAATCATCTAAGCTGGGACCCACATAGGATACAAGACCAGCACAGCTAGGACCCACATAGGATACAAGACCAGCTGTCTTCATTGATTCATCTATACTGGGACCCACATAGGATACAAGACCAGTATTGAATCATCTATGCTGGGACCCACATAGGATACAAGACCAGCACAGCTAGGACCCACATAGGATACAAGACCAATTCTCTTCATCGCCGCAGTCCACTGAGGATCTCTGCACAATCGTCGTCGTCGAAGTCGCAGCCAGCACTAGGGTTCCCGCACACAGCAAACTCGTTCGGGAGGGTCCGCTCCACGAGCCGAGAGGCTGATACATCAACGGACACAAAGTCCGAATTTGATGTATCTAAAAGTTCCGCATCGCCAATAGGAACTCAACGTCGCAGACGGCGCGTCAATCGGACGCCCGGTCTGAGTGTTATTGGCTTTTTCGTCCGAGGGGCCCGGTTGGTTTTTAAGGAAAAACCAACACGACCGTACTCCACCTGCGTCCAAACCTCGGGCGAAGTGAGCCAAAAGATCCGTCTCACATAGAGGAATTCAACAAAGCTGACGGCACGTCAATCGGACGTACGTAGCTCAAGATATGAGCGTTTTCGCTCCTAGGGCCCGGTTTGTTTCGTGTACGAACCAACCCGGACGAACCCAAAGTATTCTGAAACCTTGAGTGTGATATACCAAAATGACCGTCTCGATCCAAGGATCGCGTTGCCGCTGACGGCGTGGAGTTCGGAGGCCCGTAGCTCATGTTACGGGCAAAAGACCGAAACGGTCCGAAGATAGGGGGTCCGGGCCTAGGCCGACCCGGCCCGACCCCCCCTGGGTCGGCCGAACTGGGTCGACCCGACCCGGTCCAACCCAGCTGGACCCGGTCCGGCCTGGCCAGGGCACGGCCTGGCCGGTCGGACCGGCCTGGCTCGGCTCGGCCGGGCAGCCGAGCAGCTGGACGTCCCGGGGCGCCGCCCCTGCGGTTTGGAGGAAGTCGCGGCCCTCGAAGGGGCCGCGCTGGTCAAACGGACGCGGCTTCAGCCACGTCCCGTGCGGGCAAGCTGGACCCGTGCGGCCGCGGGTCTGTTGGCCACCGCCGCCGCGACTTCAACCGCGACGACCCTGTTCGGCGGCGCGCCGGGGCGCAGCCGGCAGCTTCTGCGGGCCACCGGAGTTGCTCTGGTGGTCCGTTTTTCTTTCCCGTCTGCGCCGTTGTCCCTCCCGGGTTCCATTCTTCACTGCGGGATCATCAAATTGCCCTTGCTTCACGTTTTGTCGTCGCCCTCAAAATCCGAACAACCACGAAGAACGGTGGAGGGTCGTCGGGCCGTGTTCGTTTGGCCCGCACCCTCCACGTTAGTTAATAACAACGGGAGAATTATTCAACACATGAAACAACAATTTTAATGAATTAAAATTTTTCATATGAATCTGGTTCTTTAATTTTAAAGAAACGTTCACGGGAATATAAAATATTCACAACAACCCCTACCTCGTCATGTCGTCGCCCGCGGGTTCTTCGCGGAATTGGGGATCGTCGCGGAAGGAGGGGTTCGTCGCGGAAGGAGGGGTTCGTCGCAGTATTCGGCGCTGCGTCGACGAACTCCGAGATTCAAGAACAAAAAGATTTAATTAATAATAATTAAATCCTTCTTGAGTTTAAAACCACAAAGGAAATTTAAAAGAAATCTGAAACTCTCACCTCAACGGATGATCGAAGGTTTTTGTTGCGGATTAAGGAACGTCACCGAAGAACGTCGCGGGAGAGGAAACGTCGGTGTCGCGGCACACGGCGCCGCGTCGTCGATTTCCGCGGGTTCGGCGTTCTTCGTCGGAGGCCGGCGTTCTTCGCGTTCTTCGCGTTCTTCGCGAAGAAGGGTGAAGGCACAAGAACTTCTGTCAAGAACCTCTCAAGGTGTAATCCTCCAAATGTCGTGTTGGTCTTATTTTTATTTTTACGCCAACAAACGAATAAGAGGTAAGTAACGACCCATTAATTCGTAGAATTAATTCAACGAAAGAAACTGCCCATTTAATTCACGAATAAAACCTCCCAATTAAATGGCGCGTTAAGAATTTAAGAAAACGCGTCAGTTGACTTTCATAATGACGGGTTTTCGCGGGTGCGTTACTTAGCAGAAAGAAACGGTGGGGCTCATGCGGGACCCACCTCACAAATATCCTACCAAGAGGGTAGGATATTTTTGGATAGTACCCTATCCGTTTCAACTCAGTTTATGTGGCTTTCAAGTGGCTTCAAATGCCTTAAGTGAAATAAAATAAAGTTTCTCGAACAATTTATTTTATTTCATAACTTTAAACCCCAAAAATTAAAAACCACACCCGAGCAAACGCAACTCCGGAAGAGGTGTTTCTAAGCAAATATCGGCGCTGCGATTTCATCGGTGCCCTCAGAATTCGATTCCGGGCACCGGTTCAAAAGTTAGAAAAACCCGCTCGTCCGTTCACTGTACGTTCCCGAGCCAAACTTCGGAAAATGATTCCGGGCACACCGGGCCTCGGAATCAGGTGCCGTCAGAAACTGCGTTCTTGTAAAATTCCGACAAAAATTAAGAAAAAAATTTCCTTGAAATTTACGGGTCTTTATATTTGTTACGATTTATTTTGGGGTTATTAGGGTTTGATAGGGTTTATTAGTGGGTTGTAGGGTTTTTAGGCTATTATTTGGAGGTTTTTGTAGCGTTTTGTCAGGTTTGTTTGGGTTTTAGTTATTATTAGGGTTTATTATGGTTTAATAATGTTTTTATTCTATATTAGGGGTTTTAAGGATTTTGTATCCTTTATTAGTGTCTAATAGAATTTTTTAGGGTTTATTACAGGTAATTACAATATATTAGTGTTTATTAGGGTTTTTTGGGTTTAATAGTGGGTTATTAGGTGTTATTAGTGGATCTTAGGGGTTATTAGTGGTTTTTAGGGTTTGTTTGGTTTTTTTACGGTTTTTACAATTTGTTACGGTTTGTTTGAGGTGTTTGGGGTTTTATTCGTTTTTTTGGGTTTTATGGGTGTGATTGGATTTTTTAAGCTTTGTGAGGGTTATTTTATCATTTTTTGGGATTTTGTTGCATTTTGTGGGTTTTGAAGCATTTTTCGGGTTTTTGTATCTATTGATAGGGTTTTTGTAGCCTTGTTAGTGTCTTTAGAGGTTCTTTAGGGTTCTTTAGTGTTTTTAGGGTTTTATGGTTTTTTAGGGTTCAATAGGGTATATTATGGTTTTTTCGGTTTTTAGGGTTTTCTAGGGGGTTTCTAGGAGTTTTAAGGGTTTCATAGGGTTGGTTAGGGTTTTGTTACGCATTTTTAGGATTTTTAGGTTTTTTAGCGTTTTTAGTCGTTTTTTTTTGTTTTTTAGGGTTTTTTAAAGTTTTTTAGGGTTTTAAGGGTTTTAGGTTTGTTTTTGGGGTTTTCGGTTTTTTCGGGTTTTTAGGGGTTTTTGAGTTTTTTTTGGGGTTTTAGGGGTTTTATTGGATTTTTAGGGTTATTAGGGTTTTTAGTTTTTTTTGGGTTTTAGGCATTTTTTGGGTTTTTATGGTTTTTAGGGTTTTGTCAGATTTTGCCGGGTTTGTTAGGGTTTTTTGTGAATATTAGCATTTTGAATGTTTTAAAAGTTTTTTTGATGTATATTTGGGTTTTATGTATTTTTTAGCTTTTGCTAGGGTCTAATAGGGTTTTATGATTTATTACAATTTATTAGTGTTTATTAGTGTTTAGTAGTGGGATTTAGGGTTTATTAGGGTTTATTATGGTTTATTATTGGTTGGTAGGGTTTGTTAGAATTTATTAGTTCTTATTAGAGTGATTTAGGGTGTCTAAGGGTTTGTTAGGGTTTCTAAGTGTGTGTAAGTTTTTCTAAGGGTGGGTTAGGGATTTTATGGGTGTGTTAGGGTTTCTAAGGGTGTGCTATGGTCTGTAAGTGTTTTTAAGGTTGTGTTAGAGTTTCTATGGGTGTGTTGGGGTTTCTAAGGGTGTGCTATAGGATTTCTAAGTGTGTGTTAGGGTTTATAAGGATGTGTTAGGGTTTCTAAGGGTGTGTTAGTGTTTCATAGGTTTTCTTTGGTTTTTGTTATGGTTTTTAGGGTTTTAGGGTTATGTTAGGGTTTGATATGGTTTCTTAGGGGGTTTTAGGTTTTCCTTGGGTTTTTTGTGTTTATTGGGGTTTCTTAGTGCTTCATGGGGTTTCTTAGGTCTTGTTAGGGTTTGTTAGGGTTTGTTATGTTTTTAGGGTTTTTTGGGGTTTGTTAGGGTTTGGTAGGGTTTGTTAGGGTCTGATAGGGTTTGTTAGTGTTTGTTAGGGTTTTGCGTGGTTTTTTATGGTTTTTAGTGTCTATGGGGTTATTCATGGTTTGTTAGGGTTATTTCGTTGTTCATGGTTGTCACAGATGTCTACAGCTAGTCGTAAGCTTCAATTTGATATGTGGTAGAGCTGAAATGGACACCCATAGCAGAATTTATGGTCATTTGGAGGACATATGGACCTTTTGGGTCTTTAAGAACATGATAAGGCGTTCCTATTGGTCACATATGTGTAGATCCAGTCGAATGCTTCGATTTGATATATGGTAGAGGAAAAACGGACTACAGGAGTAGAAGTTATGATCTTTTGGAGGGTTTATGTACCTTTTTGGGGGCTACCAGGATGTGAGAAGGTGCTTCATTGGTTATAGAAGAGTAGGTCTAGTCTCCAGATTCAATTTGATATGTGGTAGAGGCAAAACAGACACCCATAGAAGAAGTTATTGCCAAACGGACACCAGAAGCCAATATTTTGACCATCCAAAGGGATTTTGGGTCTTTTGTGGGGTTGAAGAATGTCATAAAGGGTTACAGTGGTTACCAGAGTGTGTATCTTCTCACAATATTAGATTTGATATGTGGTAGATCCAAAATTAACACACGTAGAAGAAGTTATTTTCATTTTAAATTAAGTAACCCTCCTAGCACGTAAAACCCTAAGAAACCCGCAACTCACTAAAATAGGCATAAATTCTCCTTCGGGTGTCCGTTTGAGGGTTGTGACTAGTAAAATCAAAGCTCGTGAGATGAGTAAGGAAAAAGTCTAATCAAAACTGTGAGAAGATTAAAGAAACAGAAGATATATTTGTTATACCACTCCAAAAAAATCCAACTTCAAACTGCCATAACATTCACTTCGGTTGTCTGTTTGAGCTCTACCACATATCAAATCGAAGGCACCGATGAGATTTGAGTAGAAGGATAACTTGAACAAAAATTAAGTCATGTTTGGGACCCTAAAATCCCAAAAACCCATCAGAAGGCCTCCAAAACTCCATTTCTGTGTCCGGATCCCTGAATTTTTTTCCTAAAACAGTTATAACTTCTGATCTGTGTGTCTGTTCGGCCTCCTGCACCTTTTTTTATTGAACTTTGTTCCATTATATTTAGTTTGACTATTCATGGAGCGGAAATAGACACCTGATGAAGAATTTATTCCTTCTTTAATGACTATGTTACTTGTTAGGTTTTTCGAGACACCATTTCTAGCACTTTTGTCATGTCTTCTGTTTTTTCAAACAACTATAACATATTATTTCTGTTATTATTATTATTATTATTATTATCATCATCATCTCATGAAAATTCACATGTACATGCACGTGTGTTATTATTATATTTTTATTACCATGCACGTGAACATGCAATGCACAACTGTTATTTTATTATAACATGCATTGTTATTATTATTGTTATTATTGTTATTGTGGTTGTTGTTGTTGTTGTTATTGTTATTACCATAACATTCAAATTCACATCCAAATTCACATACACACACATTAAATGAACGTTCGTTATTCTATTATCACATGCGTTGTTATTATTAATATAATTTATAATAATAATATTATTATTATCATCATCATCATCACATGAAAATGCAATGCAAGGGAGTTATTATTTATTACCATACACATGCACAGGTAATGAACATGCAATATTCTATTATCATATGCATTAGTACCACTACTATTATCACCACCACTACTACTAATATTACTACTGCTATTATTATTACTATCATCACATGAAAATGTAGATGCACATGCGTTATTATTTATTATTTATTACCATGTACGTGCATATGAAATGCACTTTTATTATTCATTTATTATTATTATTATTATTATCATCACATTTATTATTATTATTATTATTATTATCATTATCATCATTATTATTATTATCATTATCACATGAAAATGCACATGCATGTGTGTTGTTATTTATTATTTATTACTATGCACGTGCATGCGTTATTATTATTATTATTATTACAATTAGTATTATTTATATTATCATCAAATGTAAATGCACATGCACATGCATGTGCGTTCTTATTTATTATTATTTATTTATTATTTACTAATATGAACGTGCACATGAAATGCACTTATGTTATTCTATTATTATTATTATTATTATTCATGTTGAGGTTGTTGTTGTTGTTTGTATCATCAAATACAAATGTACATGCATGTGCATTGTTATTTATTATTTATTACCATGCACGTTCATGCGTCATTATCATTATCATTACATGTAAATGCACATGCACGTGCATTATTATATATTACTTATTATCATGCACATACACATGCAATGCACTTACGTTATTCTATTATCACACGTGTTATTATTTTTTATTCTAATGCACGTGGACATGCAATGCACGTGCGTTATTCTATTATCACATGTGTTATTATTTATTATTTATTATTTATTATCATTCACATAAAAATTCACATTCATGTGGACTTAGTTATTATTTATAGTTTATTACCATGCACATGCACATGCACATGCACATCCACTTGTATGTGCGTAATTATTTATTGACATTTATTATGGTTTGTTAGGGTTTTAGGGTTTTTTAATGGTATATTAGTGTTTTTTAGGGTTTGGAGGGGGTTATTAGGATTTTATTACGGATTATTATTGTGTGTCAAGGTTTATTAGGGTTCATTAGGTATTTTTAAGGTTTTATTAGGATTGAGTTGGGTTTATTAAGGTATATTATGGTATATTATGTATAGTTGGGTATGTTTAGGATTTATTAGGGTTTATTATGGTTCATTATGGTTTATTAATTTTTAAGAGGGTATATTAGGGTTTTATAGTGTTTAGTAGTGTTTATTCGGGTTTATTAGTGCTTTTAAGCTTTTTTATGAATTATTAGCATTTATTAGGGGTTTTAGGGCTCTTTAATGGTATATTAGTGTTTTTAGTGTTTATTGGGGTTTATTGTGGTGTGTTAATGTTTATTAGGGTTCATTAGGTATTGTTAGGGTTTAGTTAGGGTTGAGTCGGTATTTTATTAGGGTTGAGTATGGTTAATAGGGTTTGTTAGGGATATTTATGGTATACTAGGGTTTGTTAGTGTTTTTATTAGGGTATATGTGTTTTTTTAGTTATTGTTAAAATATATGAGGGGTTGTTATGACTTTTTAGGTTTATTAGCATGTTTTTAGTGTTTGTGAGCATTTTTAATGGTTTATTATCCTTTATTATCCTTTATTATTGTTTATTAGGGTTTCAATGGCTTTTTAATTGTTTGTTTGAGTTTTTTTATTTATTTGGGTTTAGTTGGGGTGATTTTGGTTTTGCTATGGTGTGTTAAGGTTTATTTGGGTTGAGAAGGTATTTTTAGGGTTTTATTATGGTGTTATTAGGGTTTATTAGTTTTTATTAGGATTTATTAGGGATTTTTAGGGTCTATTAGGGTTTTTAGGGGTTTATAAGTTATTTAGGTTATATTAGTGTTTGTTAGGACTTTTTAGATAATATAACGTGTTTTTATTGTTTGTGAGAATTTTTTTTGTTTGTGAGAGTTTTTAGGGTTTCTTAGCTTATATTAGAGTTTATTATGGTTTATTATGGTTTCTAGGGATTTTTAGGGTATATTAGAATTTTTGTCTTTATTAGGTTATATTACTGTTTTTAGGTCTTTTTAGTTAATATAGCGCATTTTTATTGTTTGCGGTCATTTTTTTATTGTTTGTGAACATTTTTAGGGTTTATTAGGTTATATTAGAGTGTATCAGGGGTTCTAGTAAATTTTTAACGTATACTAGCATTTTTTTCCTTTATTAGGGTTTTGTAGGGTTTTATTAGGGGTTATTATGGTGTGTTAAGGTTTGTTAGGGTTGAGTAGGGTATATTTGGAATTATTTATGGTTTATTAGGGATTTTTAGGGATTTTTAGGGGGTTTATTAGGGTTTATTATTGTTTATTAGTGTCTATTAGGGTTGTTTAGGTTTTCTTAACATATGTTTAGGGTTTATTAGTTTTTATTATCATTTATTAGGGTTTATTTGGTATTTTAGGGGTTTTATTAGGGTTGAGTAGAGTTTCTTTAGGGTTTTAGGGATTATAAGGTGTTTTTAGGGATTATTTGAGTTTATTAGGGGTTTATAAGGGTTTAATTTTTTATATTATGGTATATTAGGGTTTAATATTTTTGAGGGTCTTGAAGCGTATTTAGGGATTTTCTACCATTTTTTAGTGTATCTGTAGCGTTGTTTGAGTTTATGTAGCATTTTTAGTGTTTATGCAGCACTTTTAGGGTTTAGTTAGTGGTTTTAGGTTTTATGTAGAATTTTTTAGGGTTTATGTAACGTTTTAAGGGTTTATGTAGTGTGTTAAGGTTTTATGTTTTATGTAGAATTTTTTAGGGTTTATGTTGCAGTTTCTGGGATTATGTAGCATTTTTAGGGGTGATGTATCATTTAGGTTGCATTTTTTAGGGATTATGTAACGTTTGTAGGGTTCCTGTAGTTTTTTTAGGGTTTATGTTGTGTTTTTAGGTTTTGTGTAGCATTTTTTAATGTTTATGTCGTGTTGTTTAGGGTTTATGTTACAGTTCTAGGGTCCATGTAGTGCCTTTTGGGTTTATGTAGCATTGTTTGGGTATATGTTGCATTTTTTGGGTTTATGTAGTGTTTTTAGGGTTTATGATGCATTTTTAGGGTTTATGTAATGTTTTTTGGGTTTATGAATCTATTTGTTTCCTTTTTAGGGTTTTAATGGTTGTTTATGGTTTGTTGTGGTTTTTATGGTTTTTAAGGGTGGTTAACAGGTGTTTAGGGTTTTATGGTATTTGATGGGTTTTAAATGGTTTTTGGGGGGTTTTTAAGGATTTATTTGTTTTTTGGGGATTGATAGGGGCTGTTTGGGTTTTTTAGTGTGTGTTAGGGGTTTTTTGGGTGTTGTAGCGGTTTTTAGGGTTTTTGTAATGTGTTTTAGCATTTTTTGGATTCTTTAGGGTTTTTAATGTTTTTTAGAGTTTATTATGGTTCTTTAGGTTTTATTAGGGTTCTTTATAGTTAATTAGTGTTCTTTAGGATTTGTTACAGTTAATTATCATTTTTTATTGTATATTATGGTTTTATTGGGCGTTTGTAGGCATTAATAGCTTTTTCTAGGGTTTATCAACTTTTTAGGGTTATTTAGGATTTATTAGGGTTTCTTAGGATTTATTAATGTGTATTTGGGTTTATTACGATTTAATAGGATTTATTATGATTTGTAGGGTTTATTGAGGTTTATTAGGTATTTTTTATGGTTTGTTTCAGTTTGTTACGATTTATTTGGCGTTGTTAGGATTTGTTACGATTTATTTGGGGTTGTTAGGGTTTATTACAAATTTTTATGGGGTTATTAGGGTTTGTTAGGGTTTATTAGCGGGTTTTAGGGTTTTGTAGGCTATTATTTGGTGGGTTTTATAGTTTTTTGTTGGGTTTGTTAGGGTTTTTATTGATTGTAAGGATTTATTGTGGTTCAATAGTGTTTTTTATTGTATATTAGGGGTTATTGGGGTTTATTAGTGGTTCTTAGGGGTTATTATTGGTTGTTAGGAGTTTCTAGGTTTTGTTAGGGTTTCTAGGGTTTGTTACGGTTTATTTGAGTTGTTTGGGGTTTTATGCATTTTTTTGGGTTTTATGGGTGTGTTTGAATTTATTATGATTTGTTAGGGTCATTTTAGCATTTTTTGGAGTTTTGTGCGTTTTGTGGGTTTTGAAGCATTTTTTGGGTTTTTGTAGCAATTGATAGGGTTTATGTAGCGTTGTTAGTGGCTTTAGTCAGGATACCCCGATTTTTTAACATTCAAACAAGTATAACTTCTGATCCGGATGTCAGTTAGGAATGTACCACATATCATATCGAATATTTTTTCTTTTTCTTCAATTGGACTGGTTTTGGAGTTGAAACAAGCTTCTAGAATAGAAGTTATGGTCTTTTTAACATTTAATGGTTTCTCAAATACACATATATATGTATTTATTTGTAAATATATATGTGTCTGTGTGTGTGTGTGTGTTGTATATATGTATGTATTTATTTATTTATAAACACACATAAAAACATATTTTATAAATGTATTTAAAACTAAACTTATAAATATATATTAATATAAAAATAAATATACAGATAACAAACATATTTATATAAATATATATTAATATAAGAATGAATATATATATATACTAATATATGAATTAATATATATGTATAAATATAACTAAATATATTTATATTAATATGAATCTATATTATTATACGAATGAATAAAACTATATATATGAATAAATAGATATATCTTTAAATAGAGAAAAAAAATGAAATGGCATAGTGGTAAAGGTGCAGGCACGCAAAGGTGGAGGCCACGAGTTCGAGTTCGGGTGGAAGCAAGAAGGTGTGTGCGATTGGGGGATGCGTGGGAAGGGTAGCGCGTGAGAGAGATTGACGGGGGTCTGCCTAGAGCTGATAAGGGGGGGGGGGGGTCAAGCGCTATTAAAAGATCCCCCTCCCCGAATTATATAAATATTTTTTATTTTTTTTGACTTTTATCTGCACTTTTTAGGAGCGCTGATAAAAGTCCTCTTTTATCATCACTAAAAAAGCGCCGATAAAGGGGTCTTTTATCAGCGTTTTATAGCTTTGATAAAAGGCGCATTTATCAGCACTTTTCTAAGCGCTGATAATAGGGACCCCCTATATCCTCACCTCGATTAACAATTCTTTTTTAGTATTGTTAATGCTCTTTTCTAGCACTGATAAATGTCGTTTCTATAGTAGTGTGAACATGCAATGCATGTGTGTTATTCTATTATCACATGTGTTATTATTTATTATTTATTATGATTCACATTCAAATTCACATTCATGTGGACTTGGTTATTATTTATTTTTAATTAACATGCACATGCACATACACATGCACATGCACTTGTATGTGCGTTATTATTTATTATTTATTATCATTCAAATTCACATACACATACACATGCAATTCACATGTGTTATTATTTATTATTTATTATTTATTATCATTCACATGAAAATGCGTAGGCATATGCACATGCACGTGCGTTATTATTTATTATTTAAACCATGCACATGCATATTCACATGCATGTGCATTATTACAATTATTATTATTAGAGGTATTTTTAAGGTTAACTATCATTTTGTAGGATTTTTAGGTGATATTAACATTTATTATGGTCTGTTGGGGTTTTAGGGTCTTTAATGGTATAATAGCATTTCTTAGGGTTTGGTGGGGGTTATTAGGATTTTATTAGGGTTTATTATGGTGTGTCAAGGTTTATTAGCATTTATTAGGAATTTTTAGGGTTTTATTAGGATTGAGTTGGGTGTATTAGGGTATATTATGGTATATTATGGTATATTTGGGTATGTTTGGGATTTATTAGGGGTTTTTAAGGTTCATTACGGTTTATTAATTTTTAAGATGGTATATTAGGGGGTTTTAGTGTTTAGTGGTGTTTATTAGGGTTTATTAGTGCTTTTATGATTTTTTAGGTTTTATTAGTATTTATTAGGTGTTTTAGGGTTTTTTAATGGAATATTTGCATTTTTTTTAGGGTTTAATGGGGTTTATTATGGTTTTTTATGGTGTGTTAAGGTTTATTAGTTTTGAATAGGTATTTTTAGGGTTTTATTAGGGTTGAGTAGGTATCTTTAGCGTTTTATTAGGGTTTATTAGGGTTGAGTAGGTTTTATTAGGGTTTATTAGGGTTTCTAGGGATTTGTTTAGGTATATTAGCATTTTTTTTCTTTATTAGGTTATTTTAGTTTTTTAGGTATATTTAGGTAATATAGCGCGTTTTTATTGTTTGTTATCATTTTTTATTGTTTGTGAGAGTTTTTAGTGTTTATTAGGTTATATTTGTGTTTATCAAGGTTTCTAGGGATTTTTAAAGTATACTAGCATTTTTTCTTTATTAGGGTTTTATATAGTTTTATTAGGGGTTATTATGGTGTGTTAAGGCTTGTTAGGGTTGAGTCGGGTTTATATGGCTTTATTTATGGTTTATTAGGTATTTTTAGGGTTTTTTTGTGGTTTATTAGGGTTTATTAGTGTTTATTAATGTCAATTAGGGTCGGTTAGGGTTTTTAGGTTTTCTTAACGTGTTTTTAGGGTTTATTAGGTTTTATTATCATTTATTAGGTTTTATTAGTTATTATTGGGGTTTTTTAGGGTTGAGTATAGTTTTATAGGGGTTTTAGTGATTATAAGGTGTTTTTAGGGATTATTAGATTTTATTAGGGGTTTATTAGGTTTTAATTGTTTATATTATGGTATATTAGGGTTTAATATTTTTGAGGGTTTTTAAGCATCTTAAGGGTTTTTGAAGCATTTTTTAGGGTTTGTGTAGCGTTGTTAGAGTTTATGTAGCATTATTAGGATTTAGTTAGGGGTTTTATGTTAAATGTATCATTTTTAGGGTTTATCTAACGTTTATAGGGTTTATGTAGCGTGTTTAGGGTTTTGGTTTTATGTTGCATTTTTTAGGTTTTATGTTTTGTTTTCTGGGTTTATGTAGCGTTTTTAGGGGTGATGTAGTGTTTATGTTGCATTTTTAGGGTTTATGTAACATTTTCAGGGTTCATGTAGTGTTTTTAGGGTTTATATTGTGTTTTTAGGTTTTATGTAGAAATTTTTAATGTTTATGTTGCTTTTTTAGGGTTTATGTTGTGTTTTTTAGGGTTTATGTTACAGTTCTAGGGTTTATGTTGTTCTTTTAGGGTTTATGTAATTTTTTTGGGTTTATGTTGTGGTTTTTAGTTTATGTTGCGTTTTAGGATTTTTGTTTCCCTTTTTAGGGTTTATGTAACATTTTTAGGGTTTATGTAATGATTTGAAGCCTTTTTTGGGTTTTAATAGTTGTTTTTGGTTGGTATTGTATTTTAGGGTTTTTATGGGTTGTTAACGGGTGTTTACCGTTTTTTATGGTATTTGATGGATTTTTAATTTTTTTGGGTGGTTTACTGGGTTAATTTTTTCTTGAGATTGATAGGGGTTTTTAGGGGTTTTTAGTGTGTTTTAGGGTTTGTTTGTGTATTGTAGTAGTTTTTAGGGTTTAAATATTCTATTTTAGCATTTTTTGGGTTCTTTTGGGTTTTTTACTGTTCCTTAGAGTTTAATATGGTTCTTTTGGGTTTATTAGGGTTCATTAAGGTTTATTAGTGTTCTTTAGGATTTGTTATAGTTTATTAGCATTATTTATTGTATATTAGGGTTTTATTGGTCTTTTATGGGCATTAATAGCTTTTTCTAGGGTTTATCAACTTTTTTTGGGTTATTTAGGATTTATTAGGGTTTATTAGGGTTTATTTTATTTATTAGGGTTTGGGAATGTGTATTTGGGTTTATTATGATTTATTAGGGTTTATAATGAATTGTTAGGGTTTATTGGGGTTTATTATGGGTTTTTTATGGTTTTTTTCAGGTTGTTGCGATTTATTTGTTGTTGTTAGGATTTGTTATGACTTATTTGGGGTTTTTAGGGTTTATTACGATTTATTTGGGGTTTTTAGGGTTTATTTGGGATTATTAGTGGGTTGTAGGGTTTTGTAGGCCATTATTTGGAGGTTTTTGTAGCGTTTTGTTGAGTTTGTTTGGGTTTTTAGTAATTATTAGTGTTTATTATGGTTCAATAGTATTTTTTATTGCATATTAGGGGTTTTAGGGCTTTTGTAGTGCTTATTAGTGTCTAGTTGAGTTTGTTTGGGTTTATTATAGGTTATTATTATTTATTAGTGTTTATTAGGGTTTTTAGGGATTAGTTGTTGGTGTTTTGGATTATTAGGGTTTATTAGTGGTTCTTAGGGGTTATTAGTGTTTGTTAGGGTTTTTTAGGTTTTGTTTTGGTTTTTAGGGTTTTTTACGATTTGTTTGAGTTGTTTGGGGATTTATGCATTTTTTTGGGTTTTATGGGTGTGTTTGGGTTTTTAATGCTTTGTTAGGGTTATATTAGAACTTTTTGGGGTTTTGTTGCGTTTTTTGGGTTTTGAAGCAATTTTTGGGTTTCTGTAGCAATTGATAGGATTTATGTAGCATTGTTAGTGGCTTTAGTGGTTCTTTATGGTTATTTAGGGTTTCTCAGGGTTTTTTTGGGTTCTTTAGGGTGTATTTGGGTTTTTTTGGTCTTTTTAGGGTTTTCTAGGGGGTTTTTACGGTTTTTAACGGTTCTATATGGTTGGTTAGAGTTTTTAGCCATTTTTAGGCATTTTAGGGTTTTTTAGTGTTTTGAGTGGTTTTTAGGTTTTTTTTGAGGTTTTTAAGGGTTTTTTAGGTTTGTTTTTGGGTGTTTTTTTGGTTTTTTTGATTTTTAGGGGATTTAGGGTTATTTAGGTTTTTTAGGATTATTTAGGATTTTTTGGGTTTTTAGGGTTTTTTAGTTTTTTTAGTGTTTTTTTGGGGTTTTTTGGTTTTTTGGGTTTGATAGGTTTTGCTGGGTTTGTTAGTGTTTTTTTGTGAATATTAGCATTTTGAAAGGTTTAATAGCTTTTTTATTGTATATTTGGGTGTTTAGGTATTTTTCAGCTTTTATTGGGGTCAAATAGGGTTTTTAGGGTTTATTACGATTTATTAGTGTTTATTAGGGTTTAGTAGTGGGCTTTAGGGTTTATTAGGGTTTATTAGGATTTATTAGGGTTTATTATTGGTTGGTAGGTTTTTTTAGGATTTATTAGTTCTTATTAGAGTTATTTAGGGTGTCTTAGGGTTTGTTAGGGTTTCTAAGGGAGTGTTAGGGTTTCTAAGGGTGGGTTAGGGTTTATATGGGCATGCTAGGGTTTCTAAGGGTGTGCTATGGTTTCTAAGGGTTTCTAAGGTTGTGTTAGGGTTTCTATGGGTGCGTTGGGGTTTCTAAGGGTGTGCTAGGGTTTCTGAGGGTGTGTTAGGTTTTCTAAGGGTGTGTTAGGGTTTCTAAGGGTGTGTTAGTGTTTCTTAGGTGTGCTTAGGGGTTTGTTAGTGTTTTTAGGGTTTTAGGGTTATGTTAGGGTTTATTATGGTTTCTTTGGGGTTTTTAGGGTTCCTTTGGGTTTTTTTGTGTTTATTGGGGTTTCTTAGTGCTTCTTGGGGTTTGTTAGGGCTTGTTTGGATTTGTCAGGGTTCTTTAGGGCTTGTTATGTTTTTTATGGTTTTTTGGGTTTGTTATGGTTTTTTAGGGTTTTTTAGTTTTTCCTAGGGTTTGTTAGGGTTTGTTAGGGTTTTTCATCATTTTTAATGGTTTTTAGTGTTTATGGGGTTATTCATGATTTTTTAGGGTTATTTATTTGTTCATGGTTGTCATAGATGTGTAGAACTAGTCGCAAACTTCAATTTGATATGTGGTAGAGGTGAAATTGACACTCATAGCAGATGTTATGGTCATTTGGAGGACTTCTGGACCCTTTGGGTGTTTAGGAACGTGATATGGTTTTCCAATTGGTCATAGATGTGTAGATCTATTCGAAATCTACGATTTGATATATGGTAGAGGAAAAATGGACTCCCGAAGTAGAAGTTATGGTCTTTTGGATGGTTTAAGTACCTTTTTGGGCCTTCAAGGATTTGAGAAGGTGCTTCAGTGGTTATAGAAGTGTAGGTATAGTCTCAATCTACAATTTGATATGTGGTTGAGGCAAAATAGAAACCCATAGAAGTTATTGCAAAAAGGACACCATAAGCCAATCTTTTGACCATACCAAGGTATTTTGGCACTTTTGGGGGTTGAAGAATGTTATAAAGGGTTCTAGTGGTCACTAGAGTGTGTATATTTTCACAATATTTGATTTGATATGTGTAGAGACAAAATGAACTCACGTATCAGAAGTAATTGTCTTTTAAATTGAGCAACCCTCTTAGGGCCTAAAAAACTAAGAAACCCGCAAATCACTAAAATAGGCATAACTTCTCCTTCAGGTTTCCATTTGAGTGTTGAGTCTAGTAAAATCAAAGCTCATGAGATGAGTGAGGACCAATTCTAATTGAAACTGTGAGAAGATCAAAGAAACAGAATATATATTAGTTTTACCACTCCAAAAAATGTCCAACATTAAACAACCATAACTTTCACTCTGGTTGTCCTTTTGAGCTCCACCACATATCAAATCGAAGGCATAGAAGAGATCTATGTAGAAGGATAACTTGAAAAAATTTCATGTCATGTTTAGGACCCTAAAATCCCAAAAACCCATCAGAAGGCCACAAAAACTCTATTTCCGTGTCCGGATCCCAGCCAAAGTTTTCTTAAAACGGTCATAACTTCTGATCTCTGTCTCTGTTCGGCCTCTGACACCTATTTTTATCGTATTTTGTTCCATGAGATTTATTTTGACTATTCACGGAGTGGAAATGGACACCTGAATAAGAATTTATTCCTTTTTTAATGACTCTCTTATTTGTTAGGTTTTTCGAGACACCATTTCTAGCACTTTTGTCCTATTTGCTATTTTTTCAAACAACTATAACTTATTATTATTATTATTATTATTATTATCATCATCATCATCTCATGAAAATTCACCTGCACATGCATGTGCATTATTATTATATTTTTATTACCATGCACATTCACATGCAATGCACACACATTATTTTATTATCACATGTGTTGTAATTATTATGAATATTATTAGTATAGTGGTTGTTTTTGTTGTTGTTGTTGTTGTTGTTATTATCATCACATGAAAATGCACATCCAAATGCACATACATGCACCTTCAATGAACGTGCATTATTCTATTATCACATGCGTTGTTATTGATATTATTATTATTATTATTATTATCATCATCATCATCATCACATGCAAATGCAATGCGTGCGTGTTATTATTTATTACCATTCATGTGCACACCTAATTCACATGCAATATTCTATTATCACATGCATTGGTACTACTACAATTATCACTACTACTACCACTACTGCTGTTATTATTATTATCATCACATGAAAATGTAGATGCATGTGCCTTATTATTTATTATTTATTACCTTGTACATGCATATGCAATGCACTTGAATTATTATTTTATTATTATTATTATTATTATTATTATTATCACAGTTCTTATTATTATTATCATTTTTATTATTATCATTATCATTTTTATTATCATTATCACATGAAAATGCATATGCATGTGCATTGTTATTTATTATTTATTACCATGCACATGCATGTGTTATTATTATTATTATTATCATTACAATTAGTGTTATTAATATTATCATCAAATGTAAATGCACATGCACATGCATGTGCATTCTTATTTAATATTATTTATTTATTATTTACTACTATGCGTGTGCACATGAATTGCACTTTCATTATTCTATTATTATTATTCTTGTTGTTGTTGTTGTTGTTGTTTTCATCATCAAATACAAATGCACATGCACGTGCATTGTTATTTATTATTTATTATCATGCATGTGAATGATTCATTATCATTATCATTACATGTAAATGAACTTGAACATGAATTTTTATATATTGTTTATTATCAGGCACATGAAAATTCAATTCACTTGCATTATTCTATTATCAAATGTGTTTTTATTATTTATTCTATTGCATGTGCACACAATGCACGTGCATTATTCTATTATCACATGTGTTATTATTTATTATTTATTATCATTCACATGAAAATTCATATTCATGTGGAATTGGTTATTATTTATTGCTTATTACCAAGCACATGAAAATGCACATGCACTTGTATGTGCGTAATTATTTGTTATTTATTATCATTCAGATGCACATGCACATACACATTCAATTCACATGTGTTATTATTTATAATTTATTATTTATTATCCTTCACAAGAAAATGCGTAGGCATATGCACATGCACGTGCATTATGATTTATTATTTAAACCATGCACATGCACGTGCACATGCACGTGCATTATTACTACTATTATTATTTGAGGTACTTTTAGGGTTTACTATCATTTTTAGGATTTTAGGTGTTGTTAACAATTATTATGGTTTGTTATGGTTTTAGGGTTTTTAATGGTTTATTAGCATTTTTTAGGGTTTGGTGGGGGTTATTAGGATTTTACTAGGGTTTATTATGGTGTGTCAAGGTTTATTAGGGTTTATAAGTTATTTTAACGGTTTTATTAGGATTGAGTTGGGTTTATTAGGGTATATTATGGTATATTATGGTATATTTGGGTATGTTTAGGATTTAGTAGGGTTTATTATGGTTCATTATGGTTTATTAATTTTTAAGAGGCTATATTAGGGTTTTTTAGTGTTTAGTACTATTTATTCAGGTTTAATAGCGCTTTTAAGCTTTGTTAGGTTTTTTTAGCATTTATTAGGGATTTTAGAGATTTTTAATGGTATATTTGCATCTTTTAGGGTTTAGTGAGGTTTATTATGGTTTATTATGGTGTGTTGAGGTTTATTAGGGATGAGTAGGTATTTTTAGGGTTTTATTATTGTTGAGTTGATATCTTTAAAGTTTTATTAGGGTTTATTAGGGTTGAGTTTGGATTATTATGGTTTGTTAGGAATTTTTAGGGTTTACTAGGGTTTGTTAGTATTTTTATTAGGGTATATGAGTGTTTTTTAGTTTTTGTTAATATATATGAGGGGTTGTTATGGCTTTTTAGGTTTTATTAGCGTGTTTTTGGTGTTTGTGGGCATTTCTAATGGTTTATTAGCTTATTTTTTAATTTATTATGGTTTATTAGGGTTTCTTGGTCCTTTTAATGGTATTTTGTCTTTTTGTTAATTTGGGTTTAGTTGGGTTTTATTACGATTTGTTATGATGTATCAAGGTTTATTAGGGTTGAGAAGGTATTTTAAGGGTTTTATTTGGGTTTATTAGTTTTTATTAGGATTTATTAGGGATTTTTAGGGTTTATTAGGGATTGTTAGGGGTTTATTAGTTTTTTTTTCTTAGGTTATATTAGCGTTTGTTAGGTCTTTTTAGATAATATTGCTTGTTTTATAGTTTGTGAGCATTTTGTTTTTGTTTGTGAGCATTTTTAGGGTTTCTTTGGTTATATTAGAGTTTATTATGGTTTATTAGAGTTTCTAGGGATTTTTAAAGTATATTAACATTTTTTTGTCATTATTAGGTTATATTAATATTTTTAGGTCTTTTTAGGTAATATAGTGCATTTTTATTTTTTGTGATCGTTTTTTTCTTATTTGTGAGCGTTTTTAGGGTTTATTAGTTTATTTTAGTGTTTATCAGGGTTTCTAGGGATTTATTAAGGTATACTAGCATTTTTTTCTTTATTACTGTTTTTTAGGGTTTTATTAGGGGTTATTATGTTGTGTTAAGAATTTTTAGGGTTGAGTATGGTTTATTTGGCTTTATTTATGGCTTATTAGGGCTTTTTAGGGTTTGTTTGGTGTTTATTGGGGTTTATTAGTGTTTATTAGTACCAATTAGGGTTGGCTAGGGTCGTTTAGGATTTCTTAACGTGTTTTTTGGGTTTATTAGGTTTTATTATCATTTATCAGGGTTTATTAGGTATTTTTGGGGTTTTATTAGGTTTGAGTAGAGTTTCATAGGGTTTTTTGGGATTATAAGGTGTTTTTAGGGATTATTAGAGTTTATTAGGGGTTTATTAGGGTTTATTTTTTAATATTATGGTATATTGGGGTTTAATATTTTTTAGTGTTTTCAAGAATATTTAGGGTTTTTGCACCATTTTTTTAGGGTTTGTGTAGGGTTGTTAGAGTTTATGTAGCATTTTTAGGGTTTAGATTGCAGTTTTAGATTTTATGTATCATTTTTAGGGTTTATGTAACGTTTTTAGGGTTTATGTATCGTGTTTATGGTTTAGGTTTTATGTAGCATTTTTTAGTGTGTATATTGCATTTTTTTGGGTTTATGTAGCGTTTTTAGGGGTAATGTAGTATTTATGTTGCATTTTTTAGGGTTTATGTAACGTTTTTAGGGTGAATGTAGTGTTTTTAGGGTTTATATTGTGTTTTTAGGTTTTATATAGCATTTTTAATGTTTATGTTGTGTTTTTTAGGAATTATGTTGTGTTTTTAGGGTTTATGTTACAGTTCTAGGGTTTATATAGTGCTTTTAGGGTTTATATAGTGTTTTTGGGTTTATGTTGCATTTTTTGGTTTATTTGTGTTTTTAGGGTTTTGTTGCATTTTTCACGGTTTATGTAACATTTTTATGGTTTATGTATCTATTTGAAGCCTTTTTTTGGTTTTTAATGGTTGTTTATGGTTGGTAGTTTTTTATGGGTTTTAAGGGTTGTTAACGGGTGTTTATGGTTTTTTATGGTATCTTGTGGCTTTTAAATGGTTTTGGGGGGGTGGGGGTGGGGTTTATGGTTTTATTTGTTTTTTGGGATTGAAAGGGGGTTTTAGGGGTTTTTAGTGTGTTTTAGTGTTTGTTTGGGTATTGTAGTGGTTTTTTGGGTTTATATAATGTGTTTTAGCGTTTTTTGGGTTCTTTAGGGGTTTTAGTGTTCTTTATAATTTAATATGGTTCTTTATGGTTTTTAGGGGTTTTTAGGGTTTTTAGAGTTTATTAGTGTTCTTTAAAATTTTTTACAGTTTATTAGCATTTTTTATTGTATATTAGGGTTTTATGGCGGCTTTTATAGGACTTAACGACTTTATTTATGGTTTATCAACCTTTTTAGGGTTATTTTGGATTTATTAGGGTTTGTTAGGGTTTATTTTATTTATTAGGGTTTAGTAACGTGTATTTGGGATTATTACAATTTATTAGGGTTTATTATGATTTGTTAGGGCTTGTTAGGTTTTGTTATGGTTTTTAGGGTTTATTACGGTTTGTTTGAGTTGTTTGGGGTTTTATGAGTTTTTTGGGTTTTATTGGTGTGATTGGAATTTTTATGCTTTGTTAGGGTTATTTTAGCATTTTTGGGGGTTTTGTTGCATTTTGGGGGTTTTTAAGCATTTTTCGGGTTTTTGTATCAATTGTTAGGGTTTATGTAGCGTTGTTAGTGGCTTTAGTGGTTCTTTGGGGTTTTTAGGGGGTTTTAGGGGGTTTTAGGGTTCTTTATGGTGTATTAGGATTTCTTTTGAGTTTTTTAGGGTTTTCTATGGGGTTTTTAGGATTTTTAAGGGTTTCATAGGGTTGGATAGGGTTTTGTTAGGCACTTTTAGGCGTTTAAGGGTTTTTAGCATTTTTAGGGCTTTTAGGGTTTTTAGCGTTTTTGAGGTTTTTTGTGGTTTGTTGAGGTTTTTTAGGGTTTTTAGGTTTGTTTTTGGGTTTTTTTTAGTTTTTTGTGTTTTTAGGGGATTTAGCAGTTTTAGCGGTTTTTAGGGTATTTAGGATTTTTTAGGGTTTTTAGGGGTTTTAGGGTTTTTTTGTTTTTTGGGATATTAGGGTTTTTTAGCATTTTGTCAGGTTTTGTGTGGTTTGTTAGGGTTTTTTGTGAATTTTAGGGTTTTGAATGGTTTATTTGAATTTTTGTTGTATATCTGGGTTTTTAGGTATCTTGTAGATTTTATTAGGGTCTAATAGGGTTTTATGGTTTATTATGATTTATTAGTGTTTATTAGGGTTTAGTAGTGGGTTTTAGGGTTTATTAGGGATTTTTATTGTTTATTATTGGTTGGTAGGGTTTGTTCGGATTTATTAGTGCTTATTAGAGTGATTTTGGGTGTCTAGGGGTTTGTTAGGGTTTCTAAGTGTGTGTTAGGGTTACTAAGGGTGGGTTAGGGTTTTTATGGTTGGGTTAGGGTTTTTAAGGGATTTCTATGGGTTCTAAGGGTTTCTACGGTTGTGTTAGGGTTTCTATGGGTGTGTTAGGGTTTCTAAGGGTGTGCTAGGGTTTCTAACGGTGTTCTAGGGTTTCTAAGGCTGTGTTAGGGTTTCTAAGGGTGTGATAGTGTTTCTTAGGTTTATTTATGGTTTTGTTAGGGTTTTTAGGTTTTTGTTAGGGTTTTTAGGATTTTGTTAGGGTTTTTTATAGTTTCTTAGGGGTTTTAAGTGTTTCTTAGTTTTTTTGGGTTTATTGGTGTTTCTTAGTATTTCATGGATGTTTTTAGGGATTTTTAGGGTTTTTTGGGTTTTTTATGGTTTTTTTGGATCTGTTATGTTTATTAGGGTTTCATGGGGCTTGTTAGAGTTTGTTAGGGTTTGTTAGGGTTTGTTAGTGTTTGTTAGGATTTGTTAGGGTTTTTCATGGTTTTTAGTGGTTTTTAGAGTTTATGGGGTTATTCATGGGTTTTTAGGGTTCTTTAGTTGTTCATGGTTGTCATGGATGTGTAGAGATCGTCACAAGATTCAATTTGATATGTGGTAGAGGTGAAATGGACACCCAAAGAAGATGTTATGGCCATTTGGAGGACTTAAGGACCATTTGGGACTTTAATAACGTGATAAAGAGTTCCTATTGGTCACAGATGTGTATATCTAGTCAAAAGCTTTGATTTGATAAATGGTAGAGGCAAAACGGACTCCTGAAGTAGAAGTTATTTTCTTTTGAAGGGTTTAAGTACCTTTTTGGGACTTCAAGGATGTGAGAAGGTGCTTCAGTGGTTATAGGAGTTTAGGTCTAGTCGCAAGCATTGATTTGATATGTGTTAAAGGAAAAACAGACACCCATAGAAGAAGTTATTGCAAAACTGACACTAGAAGCCAATCTTTTGACCATCTAAAGGGATTTTGGGTCTTTTGGGGGGTTGAAGAATTTCAGAAAGTGTTCTAGTGGTTACTAGAGTGTGTGTCTTTTCACGATATTCGATTTGATATGTGGTAGAGCCAAAATAAACCCATGTAGCAGAAGTTATTGTCCTTTTAAATTGAGCATCACTACTACTGCCCAAAAACCTACAAAACCCGCAAATCACTAAAATAGGCATAACTTCTCCTTCGGGTGTCCTTTTGAGTGCTGTGACCAGTAAAATCAAAGCTTGTGAGATGAGTGAGGACAAATTTTTGTAGAAACTATGAGAAGATCAATGAAATATAAGATATATTAGTTATACCACTCCAAAAAAAGTCTAACTTCAAACAGACAAAACTTTCTCTCCAGTTGTCCGTTTGAGCTCTACCACATATCAAATTGATAGTAGCGAAAAGATCTACGCAGAATGATGAATCTATGTTAAATTCATGTTTGAGACCCTAAAATCCCAAAAACCCATCAGAAGGCCTCCAAAACTCCATTTCCATTTATGGATCCCTATCAAATTTTTCTTATAATGTTCATAAATTCTGATCTATGTGTCTGTACGGCCTCCGACACCTGTTTTTATTGTAGTTCATTCCATGTGATTCATTTTGACTATTCACAGAGTGGAAATGGAAACTCTAAAAAGAAGTTATGCCATTTCCAATTACTGTGATTTTTAGGGTTTTTGAGACCCCATTTCTAGGATTTTTGTCTTGTCTGCTGTTTTTTCAAACAACTATCACTTATTATTACTGTTATTATTATTATTATTATCATCATATCATCCACATAAACATGAAAATGCACATTCATTATTATTATATTTTTATTACCATGCACGTGCACATGCAATACACACACGTTATTTTATTATCAAATGCGTTGTTATTGTTCTTGTTATTTTTATTATTTTGGGTGTTTTTGTTGTTGTTGTTGTTATTATCATCACATGAAAATGAACATGTGGATGCACATTAACGCAATTTCAATGCACGTGCATTATTCTATCATCACAAGCATTGTTATTAATAATAATATTATTATTATCATCATCATCATCACATGAAAATGTAATGAACATGCATTATTATTTATTACAATGCACGTGCACACGTAATGCACATGCAATATTCTATTATCAGATGCATTGGTACTACTACTATTATTATCACCACACATACTACAATTATTACTAATGCAGTTATTATTACTATCATCACATGAAAATGTAGATGCACAGAAATTATTATTTATTATTTATTACCATGCATGTACATAAGAAATGCACTTGTATTATTATTTTTATTGTGATTATTGTTATCACTATCACTATTATTATTATTATCATCATTATTATTATCATTGTCACATGAAAATGCACATTCATGTGCATTTTTATTTATTATTTATTACCACGCACATGCATGCATTATTATTATTATTATTATTACAATTAGTATTATTAATATTATCATCAAACGTAAAGGCACATGCACATGCATGTGTGTTCTTATTTATTATTTACTACCATGCACATGTACATGAAATGCACCTGCGTTATTCTATTATTATTATTATTATTATTGTTGTTGTTATTGTTGTTGTTGTTGTTGTTGTTTATATCATCAAATACAAATTCACATGCAGGTGTGTGGTTATTTATTATTTATTACCATGCATGTGCATGCATCATTATCATTATCATTACATGTAAATTCACATGCATGTGCCTTATTATATATTATTTATTATTAGGCACATATAAATGCAATGCACTTTTTTTATTCTATTATCACATGTGTTATTATTATTTATTCTCATGCACCTACACATGCAATGAACGTGAATTATTCTATTATCATATGTGTTATTATTTATTATTTATTATCATTCACATGAAAATTCACATTCATGTAGACTTGATTATTATTTATTGTTTATTACCATGCACATGCACATGCACATGCACATGCACATGAACATCCACATGCACTTGAACATGCACATGCACTTGGATGTGTGTTATTATTTATTATTTATTATCATTCACATGAATATGCACATACACATGTAATTCACATGCATTATTATTTATAATTTATCATTTATTATCATTCACATGCAAATGCGCAGGCATATGCACATGCACATGCATTATGAATTATTATTTAAACCATGCACTTGCGTATGCACATGCACGTGCGTTATTACTGTAATTATTATTAGATGTTTTTAGGGTTTACTAGCATTTTTTAGAATTTTAAGGTGTTGTTAACATTTATTATGGTTTGTTAGGGTTTTTTGGTTTTTAATGGTATATTGGCATTTTTTGGGTTTAGTGGGGGTTATTAGGATTTTATTAGGGTTTATTATGGGGTGTTAAGGTTTATTAGGTATTTTTAGGGTTTTATTAGGATTGAGATGGGTTTATTAGGGTATATTATGGTATATTATGGTATATTTGGGTATGTTTAGGATTTATTAGGGTTTATTATCATTCATTATGGTTTATTAATTTTTAAGAGGGTATATTTGGGTTTTTAGGGTTTTGTAGTGTTTATTAGGGTTTATTAGTGCTTTTAAGCTTTGTTAGGTTTTATTAGAATTTATTAGGGGATTTAGGGATTTTTAATGGTATATTTGTGTTATTTAGGGTATAGTGGGGTTTATTATGGTTTATTATAGTCCTTTAAGGATTATTAGGGTTGAGTAGGTTTCTTTAGGGTTTTCTTAGGGTTTATTCTGGTTGAGTAGTGTTTATTAGGGTTTGGGATTTTTAGGGTTTACTAGGGTTTTTAGTGTTTTTATTAGAGTATATGAGCTTGTTTTAGTTTTTGTTCATATATATGATGGGTTTTTTGGACCTTCTAGGTTTTATTAGCATGGTTTTAGTGTTTGTGAGAATTTTTTATGGTTTTTTAGGTTATATTGGAATATATTATGGTATATTAGGGTTTCTATGGATTTTTAATGGTTTGTTTGCATTTTTTTAGTGCGGTTTAGTTGGGTTTTATTAGGTTGTATTAGGGTGTGTGAATGTCTATTACGGTTGAGAAGGTATTTTTAGGGTTTTATTATGGTTTTATTAGGGTTAATTATTTTTTATTAGGGTTTATTAGGAATTTTTAGGGTTTATTAAGGTTTTTTAGGGGTTTATTGGTTTTTTTGTTTTATTAAGTTATATTAGTTTTTGTGAAGTATTTTTAAATAACATAGAGTTTTTTATTGTTTGTGAGTATTTTGATTTTTTTTGTGATAGTTTTTAGGGTTTCATAGGTTATATTAGAGTTTATTATGGTTTATAATGGTTTATAATGATTTTTAGGGATTTTTAAGGTATATTAGCATTTTTTGTCTTTATTAGGTTATATTTGTGCTTTTTGGTCTTTTTAGGTAATATAACATGTTTTTATTGTTTGTGATCATTATTTATTGTTTTTGAGTGTTTTTAGGGTTTATTAGGTTATATTATAGTTTATTAGGTTTTCTAGGGACTTTTTAAGATATACTAGCGTTTTTTTTCGTTATTAGGGTTTTGTAGGGTTTTATTAGGGGTCATTATGGTGTGTTAAGGTTTGTTAGGGTTCAGTAGGGTTTATTTGGATTTATTTATGTTTTATTAGGGATTTTTAGGGTTTTTTGGGGTTTATTAAAGTTTATTAGTGTTTATTAGTGTCTATTAGGGTTGGTTACGGTTGTTTAGGATTTCTTAACGTGTTTTTAGGGTTTTTAGGTTTTATTATCATTTATTATGGTTTATTAGATATTTGTGTGGATTTATTAGGGTTGAGTAGAGTCTCTTAATGTTTTTAGGGATTATAAGGTGCTTTTAGGGATTATTAGACTTTATTTGGGGTTTATTACCATTTAATGTTTTATATTATGGTATATTAGGGTTTAATATTTTTGAGGGTTTTGAATTATCTTTAGTGTTTTTGTAGAATTGTTTAGTGTTTGTGTAGTGTTGTTTGAGTTTATGTAGCATTTTTAGTATTTATCTATTGATATTAGGGTGTAGTTTGCAGTTTTAGGTTTTATGTTGCATTTTTAGGGTTTATGTAATGTTTTTAGGGTTTATGTAGCATATTGAGGGTTTAGGTTTTATGTAGTATTTTTTAGGATTTATGTTGCATTTTCTGGGTTTATGTAGATTTTTTCAGGGTGATGTAGCATTTATGTTGCATTTTTTAGTGTTTATGTAGTGTTTCTAGGGTTTATGTAGTGTTATTAGGGTTTAATTATGTTATGGTTCTATGGTTTATGAAGTGCTTTTTGGGTTTTTGTAGCATTTTTTGGGTTTATGTTGCGTTTTTTGGGTTTATGTTGCATTTTTAGGGTTTATGTTTCATTTTTAGGGTTTATGTAATGTTATTTGGGTTTATGTATCTATTTGTTGCCTTTTTTAGGGTATTAATGGTTGTTTATGGTTTGTAGTGGTTTTTAGGGTTTTAAGGGTTGTTAATGGGTGTTTATGGTTATTATGGAATTTGATTGGTTTTCAATGGTTTTTTGGGGGGTTTTATAGGGGCCTTATTTGTTATTTTGGGATTGAATGGGTTTGTTAGGGTTTTTAGTGTGTTAAAGGATTTGTTTTGGTATTGTAGTGGTTTTTAGGGTTTATGTAATGTGTTTTAGTGTTTCTTGGTTTCTTTAGGGTTTTTAGTGTTCTTTAGAGTTTATTGAGGGTTTTAAAGTTTATTAGGGTTCTTTAGGGTTTATTAGTGTTTTTTAGGATTTGTTACGGTTTATTAGTGTTTTTATTGTATATTAGGGTTTTATTGGGATTTTGTAGGCATTAATATCTTTTTCTAGTGTTTATCAACCTTTTTTAAGGTTATTTAGGATTTATTTGGGTTTCTACAGTTTTATTTAATTTGTTATGGTTTATTAATGTGTATTTGGGTTTATTGTGATTCATTAGGGTTTAGTATGATTTGTAAAGGTTTATTGCGGTTTATTAGGGTTTGTTATGGTTTGTTTCAGTTTGTTATGATTTATTTTCCATTTTTAGAATGTGTTTCACTTTATTTTGGGGTTTTAGGGTTTGTTACGATTTATTATGTATTTATTAGGGTCTGTTAGGGTTTATTAGTGGGTTTTAGGGTTTTTAGGCTATTATTTAGTGGGTTTTGTAGTGTGTTGTCGGGTTTGATACGATTTTTAGTGATTATGAGGATTTATTATAGTTCAATAGTGTTTTTATTGTATATTCAGGGTTTAAGGGATTTTGTAGCGTTTATTAGAGTCTAATATGGTTTTTGAGGGTTTATTTTAGGTTATTATGACTTATTAGTGTTTGTTAGGGTTTTAGGGTTTTAGGGTTTAATAGTATGTTTCAGGTGTTATTTGGGTTTATTAGTCATTTTAAGGGGTTATTAGTGGTTGTTGGGGTTCATTAGGTTTGTTAGGGTTTGTTAGGACGTGTGTTATTCTATTATCACACACGTTATGATTATCATTATTATCATTATCATTATTATCATTATCATTATTATAATTATCGTTATTGTTATTACTATTATTATTATTATTATTATCGTCACATGCAAATGCAGATGCACATGCATTATTATTTATTATTTATTATATATTATTTATTTCCATGCACGTGCATATGTTGTTGTAGTAGTAGTTGTTGTTATTATTATTATTATTGTTATTATTATTATTATCATCACATGAAAATTCACATGCACGTCCGTTATTATTTATTATCATGCACGCGCACACGCAATGCACCTACATTATTCTGTTATCACATGCATTTTTATTTTTATTTCTATTATTAATATTAATATTATTATTGTTATTATTGTCATTATCATCAAATGGAAATGAAAATGCACGTGCTTTATTATTTATTACCATACATGAACACATTCAATACATGTGCTTTATTCTATTATCACAAGCCCTATTATTTTTAATATTCCTATTATTGTCATTATTATCATCATGTGCGCTATGAGTTATTATTTGTTAGCATGCACTTCACATGCAATGCACGTGCGTTATTCAATTATCACATGTGTTGTTGTTGTTATTTTTTTATGAAAATTGGTGACATGAGTTGGTTTCCCAATTCATGTCACCTATGGAATTTATTAAAGTCAAAAAAGAACAGTACAACCACGAGGTGTAAAGAACTTACACCAACAGGGAATTCAATGGGTTACCAAAAATACTCAATCCAAAAAAAAGAAACTAGTTCTTGAAGACAGACCAGAGAAGTAACCATTCAATTGTTTCAAAGCTGTAACTTCAAAAATGCAGACCATCCAAAAAAATCAGCGAGCAGTCCAATTAGAGAAAATAGGTCAGTCCGAACCTTCCTCCCCTGCAGTCATCATGAACACCATGTGGAGCAGAGGGGAAGATGAGAAAGAACCCATCTTGCTGTCAAAGTATCCTTGCCACAACCATCAAATGGTAAGAAGGCACACTGAAGAAACCAAGTAATCTGAAACTAAAGTCCATCCCTTGAAGCATATAGAGAAAATATTCTAAATCAACCAATGTTCACGCAAAAACAAGCTGTAGGTTCAGAAAAACCAGACCATGTGGTGAGAAATCAGCAAAATAAGGAGAGGATTAAAGGAACTCACATCTCAACCTTGCAACCTCAGTCAAAAGGAACAACAACAGCAGGTCAGAACCGATGAATTCCTGTCCTCCATTTCAAGACTCCAACAACACCATAATAGTAGGCAACAAGAAGACCGCAAAGAAAACTAGAAGAAAAATTCACATGCAAATGCACATGCAAATACATAAACACGCACATTCAATGAATGTGTGTTATTCTATTATCACATGCATTGTTATTATTGTTATTATTTTTATTATCATCCTCATCATCACATAAAATGAAATGCACGCACGTTATTATTTTTTACCATGAACGTGAACACGTAATGCACATGCAATATTCTATCATCAATAGCACTAAAGAATTCTTAGAGAAGGAACTTGTGGTAGATGCTACTCAAGAGGAGATTGAAAGATTGGTTGGGAGAGGCATCCAGCCAAATATGAATGAGGTGCAGGGTAGTTGGGTTTGAAAATAACTCATCATATTGGCATGTGGTTTGAATAGAAAGAAGATTATTGTGGAAGAACTCATCCAAACTTGGTAAAAGTTGGCTAATAGCTTTGAAGACCTCCTCAAAGATGATCCGGATGGAAAGGCCAACACTCTTCAATGGAGTCTCCATAGAGGTCTGTTTTCTAAAAGGATTAAACTGAAATTTGAAGATATGATTATTTCCTATGGTGTTGGTAGATTATCTGGTTGTGTCTAGACCGGTTTCCCGCTTTTTCCTTAAAATTGGTTTCTTTATAAAATAAAAAATAAGTTGGCTGGCTATTATCACATGCATTGGTACTACTACTATTATCACTACTACTACTACTACTGTAATTATTATTATCATCACATGAAAATACTGATGCACGTGTGTTATTATTTATTATTTATTACCATGCATGTGCATTTGCAATGCACTTGTATTATTCTTTTATTATTATTATTATTATTATCACTGTTTATTTTATTTTATTATTATTATTAATATTATCTTTATCATTCTTATTATCATTATAACATACAAATCCACATGTATGTGCGTTGTTATTTATTATTTATTACCATGCACGTGCATGCATTATTATTAATATTATTATTACAATTAGTATTATTAATATTATTATGAAATGTAAATGCACATACACATGAATGTGCATTCTTATTTACTATTATTTATTTATTATTTACTATTATGGACATGCACAAGAAATGCACTAATGTTATTCTGTTAATATTATTATTATTATTATTGTTTGTATCATCAAATATAAATTCACATGCACATGCATGCATCATTATCATTATCATTACATGTATATGCACATATATGTGCATTATTATATATTATTTATTACCATGCACATGGAAATTCAATGAACTTGCGTTATTATATTATCACATGTGTTATTATTACTTATTCTCATGCACGTGTACAAGCAATGCACTTGTGTTATTCTATTATCACATGTGTTATTATTTATTATTTATTATCATTCACATGAAAATGAACATTCATGTGGATTTTGTTATTATTTATTGTTTATTACCATGCACATGCACATGCACATGCACATGCACATGCACATGCACATGCACTTGGATGTGCGTTATTATTTTTTATCATTCACATGCCCATGCACATACAATTGCAATTCACATGCATTATTATTTATTATTTATTATTTATTATCATTCAAATGAAAATGATAATTCATTTGAAATTGCATGTGCATTATGACTTATTATTTAAACCATGCACATGAATATTCACATGCACGTGCATTATTACTACTATTATTATTAGAGGTATTTTTAGGGTTTACTGTCATTTTTTAGGATTTTGAGGTGTTATTAACATTTATTATGGTTTGTTAGGGTTTTAGGGTTTTTCAATGGTATATTAGTATTTTTTAGGGTTTGGTGGGGGTTATTAGGATTTTATTAGGGTTTATTAGGTATTTTTAGCGTTTTATTTGGATTGAGTTGGGTTTATTAGGTTATATTATAGTATATTATGGTATATTTGGGTATGTTTAGGATTTATTAGGGTTTATTGTGGTTCATTATGGTTTATTAATTTTTAAGAGGGTATATTAGGGTTTTTAGTGTTAAGTAGTGTTTATTCGGGTTTATTAGCACTTTAAAGCTTTGTTAGGTTTTATTAGCATTTATTTGGGGTTTTAAGGCATTTGAGTTGTATATTTGCATTTTTTAGGGTTTAGTGGGGTTTAATATGGTTTATTTTGTTGTGTTAAGGTTTATTAGGGTTGAGTAGGTATTTTTAGGGTTTTATTTGTGTTGAGTCAGTATCTTAAAGGATTTATTAGGGTTTATTAGGGTTGAGTGTGGTTTATTAGGGATTTTTAGGGTTCACTAGGGTTTGTTAGTGTTTTTATTAGGGTATATGCGTATTTTTTTGTTTTTGTTAATATACATGAGGGGTTATTATGACTTTGTAGGTTTTATTAGTGTGTTTTTAGTGTTTGTGAGAATTTTTAATGGTTTATTAGCTTTTATTTGAATTTATTATGTTTTATTTGGGGTTTTAGGGCTTTTTAATGGTTTGTTTCCATTTTTTTGTTTATTGGGGTTTAGTTGGGTTTTATTAGGTTTTGTTTTGGTTTGTAAATGTTTATTAGGGTTGAGAAGGTATTTTTAGGGTTTTATTAGAGTTTGTGTGTTTTTATTCAGGTTTATTAGGGATTTTTAGGGTTTATTAGGGTTTGTTAGGGGTTTATTAGTTTTTTTGTTATATTAGGTTATATTAGGGTTTGTTAGGTATTTTTATATAATATAGCGTGTTTTTATTGTTTGTGAGCATTTTTTTTGTTTGTGAGCGTTTTTAGGGGTTCTTTGGTTATATTAGAGATTATTATAGTTTATTAGGGTTTATATTGATTTTTATGGTATATTAGCATTTTTGTCTTTATTAGGTTATATTAGTGTTTTTAGGCCTTTTAAGATAATATAGTGTGTTTTTATTGTTTGTGATCATTTTTTTTGTTTGTGAGCATTTTTAGGATTTATTAGGTTATATTAGAGTTTATCAGGGTTTCTACGGATTTTTTATGGTATACTAGTATTATTTTAATTATTAGGGTTTTGTACGATTTTATTAGGGGTTATTATGGTGTGGTAAGGTTTTTTAGGGTTGAGTATGGTTTATTTGGCTTTATTTATGGTTTATTAGGCCTTTTTAGGGTTTGTTTGTGGTTTATTAGTGTTTATTAGTGTTTATTAATGTCCATTAGGGTTGTTTAAGATTTATTATCATTTATTTGGGTTTATTAGGTATTTTTGGGGTTTTATTATGGTTGAGTAGAGTTTCTTAGGATTTTAGGGATTATAAGGTGTTTTTAGGGATTATAAGATTTTATTAGGGGTTTATTAGGGTTTAATATTTTATATTATGGTTTATTATGGTTTAATATATTTGAGGGTTTTGAAGTTTCTTTAGGGTGCTTGTAGAATTTTTTAGGGTTTGTGTAGCGTTGTTAGAGTTTATATAGCATTTTTAGTGTTTATGTAGCAATTTTATGGTTTAGTTAGTGGCTTTAGATTTTATGTTTCATTTTTATGGTTTATGTAACATTTTTAGGGTTTATGTATCATGTTTAGGGTTTAGGTTTTATGTAGCATTTTTTAGGGTTTATGTTGCATTTTCTGGGTTTATGAAGCATTTTTTGTGAGTGATGTAGAATTTATGTTGCATTTTTTAGGGTTTATGTAACGTTTCTAGGGTTCATGAAGTGGTTTTAGGATTTATATTGTGTTTTTGGGTTTTATGTAGCGTTTTTTAATGTTTATGTTGCGTTTTTTTGGGTTTATGTTGTGTTTTTAGGGTTTGTGTTACAGTTCTAGTGTTTATGTAGTGCTTTTAGGGTTTAGGTAGCGTTTTTTGGGTTTATGTTGTGTTTTTTGGTCTATGTTGTGTTTTTAGGGTTTTTGTTGCATTTTTTAGGGTCTATGTAACATTTTTAGTGTTTATGTATCTATTTGAAGCCTTTTTTAGGGTTTTAATGGTTCTTTTTGGTTTATGGTGTTTTTAGGGGTTTTAAGGGTTATTGATGGGTGTTTATGGGTTTTTATGGTATCTGATGGATTTTTAATGGTTTTTGGTGGTTTTATGGGTTTATTTGTTTTTTTGGGATAGATAGGGGTTGTTAGGGGTTTTAAGTGTGTTTTGGGGTTGTTTTGGTATTGTAGCGGTTTTCATGGTGTATATAATGTGTGTTAGAGTTTTTTGGGTTTTTTAGGATTTTTTAGTGATCTTTAGAGTTTAATATGGTTCTTTATGGTTTATTAGGTTTCCTATAGTTTATTAGTGTTCTTTTGGATTTGTTACAGTTTATTAGCATTTTTATTGTATATCAGAGTTTTATTGGGATTTTTAGGCATTAATAGCCTTTTCTAGGGTTTATCAACCTTTTTAGGGTTATTTAGGATTTATTAGGGTTTATTAGGGTTTATTTTATTTATTAGGGTTTAGTAATGGGTATTTTGGTCTATTACGATTTATTAGGGTTTATTATGTTTTGTTACGGTTTATTGGGGTTTGTTATGGTTTGTTTCAGTTTTTTACGATTTATTTGGTGTTGTTAGGATTTGTTACGATTTACTTGGGGTTGTAAGGGTTTATTGCGATTTATTTTGGTGTTATTAGGGTTTGTTAGGTTTTATTAGAGGGTTGTAGGGTTTTGAAGGCTATTATTTAGATATTTTTGTAGCGTTTTGTCAGGTTTGTTAGGGTTTTTAGTGATTATTAAGTTTTATTATGGTTTTTGTGTTTATTAGAGTTTTTAGGGTTTAATGGTGGGTTTTAGGGGTTATTAGGGTTTATTTGTGGTTCTTAGGGATTATTAGTTGTTTTTAGGGTTTGTTAGGTTTTGTTAGGGGTTTTAGTGTTTTTTACGGTTTGTTTGAGTTGTTTGGGGTTTTATGCATTTTTTGGGGTTTTATGGGTGTGTTTGGATTTTTTATGCTTTGATAGGGTTATTTTAGCATTTTTGGGGGTTTTTTGTGTTTTTTAGGTTTTGAAGAATTTTTCGTTTTTTTGTAGCAATTGTTAGGGTTTATGTACTGTTGTCAGTGGCTTTAGTGGTTCTCTAGGGGTTTATTAGGGTTTCATTTTTTATATTATGGTATATTATGGTATAATATTTTTTAGGGTTTTGATGCATCTATAGGGTTTTTGTTTCATTTTTTAGGGTTTATGTAACATTTTTAGGCAAAGAAGGCTCGGGTCCAGGCTAATCCTGCCCCCCCCAAAATTTATAAAACAAAAAGACACAGACACTGCAGACAAGGGAGGGGAGGGGTCGATCGACCCACACCCAAAAGCCCCTTACAACCCATGCCAAAAAAGAAAAACAAAGAGAGAAAAAGACTCCAAAACAGACACAATAGCAGCAGCATCACTTCACATCCAGCCAGTACCAGCATCCAGCAGCACCACATCCAGTCATCACAGCTACAAAGCAGCAGCAGCACAACCAAACCAACCAGCCCCAGCAACCAGTAGTACCAAAACTGACAACATAGCCAATCACAACTTGCAGCATCAAGCACCAGCACAACCGCAGCCAATCCCAACCACTATCACTTCCCAACAACCAGCAAGCACCTGACAACTCCCCACAAAGGAGACTCACCGCCAATAACAGCACATCACCAGTGCCACAAACAATAGCCTCCATAGCAGCCAGTACCTCCACGCCATCCAGATCCCTAAACAGCAGCATAGAACCAAAGACAGCAAACAAATAACACCAGCATTTTCCATCACACCCTTTTTTAGAGCCACCGCCAGCCAAAGCAAGGACCCGAACTTTTATTAGGGTGTATTAGTGGTTCTTCTGGGTTATTAGTGGTTGTTAGGGTTTATTAGGTTTTGTTAGGGTTTTTAGGGTTGTTTATGGTTTGTTTTAGTTGTTTGGGGTTTTATGCGTTTTTTTTGTTTTATGAGTGTGTTTGGATTTTTATGGATTCAAAGGCTTATTTTATCGTTTTTGGAGGTTTTGTTGCATTTTGTGGGTTTTGAATCATTTTTTGGGTTTTTGTAGCAATTGATAAGGTTTATGTAGCGTTGTTAGTGGGTTTAGTGGTTCTTTAGGGTTTTTAGGGTTTTTAGGGTTCTTTAGGGTGTATTTGGGTTCCTTTTGATATTTCTAGGGTTTTCCAGGGGTTTAGGGGTTTTAAGGGTTTCATAGGGTTTGGTTAGGGTTTTTCTAGGCATTTTTAGGCATTTTAGGGTTTTTAGTATTTTTAGTGGTTTTTAGGTTTTTTAGGGTTTTTTGAGGTTTCTTTTGAGGTTTTTTTAGGGGTTTTCATTTTTTTTCCTTATTTTTTTAGGGTTTTTCGGTTTTTTGGGGGGTTTTAGGGTTTTTGGGGTTTCTAGGATGTTTTAGGGGTTTTAGGGTTTTTAGGGGTTTGTTTGGGTATTTATGGTTTTTTAGGGTTTTTATGGGTTTTTCGGGTTTTTTCAGGTTTTGCCGGGTTTGATAGGGGTTTTTGTGAATATTATCAATGTGAATGGTTTAGTAACATTTTTTGTATATTTGGGTTTTTAGATATTTTCTAGCTTTTATTGGGGTTTAATAGGGTTTTCAGGGTTTATTACGATTTATTAGTGTTTATTTGGGTTTTGTAGTAGGATTTTGGTTTTATTAGGGTGTATTATGGTATATTATTGGTTGGTTGGGTTTTTTAGGATTTATTAGTTCTTATTAGAGTTATTTAGGGTGTCTAAGGAATTTTTAGGGGTTGTAAGGGTGTGCTAAGGTTTTTATGGGCAGGTTAGGGTTTCTAAGTGTGTGTTATGGTTTCTAAGGGTTTCTAATGTTGTGTTAGGGTTTTTTTGGGTGCGTCGGGGTTTCTAAGGGTGTGGTAGGGTTTCTAAGGATGTGTTAGGATTTCTGATGGTGTTTTAGGGTTTCTAATGGTGTGTTAGTGTTTCATAGGTTTTCTTAGGGTTTTGTTAGTGTTTTTAGGTTTTTTAGGGTTATGTTAGGGTTTCTTATGGTTTCTTAGGGATTTTTTAGGCTTTATTTGGGTTTTTTGTGTTTATTGGGATTTCTTAGTACTTCTTGGGGTATGCTAGGGCTTGTTTGGGTTTTTAGAATTTGTTATGTTGTTTATGATTTTTTTGGGGTTTGTGAGGGTTTGTTAGGGTTTGTTAGTGTTTTTTGGGATTTTTTAGGGTTTTTAGGGTTTGTTAGGTTTTTTCTTGGTTTTTAATGGTTTTTAGTGTTTATGGGGTCATTCATGGTTTGTTAGGGTTATTTAGTTGTTCATGGTTGTCACAAATGTGAAGAGATATTCGCAAGCTACAATTTGATATGTGGAAGATGTGAAACGGACACCCAAAGTAGATGTTATGGTCATTTGGAGGACTTATGGGCCTTTTGGGTCTTTAAGAACAAGATAAGGTGTTCATATTTTCCATAGATGTGTATATCTAGTTGAAAGTTTCGATTTGATATATGGTAGAGGAAAAACGGACTCCAGAAGTATAAGTTATGGTCTCTTGGAGGGTTTATGTTCCTTTTTGGGCCTTCAAGGATGTGAGAAGGTGCTCCAGTGGTTATAGGAGTGTTGGTCGAGTCTCCAGCTTCGATTTCATATGTGGTAAAGGCAAAACGGACACCCATTGAAGAAGCTATTGCAAAACAGACACCCGAATCCAATCTTTTGACCATCCAAAGGGATTTTGGGTCTTTTGGGGGGTTGAAGAATGTCAGAAAGGGTTCCAGTGGTTACTAGAGTGTGTATCTTTTCACAATATTAGATTTGATATGTGGTAGAGAAAAAATGAACACACATAGCAGAAGTTATTGTCATTTTAAATTGAGCAACCCTCCTAGGGCCTAAAACACTAAGAAACCCGCAACTCACTAAAATAGGCATAACTTCTCCTTTGGGTGGTCATTTGAGCATTGTGACTAGTGAAATAGAAGCTCATGAGATGAGTGAGGACCAAGTATAATCTAAACTATTAGAAGATCAAAGAAACAGATGATATAATAGTTATACCACTCCAAAAAAAGTCCAAATTCAAACAACCACAACTTTCGCTCCGGTTGTCCATTTGATCTCTATCACATATCAAATGAAAGGAAGCGAAGATATCTATACATAAGGCTAACTTGAAAAAAATTTATGTCATGTTTCGGTACCTAAAATCCTAAAAACCCATCATAAGGACTCCAAAACTATATTTCCGTGTTCGGATCCCTGTAAAGTTTTTCTTAAAATGGTCATAACTTCTGATAAGTGTGTCTGTTCGGCCTCCGACACAAGTTTTTATCATAGTTCTTTCTATGAGATTTAGTTTGACTATTCACGGAGTGGAAATGGACACCTGAAGAAGAAGTTATGCCTTTTTCAAATACTCTATGATTTGTTAGATTTTTTCGAGACAACATTTCTAGCAATTTTGTCATGTCTGTTGTTTTTTCAAACAACTATAACTTATTATTACTATTATTATTATTATTATTATCATGTCATGTAAATTCACATTCACTTTCACATGCATTATTATTATATTTTTACTACCATGAACGTGCACATGAAATGCACACAAATTATTTTATTATCACATGTGTTGTTATTATTATTGTTGTTATTATTATTGTGGTTGTTGTTGTTGTTGTTGTTGTTGTAGTTGCTGTTATTATTATCATCACCTGAAAATGCACATCGAAATGCACATACACACACATTCATAGAATGTGCGTTATTCTATTATCACATGTGTTGTTATTATTATTATTATTATTATTATTATTATCATCACATTTATTATTATTACTATTATTATTATTATTATTATTATCATTATCACATGCAAATGAACAAGCATGTGAGTTGTTATTTATTACTTACTACCATGAACATGCATGCATTATTATTATTATTATTACAATTAGTATTATTAATGTTATCATCAAATGTAAATACATATTCACATGCATGTGCTTTGTTATATATTATTTATTACCATTCACATGCATGTGCTATTATTAGTAGAATTAGAATTAGTATTATTAATATTATCATAAAATGTAAATGCACATGCACATGCATGCACATTCTTATTTATTATTATTTATTTATTATTTATTATTATGCACATGCTCACGAAATTCCCTTACATTATTCTATTATTATTATTATTATTATTATTATTATTCTTGTTGTTGTTGTTGTTTGTATCATCAAATACAAATGCACATGCACGTACATTGTTATTTATTTTTTATTGCCATGAACGTGCATACGTTATTATCATTATCATTATATGTAAATGCACATGCACGTTCGTTATTATATATTATTTATTATCATGCACATGCAAATGAAATGCACTTGCGTTATTCTATTATCACATGTGTTATTATTATTTATTCTAATGCACATGCACACGTAATGCACATACGTTATTTTATTATCACATATGTTATTATTTATTATTTATTATCATTCACATGCAAATGCACATTCATGTGGACTTGGTAATTATTTTTTGTTTATTACCATACACATGCACATGCACATGCACTTGTATGTGCGTAATTATTTATTATTTATTATCATTCACATGCACATGCACATACACTTTCAATTCACATGCATTATTAATTATTATTTATTATTTATTATCATTCACATGTAAATGCGCAGGCATATGCACATGCACGTGCGTTATGATTTATTATTTAAACCATGCACATGCACATGCATATGCACGTGCGTTATTACTACAATTATTATTAGAGTTATTTTTAGGGTTTACTATCATTTTTTAGGATTTTTATGTGTTATTAGCATTTATTATGTTTTGTTAGGGATTTAGGGTTTCTTAATGGTATATTAGCATTTTTTAGGGTTTGGTGGGGGTTATTAGGATTTTATTATGGTTTATTATGGTGTTTCAAGGTTTATTTGGGTTTATTAGGTATTTTCAGGGTTTTATTTGGACTGAGTTGGGTTTATTAGTGTATATTATAGTATATTATGGTATATTTGGGTAGGTTTAGGATTTTTTAGGGTTTATTATGGTTCATTATGGTTTATTAATTTTAAGAAGGTATATTAGTGTTTTTTAGTGTTTAGTAGGGTTTATTTGTGTTTATTTGCTCTTTTAATATTTTTTATGTTTTATTATCATTTATTAAGGTTTTTAGGATTTTTAATGGTATATTTGCGTTTTTTGGGTTTAGCGGGGTTTATTATGGTTTATTATGGTGTGTTAAGGTTTATTAGTGCTAAGTAGGTATTTTTGGCGTTTTATTAGGTTTGAGTCGGTATCTTTAAGGTTTTATTAGGGTTTATTGTGGTTGAGTACGCTTTATTAGGGTTTGTTAGGGAATTTTAGGGTTTACTAGGGTTTGTTATTGTTTTTATTAGGGTATATGAGTGTTTTTTAGTTTTTGTTAATATATATGAGGGGTTGTTATGAATTTTTAGGTTTTATTAGAATGTTTCTAGTGTTTGTGAGAATTTTTAATGGTTTATTAGATTTTATTTGAATTTATTATGGATTATTGGGGTTTTTAGTTCTTTTTAATGGTTTGTTTGCGTTTTTTGTTTATTGGGGTTTAGTTGGGTTTTATTTGGTTTTTTTATGGTGTGTCACGGTTTATTAGGATTGAGAAGGTATTTTTAGGGTTTTATTATGGTTTATTAGTTTTTATTAGGGTTTATTAGGGATGTTTAGGGATTATTAGGGTTTGTTAGTGGTTTATTAGTTTTTTGATTTATTAGGTTATATTAGTGTTTGTTAGGTCTTTTTAGAAAATATAGCGTGTTTTTATTGTTTGTGAGCATTTTGTTTTTGTTTGTGAGAGTTTTTAGGGTTTCATAGGTTATATTAGAGTTTATTATGGTTTATTAGTGTTTCTATAGATTTTCAAGGTATATTAGCTTTTTTGCCTTTATTAGGTTATATTAGTGATTTTAGGTCTTTTTAGGTAATATAGCACGTTTTTATTGTTTATGATCACTTTTTATTGTTTGTGAGCGTTTTTAGGGTTTATAAGGTTATGTTAGAGTTTATCAGGGGGTTTTAGAGATTTTTTAAGGTATACTAGCATTTTTTTCCTTTATTAGGGTTTTGTAGGGTTTTATTAGGGGTTATTATGGTGTTTTAAGGTTTGTTAGGGTTGAGTAGGGTTTATTTGGCTTTATTTATGGTTTATTAGGGCTTTTTAGGGGTTTTTGGGGTTTATTAGAGTTTATTAGTGTTTATTAGTGTCTATTAGGGTTGGTTAGGGTTTTTTGGTTTTCTTAACATGTTTTTTGAGTTTATTTGGTTTTATTATCATTTATTAGGGTTTATTAGGTATTTTTGGGGTTTAATAAAGGTTTAGAAGAGTTTTTAGGGTTTTTAGGGATTATAAGGTGTTTTTTGGGGATTGTTATAGTTTATTAGGGGTTTATTAGTCTATAATATTTTATGATATGGTATATTAGGGTTTAATATTTTTGAGTGTTTTAAGTGTCTTTAGGGGTTTTGTAGCATTTTTTGGGGTTTGGTTGCGTTTTTAGAGTTTATGTAGCATTTTAGTGATTATATAGCATTTATAGGGTTTAGTTAGAAGTTTTAGATTTTATGTATCATGTTTAGGGTATATGTAACATTTTTAGGGTTTATGTAGTGTGTTTAGGGTTTAGGTTTTATGTAGCATTTTTAGGGTTTATGTTTCATTTTCTGGGTTTATGTATCTTTTTGAGGGGTGATGTTGCATTTATGTTGCATTTCTTGGGTTTATGTAACGTTTTTAGGGTTCATGTAGTGTTTTTAGGGTTTATATTGTGTTTTTAGGTTTCATGTAGCGTTTTTTAATGTTTAAGTTTCTTTTTTTAGGGTTTATGTTGTGTTTTTAAAGTTTATGTTATAGTTCTATGGTTTATGTTATGCTTTTAGGGTTTATGTAGAGGTTTTTGGGTTTATGTTTCTTTTTTTGGTTTATGTTGCATTTTTACGGTTTTTGTTGCATTTTTAAGGGTTTGTGTAACGTCTTTAGAGTTTATGTGTCTATTTGAAGCCTTATTTAGGGTTTTAATGGTTGTTTATGGTTTGTAGTTTTTTAGGTTTTTTATTGGTTGTTAATGGGTGTTTATGGGTTTTTATGGTTTTTTGGGGGGGGGTTATGGGTTTATTTTTTTGGGATTGATAGGGGTTGTTAGGGTTTGTTAGTGTGTTTTAGGGTTTGTTTGGGTATTGTAGCGGTTTTTAGGGTTTATATAATGTGTTTTAGCATTTTTTGGGTTCTTTAGGGTTTTTTAGTGTTCGTTAGAGTTTAATATGGTTATTTAGGGTTTATTTGGGTTATTTAGTGTTTTTTAGCGTTCTTTAGGATTTTTTACATTTTATTAGCATGTTTTATTGTATATTAGGGTTTTACTATGATTTTTTAGGCATTGATAGCTTGTTCTAGGGTTTATCAACCTTTTTAGGGTTATTTTGGATTTATTTGGGTTTATTTTATTAAATAGAGTTTAGTAACATGTATTTGGATTTATTACTATTTATTAGGGTTTATAATGATTTGTTAGGGTTTATTGCGGTTTCTTAGGGGTTTGTTATGGTCTGTTTGAGTTTGTTATGATTTATTTGGTGTTTTTTGGATTTGTTACGATTTATTTGGGGTTGTTAGGGTTTGTTATGATTTATTTTGGCGTTATTAGGGTTTTTAGGGCTTATTAGTGGGTTGTAGGGTTTTCTAGGCTATTATTTGGAGGTTTTTGTAGTGTTTTGTCTGTTTTGTTAGGTTTTTTAGTGATTATTAGGGTTTATTATGGTTTAATAGTGTTTTTATTGTATATTAGCGGTTTTAGGTCTTTTGTAGTGTTTATTAGAGTATAATAGAGTTTTTTAGGTTTAATCATAGTTTATTAGGATTTATTAGTGTTTTTAGGGTTTTTAGGGTTTAATAATAGGTTTTAGAGGTTATTAGTGGTTCTTAGGGGTTATTAGTGGTTGTTAGGGTTTTTTAGGTTTTGTTAGGGTTTTTAGGGTTTGTTACATTTTTTTGAGTTGTTTGGGGTTTTATGCATTTTTTTGGTTTTATGGGTGTTTGGATTTTTTATGCTTGTTAGGGTTATTTTATCGTTTTTGGGGTTTTGTTGTGTTTTTTGGGTTTGGAAGCATTTTTCGGTTTTTTGTAGCAATTTTAGGGTTTATGTAGGGCTGTTAGTGTCTTTAGTGGTTCTTTAGGGTTTTAGGGTTCTTTTTGGTTCTTTATGGTGTATTAGGGTTTCTTTTGAGGTATTAAGGGTTTTCTAGGGGTTTTTTGGGTTTTTAAGGGTTTCATAGGGTTGGTTAGGGTTTTGTTAGGAATTTTTAGGGTTTTTTTGAGGTTTTTAGGGTTTTTAGGTTTTTTTTTCAGGTTATTTCAGTTTTTTCATGCTTTTAGTGGTTTTAGGGGTTTTTAGAGTTTTTAGGGCATTTAGGATTTTTTAGGGGTTTAGGGTTTTTTAGGGGTTTTAGGGTTTTTTTGGTTTTTAGGGTTTTTTTAGGGTTTTTCTGGTTTTGCCGGGTTTGTTAGTGATTTTTTTGTGAATATTTTCATTTTGAATGGTTTAATAGCATTTTTTTTGTATATTTGGGTTTTAGGTATTTTGAAGATTTTATTGGGGTTTAATAGGGTTTTGGGGGGTTATTACGATTTATTAGTGTTTATTATGGTTTAGTAGTGGGCTTTAGGGTTTATTAGGGTTTACTATGGTTTATTATTGGTTGGTAGGGTTTGTTAGGATTTAAAAGTTCTTATTAGAGTGATTCAGGGTGTCAATGGGTTTGTTAGGGTTTCTAAGGGTGTGTTGGGGTTTCTAAGGGTGGGTTAGTGTTTTTATGGGTGGGTTAGGGTTTCTAAGGGTGTGCTATGGTTTCTAAGGTTGTGTTAGGGTTTATATGGGTGTGTTGGGTTTCTAAGCGTGTGATAGGGTTTCTAAGGGTGTGTTGGGTTTGTAAGGGTGTGTTAGGGTTTCTACGTGTGTGTTAGTGTTTCTTAGGTTTGCTTAGGGATTTGTTAGGCTCTTTGGGGTTTTGTTAGGGTTTCATATGGTTTCTTAGGGTTTTCTTCAGGTTTCTTCAGGGTTTTTTGGGTTTATTGGGGTTTCTTAGTGCTTATTGGGGTTTTTTATGGCTTGTTAGTGTTTGTTAGGGTTTGTTATGTTTTTTAGTGTTTCTGGGGGTTTGTTAGGGTTTGTTAGGATTTTTTAGGGTTTATTAGTTCTTGTTATGGTTTTTTAGGGTTTGTTAGGTTTTGCATGGTTTTTAATGGTTTTTAGTGTTTATGGGGTTATTCATGGTTTGTTAGGTTTATTTAGTTGGTCATGGTTGTCACAGATGTGTAGAACTAGTCGCAAGCTTCAATTTAATATGTGGTAGAGGTGAAATAGACACCCAAAGCACAAGTTATGGTAATTTGTAGGACTTGAGGACCTTTTGGGACATTAATAACGTGATAAGGAGTTCCTATTGGTCACATATGTGTAGATATAGTCGAAATCTTCGATTTGATATATGGTAGATGCAAAACGGACTCCCAAAGTAGAAGTTATGGTCTTTTGGAGGGTTTAATTACCTTTTTGGGCCTTCAAGGATGTGATAAGCTGCTTCAGTGGTTAAAGGAATGTAGTTCTAGTCGCAAGCTTCGATTAGATATGTGGTAGATGCAAAATGGACACCCATAGAAGAAGTTATTGCAAAATGAACACCAGAAGCCAATCTTCTGTCCATCCAATGGGATTTTGGGTCTTTTTGGGGGGTTGAAGAATGTTAGAATGGGTTCCCATGGTTACCAGAGTGTGTATATTTTCATAATATTTGATTTAATATGTGGTAGAGCCAAAATTAAAACATGTAGCAGAAGTTATTGTCATTTTAAATTGAGCAACCCTCCTAGCACCTAAAAACCTAAGAAACCCGCAACTCACTAAAATAGGCATAACTTCTCCTTCGGTTGTCTGTTTAAGTGTTTTGAATAGTAAAATAGAAGCTTGTGAGATGAGTGAGGACCAAGTCTAATCGATATTGTGAGAAGATCATAGAAACAAAAGATATATTAGTTATACCACTCCAAAAAAAGTACGACTTCAAAAAGCCATAACTTTCGCTCTGGTTGTCCGTTTGAACTCTACCACATATAAAATAAAAATTAGCGAAGAGATCTATGTATAATGGTGACTTGAACATAGTTCAAGTCATGTTTGAGACCCTAAAATCCAATAAACTCATCAGACGGCCTCCAAAATTCCATTTCCATGTACGGATCCCTATCAAATTTTTCTTAAAATGGTCACAACTTCCGATCTGTGTGTTTGTTCGGCCTCCGAAACCTATTTTTATCATTGTTCATTCAATGAAATTCAGTTTCACTATTAACTTATCGGAAATGGGCACCTGAATAATAAGTTATGCCTTTCTCAATGACTCTATGATTTGTTAGTTTTTTCAAGACCCCATTTCTAGCATTTTTGTCATGTCTGCTGTTTTTTCAAACAACTATATCTTATTATTACTATTATTATTATTATTATAATCATCTCATCCACATGCACATGAACATGCATGTTCATTATTATTATATTTTTATTACCATGCACGTGCACATGAAATGCACACATGTTATTTTATTATCACATGCGTTGTTGTTATTATTGTTATTATTATTGTTGTGGTTGTTGTTGTTGTTGTTGTTGTTGTTGTAGTTGTTGTTGTTGTTATTATCATCACATGAAAATGCACATGCGAACGCACATACACGCACATTCAATTCAAGTGTGTTATTCTATTATCACATGCATTGTTATTATAATTATAATAATTATTACTATTATTATTATCATCATCATCATTATCATCATCATCATCACATGAAAATGCAATGCATGGGCGTTATTGTTTATTACCATGCACATGCACACGTATTGCATATGCAATATTCTATTATCACATGGATTGATACTACTACTATTATCACCACTACTACTACTATTACTACAACTGCTGTTATTATTACAATCATCACATGCAAATGTAGATGCACACGCGTTATTATTTATTATTTATTACCATGCATGTGCATATGCAATGCACTTGTATTATTATTTTATTATTATTATAATTATCACAATTTTATTATTATTATTATCATTATCATTAACACATTAAAATGCACATGCATAAGTGTTGTCATTTATTATTTATTACCATGCACATGGATGCGTTATTATTATTATTTTTATTATTACAATTAGTATTATTAATATTATCATCAAATGTAAATGCACATGCACATGCATGTGCGTTATTATTTATTATTATTTATTTATTATTTACTATTATGCATGTGCACATGAAATGCACTAGAATTATTCAATTATTATTATTATTATTATTATTATTATTATTATTATTTGTATCATCAAATACACATGCACATGCACGTGCGTTGTTATTTATTATTTATTACCATGCACGTGCATGCATCATTATCATTATCATTACATGTAAATGCACATGCAAGTGAGTTATTATATATTATTTATTATCATGAAAATACAAATGCAATGCACTTCCGTTGTTCTATTATCACATGTGTTATTATTATTTATTCTCATGCTCGTGCACATGCAATGCATGTACATTATTCTATTATCACATGTGTTATTATTTATTATTTATTATCATTCACATGAAAATGCACATTCATGTGGACTTGGTTATTATTTATTGTTTATTACCCTGCACATGCACATGCACATTCACATGCACATGCACATGCACATGCACATGCACTTGGATGTGCATTATTATTTATTATTTATTATCATTCACATGCACATGCACATACACATGTAATTCACAAGCGTTGTTATTTATAATTTATTATTTATTATCATTTACAAGAAAATGTGAAGGCATATGCACATGCACGTGCGTTATGATTTATTATTTAAACCATGCACATGCATATGCACATGCACGTGCGTTATTACTATTATTATTATTAGAGGTATTTTTAGGGTTTACAAACATTTTTTAGAATTTTTTTGGTGTTATTAACATTTAATATGGTTTGTTAGGGTTTTAGGGATTTTAATGGTATATTAGCATTTTTAGGGTTTTGTGGCGGTTATTAGGATTTTATTAGGGTTTATTATTGTGTGTTAAAGTTTATTAGTGTTTATTAGGTATTTTAAGGGTTTTATTAGGATTGAGTTGGGTTTATTAGGGAATAATATGGTATACTATTGTATATTTGGGTATGTTAAGGATTTATTATCATTCATTATGGTTTATTAATTTTTAAGAGGGTATATTTGGGTTTTTTAGGGTTTAGTAGTGTTTATTAGGGTTTATTAGTGCATTTAAGCTTTTTTAGGTTTAATTAGCATTTATTAGGGGTTTTAGGGATTTTTAATGGTTTATTTGCATTTTTTAGGGTTTAGTAGGGTTTATTATGGTTTATTATCGTGTGTTAAGGTTTATCAGGGTTGAGTAGGTATTTTTTGGGTTTTATTAGGGTTGAGTAGGTATCTTTAAGGATTTATTGGGGTTTATTAGGGTTGAGTAGTGTTTATTAAGGTTTGTTAGGGATTTTTAGGGTTTACTAGGGTTTTTAGTGTTTTTATTAGGGTATATGAGTGCTTTTTAGTTTTTGTTAATATATAATAGTGGTTGTTAGGAATTTTTAGATTTTATTAGCATGTTTTTAGTGTTTGTGAGAATTTTTTATGGTGTATTAGGTTTTATTATAATTTATTATGCTTATTAGGGTTTCTAGGGATTTTTAATGGTTTGTTTGCGTTTGTTTTGTTTATTGGGGTTTAGATGGGTTTTATTAGGTTTTATTATGGTGTGTCAAGGTTTATTAGGATTGAGAAGGTATTTTTTGGGTTTTATTATGGTTTATTAGTTTTTGCTAGGGTTTATTATGGATTTTTAGGATTTATTACGGTTTGTTAGGGATTTATTAGTTTTTTTTATTTTATTAGGTTATATTAGTGTTTGTTACGTATTTTTAGATAATATAGAGTTTTTATTTCTTGTGAGCACTTTTTTTTGTTTGTGAGAATTTTAGGGTTTCATAGGTTATATTAATGTTTATTATGTTTTATTATGGTTTCTAGGGATTTTTAAGGTATATTAGTGTTTTTATGTCTTTTTAGGTAATATAGCTCATTTTTATTATTTGTGATTATTTATTATTGTTTTTTATTTTAGTTTATTAGTATTTCTAGGGATTTTTATGGTATACTAGAATTTGTTTTCATTGTTAGGGTTTTGTAGTGTTTTATTAGGGTACATTATTGTGTGTTATGGTTTGTTAGTGTTGATTAGGGTTTATTTGGATTTATTTATGGTTTCTTAGGGATTTTTAGGGTTTGTTTGAGGTTTATTATGGTTTAATAATGTTTATTAGTGTCTATTAGGGTTGGTTAGGGTTGTTTAGGTTTTCGTAACGTGTTTTTATGGTTTATTAGGTTTTATTATCATTTATTAGGGTTTATTAGGTATTTTTGCAGTTTTATTAGGGTTGAGTAGAGTCTCTTAGGTTTTTTAGGGATTATAAGGTGTTTTTAGGGATTATTAGAGTTTATTAGGGGTTTATTAGGGTTTTATTTTTTATATTATGGTATATTAGGTTTTAATATTTTTGAGGGTTTTGAAGCATCTTTTGGGTTTTTGTAGAATTTTTTAGT